>OY740802.1:33869734-34384911 GCA_963514005.1 Raja brachyura | reverse complement strand
TGTGTGTGTGTGTGTGTGTGTTATTTTGCATGTGAAACGTATCGCCTGGAAAACCAGACGCATAAACACAGAGATTTTTGCAATTTCAGTAGGGATTTACCTTATGAGTTTGGTCCACTCCTTGGTCAATTATTTCCCCAGATTTTGAATAAAATTGATCACAAAACTCACTTCAAAAAATATATAAAGCTGACGCTTTAAAATATGGTATTATCTATAAAAATATGGCTTTATATATAAAAATATATAAAGCTTGAGCTGCTGACGTCACAATGCCCACTTTCCTACCAATCGAAGCCCACCTGCCTCCAGGCACCGCCCCCCCCCCACCGCTGTGGACTAAAGCCCCGCGCCCAGCCCATGTATGCTTGCACCACGCCTCCCTCAGCTAGACCCCCACTCCCGCCCACCTGCCTGCCCGCTCCAACCCCCCCAACCCACCCCACGCCCGCCCGCTCCAACCCCCCCCCCTTCCCCGTTCTCAAAATGCTCTGCAGATCGGGAGGTCACCGGAGGTCACAGCCGGTCAACGGAGGCCACCGGCTTGCTTCTGAATTCACTCCATCTCCATCCCACCCAATGGTAGAACATGGCGGCGGCAGTTATTATCGCGTGGGGCATTACTCCCTCTGGGAAACCTGAAATTCCTCCGTTGATCGCAGGGACATGGGGAATCGTCACGGGTGAGCTGCCGAGCCGCCCGCTCACTGAGTTCAGGTCTGCCCTCTCCCCCATCCTCTCCCCATCCTCCTTCCCTCTCCCCCCACCCTCCCTCCCGCTGCAAACCCAACGTACTACCAGTCATGCCTCTCGCAAGTCCTTTGAGGGTCCTTTAAAAACCTTGCGACCCCCCCTCTCTCTTTCCCCTCCTCTCCCTCTCTCTCTCCCCCACCTCTCTCCCCGCCTCTCTCCCTGTCTCTCTCCCCCACCTCACCCTCTCTCTCTCCTCCCCCTCCCTGTTCCCACCCTCCCTGCCCCCCCTCCCTGTTCCCACCCTCCCTGCCCCCCCTCCCTGTTCCCCCCTACCTGTCCCCCCCTCCTTGACCCCCTCCCCCCTCTCACCCTCCTCCCTTTCCCCCTCCCTCTCCTTCACTCTCCCCTTCCCTCCCTCTCCCCTCCCTCCCTCTCCCCCCCTCTCCTTCTCCCCCCTCTCCTCCCACCTCCCTCCCTCTCCCACCCTCCCTCCCTCCCCCAACTCCCCTCCTCACTCTCTCCCCCCCTCCCCCCTCCCTCTCCCTCTCCCCCCATTCGCTCTCTGCCCTCACTCACTACACCCCCCCCCCCTCTAGACGTGCCTGCGAGTTGGGGGCTATGCGTCTGTAGATAGGGCGGTTATGGGGTAAAAGGAGCAAATTAATAATATTAATGTATTAACAAGGGAGGTAGTTAGCGTGTGTGCGGGGGGGTAGTTAGTGTGTGTGTGTGTGGGGGTGGTTAATGTGTGTGATGCCACATGCCGCCCCTCCCCCCACCCCCAACCAAACCTTGGGGGAACAGACCCAACGGGTCTGCACTTGGTCTAGTATGCTTTTAAAACTGTGTGTGTGTGTATGTCATTTTGCATTTGAAACGTATCTCCTCGAAAACCAGATGCAACAACGTGGAGATTTTTACAATTTCGAGAAGCTTTGAGAACATTGCGGCGGTGGCCTCAACTGTTCGCAGTCAGCCCACAGGCTCACTTGGGACCACGCCCACCTGCCCACTCCACCCCCTCCCCTCCCCTCTCTACCCCCCTCCCCTCTCTTCCCCCTCCTCTCTCTCCCCCCCTCTCTTCCCCCTCCCCTCTCTCCCCCTCCCCTCTCTCCCCCCCTCCTCTCTCTCCACCCTCCCCTCTCCCCCTCTCCCCACCTTCCCCCTTTCCCCACCTCCCTCCTCTCCCCCTCTTCCCACCTTCCCTCTCACCCCACCTCCCCTCTCACCCCACCTCCCCTCTCTCCCCACCTCCTCTATCCCCACCTCCTCTGTCCCCACCTCCCCTCTCTCTCCCCCCTTTCTCTCCCCCCTTTCTCTCCCCCCGTCTCTCTCCCCCCTCTCTCTCCCCTCTCCCTCATCTCTCTCCCCCTCTCTCTCCCCTCTTTCTGTCTCCCTCCCTCTCTCCCCCTCTCTCTCTTCCCCTCTCTCTCCCCCTCCTCTGCTCTCTACCTACTCCCCCTCTCTCTCCCCCTCCCTCTCCCCCACCCCTGCCCTCCCTCCCCTAAACCCCCTTCTCCCCTCCACCCCTCCCCTACCCCCTCTCAACTCCTCTCTCCCTCTCTCTCCCTCCTCTGTCTCCTACCCTCTCTCCTCCCATCTCTCTCTCCCCACCCCCCTCTCCCTCTGTCTCTTGCCCTTCTGTCTCTGCCCCTCTCTCTCTGTCTCTCCCCATTCTCTCTCTGCCCTCCCTCTCTAGACGCGCCTGCGAGTTGGGGGCTATGCGTCAGTGAATAGGGCGGTTATGGTGTAAAAGGAGCAAATTAATAATATTAATGTAATATCAAGGGGGGTAGTTAGCATATGTGTGGGGGTCGTTAGTGCGTGTGATGCTGCATGCCGCCCCCCCACCGCAACCGGGCATTGGAGGAACAGACCCAACGGGTCTGCACTTGGTCTAGTGTAATATAAATGCCAGTGCCCCTTGCACAGTTCAAAGCTGGAAAAAAAAAGATCGAACCCTAACACTGTTGTGCGAATTTATAAGAAAGGGTTGGCCTAGTAACAGGTATGATCTGCCCTCGGACTTGACTCCGTTTCATACATACCATGGCGAGCTGGTTGAAGTCGATGGATTAGTCTTGAGGGAAAACCGAATTGTAGTCCCCCAAAGCATGCGGAGGCAGATGCTGAATGCGCTACATGAATCGCATCTGGGAGTAGTGAAACTTAAACAACGAGCCCGCAATTTATTTACGTGGCCAGGAATTATTGCACAGATTGAGGGCACAGTGGGAACTTGCTCGATATGCCTGGTGACTAGGAAAGCACAAGCAAGCGAGCCGCTCCAACAACATTTCATCCCCAGACGACCTTGGTCTAAGGTCAGCGCAGACACCTTCCATCTGGATGGAGTTGACCATTTGCTTGTAGTGGACTATTACTCCAAGTATCCAGAAATAGCACAACTGACAGACATGACGTCACATTCGGTGATACGTGAGATGATGGGCATGTTTGCCCGGAATGGCATTCCTGACTTGGTGATGACAGACAACGCGAGACAATTTGACTGTGCTGAGTTTCGTAGGTTCCAGGATGACTAGGAATTTGCCCATGTCACCGCAAGTCCCATATATCCACAGAGCAATGGGCAGATAGAGCGCTGTGTGCAAACTATGACCCGCCGTCCACCATCCTCGAATACCACAACATCCCCCTTGACGGGACTGACGGCTATTCCCCACCACAGTTACTGAACAGTAGATTGCTAAGAAGCAAATTGCCATCGCCTCTATCACTCTTACTACCTCATCATGTCCCTCCCATGGGACCACAACTGACCATCCGGCAAGAAAAACAGGCGGCATACTTCAATGAGAAGGCAAGCGCCGAGCCACTGCCGCGCCTGGAATAACAACAACAGGTGTGGTTTCATGCCAAACCAACTGAGAGGCAACGTGGCTGTATTGCAAAAGAAAATCTGTCCCCTCGGAGCTACGTCATCTCGACACCGAGCGGTACTGAGTTCCGCAGAAACAGGAAGGACATACGACCTGCACATGTAGCAGCTGAGCCATGCCCTGGCAACACGCAACAGACAAGCGCGAACACTCTCCCATAAGGAGGAACCCCTCTCCCAGAGGGAGCTAGTCTCCCAGACTCAAGAGGACTATCATAGGCCGCATCAGAAGGTTCTGTGGTCGGGGAATCGGCTCAAAGCGTGCCAAGCCACACTCGCACACAACAGAAATACGGCACAGAACTAGTTGGAAATACGACTTGCACGAGAAGTAGGCGATTGTCAAAAGCCCCCAACTCGACTTATTTAAAATTGTTGGGCAATTATTTTATAGTTTTGTAGTATGAAGAGCACTGTGTTATTTGTGGTACTTTACATTAAATTGATTAAAGGTTCAAGTTATTAGTTTTGACCCCAACGTTGAAGGGGGAGATGTGATGTAATTAAAGGGAACGGGGAGATGTGATGTAATTAAAGTAAAGGGGGAGATGTGATGTACATGTAATATAAATGCCAGTGCCCCTTGAGGCCAAGCAGGCAAATGTGCCTGTGCCTCATGACTGAGGTCAGGTGACCTTCTAGAAGTTTCTGGGTTGTGCATATTAAATCCTTCTTACAAGATGTCGGACGTGTATTCATGGTGCTAGTCACACCGGTCTTGAGAAAGCCATCACATCGACCAAAGATCACCTCTAAGAAGTCACCCTTTTATTTTCTCCAGAGATGCTGCCTGACCTGCTAAGTTACTCCAGCATTTTGTGTCTGTCTGTCCTGCAGCACTTTGTTTTTACCTCAAGATTTCAGCATCTGCGGCCTCTTGTGAGTCCAGTATGGCCCCGCCTCTTATGTGACGTCAATGGCGGCCCGTAGCCGGAGAAGCTGTCACGTCATATTGAGCAGGCGGGCCCGGGAATGGGAACGCCCACCGTGACGTCAGCGGCCTCCCATTGCCGGAGAATCTGCATCCGTCACAATCAGTGGGCGGGGATGGGGCCGCCCACCGTGACGCAAGAGGGGCGGGGCTTGGTGACGCCACGCTCCAGCCCGCCGGCCGCCGCTGTCACTGTTTACTCCGGGTAATGGCGGCTGCTACGTGTGCCGGCGGTGCGCTTCGCTTCTGTAGCCTCAAGCACGGCGGCACGAAGGAGCATCACCGCTACCATCATCACCAGCAGCACCAACATGTCAGGAGGCGCACCGACTCCCGGCGGAGACAGGCCGCCCTCAGCTTCCTCAACAACATCTCATTGGACGGCCGCCGGCCCGCCGAGCTCGCCAATGGCTTCGAGCACGACCGGCCGGAGCAGCAGGAGGCGGCGGCGGCATCAGCGGCCCCCAACAGCGCCAGGGCAGGCGGCGGCTGCATCAGCTGCTTGTCGGCCACACCGAGCGCCTCGGTGATCACTTACACCTCCCGGCTGGGGCCTGTGGCGGCGGCGGCGGCGGCAGCATCGGGAGGTGTGGTCGCCTTGACGGGTGACCCGGGGCTGGGGCCGAGCGCCGGCGAGGCCGCTGCACTGCTGCTGGCCTCGGGACCGGGGACGCCACTGCCCAGGAGCGGGCTGGGGACAACGCCGGTCGTCGGACCCCTCGGGTTGGAGAGGCAGAGGTGGGTATCCGGGAGGCTAGGCGGTTGCTAGGGGGGAGTGAGTCGTCTACTTCTCTCAGCATCCTCTGTCAGCGGGATAGATCTTCACTCAGTTTGATGGGGAGCACACTGGACACCTTCGCAGATGTTTTCAGCCTCGCCACATATTCTCACCACACATCATAAACTTTATTCGTGATTTTTTTTTAAGCATACTAAACAAAAACCGTACTCCAGACATTCAATATTGACAGTTTTATACCCAGGTGTTCGCACCTCTCAGTTTTATATGTCTACTGATAGAAACTTTAACAACACTTTTTAATAAGGACAATAACCCGTTCTTTCAAAATATGCCGTTATGTATTATGGCCGAGTTTTGTTTTGCAGGCGGTTCAACAGCTGCAAGTGTCAACGATTCAAGTTGATCGATTTTACTCTGTCGCTAAATGTTTTTGTTTATTATTGTCACATGTACCGAGATACAATGAAAAACCTGTTTTGCGTGCTATGCAGGCAAGTCACAGTATATAAGAGCACATCAGGCCACACAAAAGGGGAAAGAGACTGCAAAAAATAGTGTTACAGCAACAGGGAGTGCGGATGATAATAAATACAAGGGCGGCTAAGAGGCAGATCAGAGAATAGGGAATTCATCCTTTGACAGGTCCATTCAAGCAATTGATAACAGCATGGAAGATGCTGTTGTTAAATGTGGTGGTACATTCTTGAAAGATTTTGTACCTTCTGTCCGAGGAGAAAAGAGAGAATGACCAGGGCATGAGGGTCCTTGACTCCTTTCCCGATGCTGCGTGAAATCTAGATGGGAGTTGATGAGAGGAGGGGGGGTGGGGGCGGAAAGAGGAGATGCTTATTTGCAGTATTGACAAGACTGCATTCACATATTTCTCTAAATTATGGCTTTGAGAAGATCAATTGAAACACTGTGTTGCGTCTGGATAGGATCCTTTCTACGGTTCATGGCAGAAATTAGGAAGAATCATTGGAGGTGACATGCCAATTTTTTTTACCCTCCTGAGGAATTGCAGACAGTGGTGTGCTTTCTTGGTTGTAGCGGTTGTTGAAAAATTGTTGGTAATATTTACACCATAATTAGGAGCTTGAATCTCTCGACTATCCCCAGTTTGACATCATTGATACAGACTGGGGTGTGTACTCCACCCTTCTTCTTGAAGCTGAACCGACTTCTTCATTTTGAGCCATAGTAGTAATAAATGTATCACTTTGCAATAATCATGTCAAGATTGTTTCACCCTTAAAAAGTACTAAATCATTTTCTCTCTGCTGAAACAAATGTGTTTTTCTCCTATCACTTGCTAGAGTCCCTAGTTTATCTTGTCTTCAATACATCTAATAATGCAAATATGTTGTTTAAGATTCATAACTGCTTTTTTAGTTTTTAGTTTAGTTTAGAGGTACAATTTAGAGAAACTGCCCCATCGAGTCCGCATCGACCAGCGTTCCCCTCACATTAATGCTATCCTACACACACTAGGGACAATTTACACACTTTACACCAAGCCAATTAACCTACAAACCTGCACGTCTTTGGATTGTGGGAGAAAACCAAAAGTCTCTGAGAAAACCCATACAGTCACGAGGAGACAGTCCAACCTTCATACAAACAGCACTCGTAGTCTGGATCGTACCCGGGTCTCCGGCACTGCAAGCGCTGTAAGGCAGCAACTCTATCTCTGTGTCACTGTGCTGCCCCTTTATGTTCCAGACAGTGACATTGAGGGGAGAAGGCAATAATGAGAGTTCTTGCTAAAACTGGTTATGTGCCTGCGGTGTGACAGTTGATGTATAAATATTCATAGCATTAATCTTTCAGTGGGTGGGAAAGGGAAGGCCTGTGTTGTGTTTACATAATGCAGATTTGAACATACCCAAGAATGGCACATGATTGCAACCACATTTGATTTAGTCATTGGCAGTCAAACACCCTGGAGGGATTTTTGATTGGTTTTGCAGAGTTGGGTGTTGTCCTAATTCTAAATGTATACTGCATATTTAGTCTTTGTCATGCATTTATCATTTTGTATCAGTACAAAACTTGCAGAGAGAATGCATCCTAAGTGGCAAAATCATTTTGGGATGTTTCTGGAAGTAATTTTTAAATAGAATTGTGATTTTTTAGTGGGGTTGGGCATTCAGCCCATTGATCTGCTCACTCTGCTTGAGCACTTACTTCATCCTCTTTCCTATATTTCATCTTTAAAATCCACCATGTTCTTTACTGAAAGTAATGCATTTGCGGCTGGTACTTCCCAGTTCAATTCCAGCCAGAAAATGATTTAGTTATGCATCTATCTTTGCATGAGCATATTTGATGACAATCATACAATATCAACATGCATGTTGGGAAAGAAACAGATTCACTATTGCAATTGGATCTTCGAAATCCTCATCAGTAGACCTCAATCAGTGCGAATTGCCAAGGACACCTGATTGACCATCAGCACAGCCACATCAAGTCTTTGGGATAAATCCCCTACTTTATTCTCTATTCTCGTGTCTGTAGCCACACATTGTTCCAGCTCCATCTTCGCGAAGGATACCTTCGCTAATGTTTGAAAAAGTGGTTGTGCTTAGTGCAGGAGGTGATCATTAATTTGGTTGAGTGGTGCTTGAACAACAATTTTGCTCTCAACATTAGCCAAGACTCAGGGGCTAATTGGTCGGTCCGGGAAAGGAAACCCTAGGATCCATTAATCTGTCTACAGCAAAGGGATGACCATGAAGAGCATCATGTTCCTGAGAGTACATATCTCCAATCTGTCTTGGCCCCAACACATTGATACAATTCCAAAGAAAGCTCACCAACACTCAATTTGAGAAGATTTGGCAGAGAGAATGCACCCTTAGTGGCAAAATCATTTTAAGATGTTTCTGGAAGTAATTTTTAAATAGAATTGTGATTTTTTTTAGTGGGGTTGGGCATTCAGCCCATCGATCTGCCCATCGAATACTCGGTTGAACCTCTGCCAGTGTACAGTGAAGAGAATTCTGACTGGTTGCATCACGGCCTGGTTCTATAATTGAAACGCTCAGGAAGGAATGAGGCAGCAGAAAATGGTGGACATTGCCTAGTGCTTCACTGGTATCAACCTCAGAAATGATTGTACAGGAAGCAATCCCTCAAGGCAGCGAATATCAAAGCACCACACCACCCTGGGCACGGTTTTATCTCTGCGACCATGAGAAAAGAGGTACAGGGGCGTGAGAGTGTTATCTCCAGGTGCAAGAACAGTTACTTCCCATCAGGCTGCTTAACCGGCCTGCACAAGCCTACATCGATAACGACCTATTATGGGCTTTGCACTAAGGTTGCGCTACATACTTTGGCTTGCACTATCATGGTCTGGCTTATCTAGAATAACTGAATTTATCATTGTGTTGGTGTGTCTGTAAAGCTGCAGCTAATAAGAATTTATTTGTTCTGGTTTTGGCACGTGGTTAGTAAACATGCTTGACATGTAATGTTGGTCTTTGCAATGTGCCCTAAATTTCAAAATTTAAATTTATTTTTACCATTTTTGAATAAAGGAAGCTACTGTTTCCTTTATTCAATGAGAGTGAAACATATATACTGAGGGCCCACCAGGCTGATATGGCAAATGTAAACATTGGGGACGATATCGCTTCCTGGTCTGTTTCTTGGGTATCCTTCTTAAGCTCGTAATTGGTTCAAGGATATACTCAATAATGTATGATATCCTGTAATCAAATATTAAATTAATTGCTAATATACTTCTAAAATTTCATGCATATTTTGAAACAAGTAATGAATAACAGCCAATGTTCAATAAATAATAGAAGACATTTTTAAAGTACAACATTGAGATAATTGATTTTACTCTGTTGTTATTATTGAAAGGTGGTTTCCAAATGTTGTACCATTTAAGTTGTGAGATACTCCAAGATTTTCTAATCCTGTAGGTTGCTTGGTTGATCAGTCTCTCTCACATTAGTTAGATCATAAAATAAATTGCAATCTCTCAAATAATTTTATTCTAAATTATCGTTACAATATTATCAATCTAACTCGTTACTCCATGATCAGGTGATCCGTTATCTTATTTCAGAAGGGCTTTTAAAAGTGAACTATTTCTTATTTTCAGAGAGTTGAATGAAATGGGAATTAATTTATAAAGTGAACAATTGTCTAAATATTATCTCCTGATTAAATCATTCTCAAAGCTTCAGTGAGAGGATCTGCATCAAGAAAGTATATTGGAATATGGCACACTCATTCTTTAACTAAAAATAGCGAGAAAAAATATGTTTAAGTATTGGGGAAGGAATAAGTATTGAACCTAAAATTCCCATGTTTCTTATTGCTTTAGAATCTAAACTGTCTTACAGCATTGCATGTATTAAGCAATTAAACCTCCATAATACTCTTAGTTAGAAAATCCCAAACATACATGGCCCCCTGAGTGAAAAAATATTTCCTTATCTCGGTATTAAATAAAACTCTCCCTTGCCTTTGGTAGAAAAGTTTAGATTCTTCACATGAGGGAAATGGTCTCTCAGCACCTAGTCTGCCAAGCTTTATAAATATTTTGCTTGAAATAAGACTACACTTCCTTCATGTGAAGACCTCTGAAGATGAAATGACCCTACTCTTTTTCGTTTGATGGGACAACTCCTATCGCAGAAATCAGTCTGGTGAATCTTCATTGCATGTCTCAATCATTCCTCTATTAAAGAAAATGGGGGTGAGGGGTCGCTCCCTCCAACAAGCAATCAAATCATTATCAAATTCTGCAGAAAAATAGCAGCAATTGGATTTGGATCAAAAGGGGAGACAACAATTAGGCTGCAAGATGAAGACAGGAAGGTATGGAATTGAGGGGGTGTAACTGGGATGCCAGGTATCACCGTTGAGCCCTCTGGAGATGTTGTGGGCTTATCAATGAAACGTCAAAGAAGGAGGGTGCTCACCTGATGACCCCGATGATGTGCCTACCCTACCTTTCACCACTCCAATCCCACTGCAAATAGCAAGAGTGCCGACTTATTACAGGGATTGAAACATCAAGTCCTATTACCTCTGCATTGGGTACCAAAATGCAGGCAGTACCCCAGTTGTTACCTTATGTAGATTATGTACAGTTGCATTCATCACTTTGCTCCTGGACTCTTATCTTCTGGATACTAAAAGCCAATGTACTATTTCCCTTCTAAATCCTTTTTTTTAATGTTCCCTACCCTAAATAAATAACCCTGCAAATCCTATCTTTACATTTTATTCTTGCTTTTTTGTGTACCATTCTTATCCTTTTCTCAATTCCTTGTAACGTCTGACCTTTGTATTAGACCCAATGTCTTAAACCCAATTAATTTAAGCAATGGACTGAACTATGGAAGCCCTTGGCATCCAATGGTAACACGTTGCCAACTGAAAATGACCAGTCATCCTACATTTTGCTCTCTGTTAGCTAATTCTCTTTTCATGCAAGCATTTATCCTCAACCACAGGACCAATTGTAATGATAAAGAACAACATGAATTGAATAGTTAGAATGAAGAACTTGCCAGGTAGAAACAAATGCTAACAGTCACTCGTAATGAAACACTAAGTATTGTGTATTTGCAGATGTAATCACTTACAGTGTGCTCATCCTCTAACTACAATAGAATTATAGTGCTACAGTCACATAATATTCCTGATGGTAACCTTTCAGATGTAAAAAATTGCATTGTGTGGGTCCTCGATAACAATGATCGGAGATATGTGAACTTTGTGTTTCTGGACATGAAAGAAAAATATCTATTTTGCAAAAAGTATAAAAATACAAATTTTTGGCTATAGTTTTAATTATTTAACGATACAGTAAAGACAAGATTAGATTTATTTATAAAGTAGCATAAGCTGTTTTGATTGTTGGTTGGCAAAAAATAGCTTGAGTTATTATAAGAGCTACTATTATAAGAGCTTCACAACCTTGTTCAATCTTTAGCATGATGTTTTTAGCTGTCAGATTGTGGGGAAGTGCATCTAGATTATGGAAACATGCAACAGTTGTTAGTAATGTTGTTTGGACATTGAAACTTTATTAACGCCATGGGTCAGTTTGAAAATGGATCATACGCAGTGACACTTCGTTTGCAATCAATGGCTCAATCATTTATAAACCCATTGCTTCATCTAAGAAAGTTTTTTCTTGTAAGTTCTAAAATTCTTGTTCCAGTTAAAGGTAATATTTACTGGAACTGGAATTCTTCTTTAAGTGGAATTCTTGTTCCAGTTAAAGAAGATTTACAATGCTATTACAGCAATAAATTATTCCTCGGCTAAGAAATCAGTTTTAAATTACAATTTATTAGGATCATGTTTCTTCCTTGCATGACTTTTCATTACTACTCTTCATTCATTATGCTCCTGGACACAGCTAGTTTTAAACATTTCTTCATCCAGGCATGACTGAATATCCTTCCCTGTTCACGTTTACCTTTGGTTCAATTTTTGGCTGTTTCTTAACGCATTAATAAAGATCAAGACATCAACAGACTTTTTTCAAATTATTCTTTGAAAATTGTTTTTGTGAGAAAGAAAATTCTTCCATTGAATCCTGCTGTATGAAATTAATTTTGCACATGCTAGTTAATTCATTAGTCATGGCAGCAGAATTAGACCTTTCAACCCATTGAGTCTACTCCGCCATTCAATCACGGCTGATCTATCTTTTCCTCTTAACTTCATTATGCTGCCTTTTCCCCCATAACCCTTGACACTCTTTCTAATTGCTTTTAGAAACGATTAGTTATTTGACAGCCAACCTATATTTTGTTACAAAGTGCAGAATGTACGTAGTAATCAGAAAAAAAGATTGACGTGTATTTTATCATTTCCTCAGTAAAACGTGTGGAGACTTCCTAGTGCATTTAGTTTTGGCCTTTACTCATGTTTGACAGTTGGGAATGCATGGAGGCTCCCTCCAAGTTATTACCTATGGAAGCTATTACCTTAATTATCTGATTATAAATGCATTCCTAACTACTGATTGCAGTCATATTACAGCTGCTCAGTTCAATACATCAACTGATGGAAGTCTCTTTTCTGCTTCTGTTGCTTTAAAATCAAGTGATTGCTATATTTCCTCACCAACTACTTCAATCCCTTACTGTACAGTTCACCCTGTTCTGTCTCCCCAATGGTCCCAAGTCCTATATACTCATCATTGTGGCCGATTGTGAATTAAAAAATCTACATTTGGCAAGGAATTGGATCTGGATTAGTCCTTTAGTTTAAGGCTAAGGACGTAGAGATTTGTCTCTATTGTATATTCTCTGCTTATGTAATGTGTTCATTGGCATTAAAAATATGGCACAAAGTTTAAAGTATTAAGTTAAGTGAACATGGCAATTGAGAAGAAACAAAAATAGATACTGTGTGAATCGCAATAGGCAATATCAATTCCCAATCCTGTTTAGGCAAATTTTGTAATGTCAATGCTGATTTTCCAAATTAGTTATGTGATATGCTGGGGTTTTTATTGCGTGGAAGATATTTAAGGTTGTTTTAAACTAAATATTTTCAAATAACAAAATACTGAAAATATGAAAGAAAATGATTGAAATATTCAGTGGGTCAGGCAGCATTCGTAGAAAGCACTAACACTTCAAGTCAAAAGACCTTTCATCATATTTCCTGTGGGTTTTTTCCCACCATAAATGTTGCCTGATCAGACTCTGATATCTTCTGTTATATTTCAAATACAATATGCTCTGCGGTAGAAGTTTAAGAATTTAAGTGGAAACTCTCAAAAGAACTGTAATAATATGTCAGGAAGGAACAGCAGATGTTGGGTTACACCGAAGATAGACACAAAATGCTGGAGTAAATTAGAGGGACAGGCAACATCGCTGGGTAGAATGAATGGGTGTCGTTTTGGGTTGAGGCACTTCTTTAGACAGTCAGGGGAAAGGGAGACACAGATAAGGGAGGGCAAGGTATGAAAATGAGACATCAAAAGAGATCTAGACCAAGGAAAATGTAGAATAGATCATTGTTAGCTAGGAGGTGACAAAGCAAACAGATAAAATGTAATCGGGACAATCAGACTGACCGGAGAACTGGGAAGGGGGAAGGATGGAGAGAGAGGAAATGCAAGTTGTTATTTGTAGTTAGGGAAGTCAATATTCATACCGCTGGGATGTAAGCTGTTTGTAAATTAGACTGGCTGCAATTCCTTAAGGAACAGGACTCCTAGCAAAGATAGTGGGTTAAGGAAATACTGGCGCACACGGTGACACATCTTGCAAGTCGCCATCTTTATCTGCAAAGGAAGATTGAAAAACAGTGGTTATAATGTAATTCTAGGAAGCACAAGTTACATGCCATCATTATGAAATGTTTAATCTTCCAGTGTAGACAAACATGGTTGGTTTACTCAGTAATTTCTTGAGACTGTGGTACTTTTGCACTGTGGAAGATGGCAAAGCAGCTTTTATTTTCTATGTAAATTCCTAATCATTCATTTGAAATGTTATCTCAAGTTTTCTCTTGCTACATATGCTTTCCAGCATTATTTTTTTTAGTTCCAGAAGACCTTTTGTTATTTCATGTCTCCTTTGCGAGTGATTTGTATTATGAAAGCCTTCTTTATGTGGTCTATTGCTGGGAGGGAATTTAAATAGGGCAAACACAACATTAATTTTGCTATAAGGCCAATGAAATGAGATTTCAACTGAATGAGAATAAGATGCTTCATCTAAAGTGAATTTCAATGTTGAAGGAATACTTCAAACTTAAGTTTAATTCCATTGTAATGTGGCACCATGTAATGTGGAACCTGTATGCTATGAGACTTGCTAGAATGTCTTTATCCTCTGCAATCTCCATTAAGATGGTTAATTGTTGAATCTGTACAAAATGGATGGTGGATGTTTAAATAGGGATCAATAATGTTGTAGAAGTTTAGCTAAAAGGTTGGATATGAATGAGATTATACTACTTTATATCAATGCCAATTAAGAAACATGGGGCCACAGCAGATAGAATCATTGGATCATTAAATCAGTTTAACGTCTAGGATTTCAAGCCATTCTCGTTTAACCAATCAAATTTGGTTTTGATTTGTGTAACTGCAAAGATATAACATGGAACAGTGCAACAGAGGGACAGATCCTTCAGCCCATTAGGTCTGTCCAAATATGATGCCAAGACCAACTCTTATCTGTTTGTACATCAACCATATCCCTCCATACACTGCATATCCATAGGTCTATCCAAAAGTCGCTTTAATGCCACTCTTTCATTGTGTTCCGAACAAACGCCCCCTCTGTGTGTTTTTAAAAAAAAGAACAAACAATTGTCCTGCTCATCTTGAAGCTTTCCCCCTTTTACCTTAAAGCTATGTCCACTAGTATTTCGTATTTTCCATCCTTGGAAAAAGGTTCTGACTGTCTTATCCTATCAATGCCTCTCATTTTTATATACTTCAATTTGGTCTCCCCGCACCCTCTGGCGTTCCAGAGAAAATCAAAGTCTAGCCAACCTCTCCTTGTTGCTAATACCCCCAAATCCAGGCATCATTCTGGTAAACCACCTCCATGCACTTTCCTTCCTGTAATGGGGGTGAACAGTACTACAAATGTGGTCAAACAAAAGTTCTATGAAGCTGCTTCCTGACTTCCCGTCGCTTGTACTAAATGCTCCATGTCTCGACCCGAAACGTCACCCATTCCTTCTCTCCAGAAATGCTGCCTGTCCAACTGAGTTGCTCCAGCTTTTTGTGTCTCAAGTGTACCATATTGCTTCTTTACCATTCTACATAACTTTGTTGCCAATTTCAGGGAGTAATGGACTAGATCCCTCTGTACATCAATGCTGTTAAGGTCATGCCATTAATTGTATATTTTACTTCGGAGTCACGTGAGTGACTACGTGAAGACCCCGCCAGCACGCATGCGCGACATATCGTCGTGCGCATGCGGAAGCGACGGTCGGGAGGAGCGGGGCTCCTCCAGCGTGAGTTTAAAAAGCTCACGCCAGGTAAGTCTCACCGAAGGAGTGAGTCGACCATTATGGAAGGGAGAAAATCTAAGAGAGCGGCGGCCAAATCAGCGGCTAAGGACAGCAGCCAACGGAGAACCGCCTCTCCAGAGCTACAGGTTCTACCTGCAGCTCCCGACTTTTCGGACTTTGAGACCGTTGGTACGCCACGGTCGGGGAAAACTACCCGGAAGTCGGCCGGGGCCGACTCAGCGGAGTCCGGTCCCGAGGGCACCCCGCTCGCTGGCAGCGACGGAGGTCGCCTTGACCGCATTGAGCGGATGATGGAGCAGCTGCTCCAACGTGACCTGCTAAAGCAGGGGCAGGATCACAGTGGGACCCCTAGTAGGCCCACGGCAAGTTCCTTTAGAGGACTGCCTAATGTATCCCCTTCTATACAGGGGAGCATTGAGGGTCAGAACTGGGCTGACCCAGAAGAAGGGGAGTTGGCTGAAGCACCTGCAGCGTCAGGGGTGTGTGAAGATTATATGGATGTGGTGAGCAAACATGCCATGCCCAACCAGAAGGGCCTACCCATCCACCCCAAGCTGGCTGCCAGCATTGATTATATGGCCACTAACCAACTTCAGGAACAGGCCATCAATGCAACAGCAGACAAATATATGGCGCCAGAAAACTGCAAGTCATTAAATGTACCCGCGGTGAACAACCCGATATGGGGAAACATGAGCCCCTCGAGTAGAGGGCAGGAGATGAAACTTCAGAAGATCCTGAAGCTCCTTACCGCAGGGATTACTGCAGTAGCCAGAACAGCAGTGGGAGTGGATATGCCGGAAGAACTACAAGATGCTTTGGCCTTACTGTGCAACACACAGTATGAAATAAATAATTTCAGGAAAAGCATTATAAAGCCGGCGCTTAACCCCAAGTTCGCGGGGTTGTGTAAGCCTGGGAAGACGCAGCCTCCAAGCCTGCTATTCGGGGAAGATCTCCCCAAACAGGTTAAAGATCTTGACGAGGAGGCTAAGGCTTTGGGCCTTATTAAAGTACCTGGGTACACTAAGCCTCATCACCCACACAGAACGCACCCCTACGCACCCACCGGGCAGAGTTACCCTAACAGGTCTGCCGGTGGTGAAAGCTCGAAGGCCGGCATACCTGCTCAGCGGTCTTTTTTAGGCCAAGGCCCAGGCCGGCCTCCTTGGAAGATGCGCCACTCCCAGAACACCTACAACCAGCCAAGGAAGCAAGGGCAGAAACCACCACACCGGCAGTAACCATGGAGGTAGGTGGGTCTGGGATCCCCAAGAACACTACTGACCCAAATTCACTTTGCATAGGGGGCAGGTTGCACATGTTCCTCGAGAATTGGCTCACTTTTACCTCTGATCCTTATATACTCAGGAGTATTCGGGGCTACAAAATTGAATTTATTCACGAACTCCCTACCCCGGTACAGCATGCACCTAGTCGGAAATTCGTCCTTTCTCATAGAGATAAGGCAGCAGGGCATGCTGAACTACAGAGGCTGATAGAAAAAGGGGTAATTGAGAAGGCCTTTAAAGAACCTCAGGAGTTCGTGTCTAATATATTCACTAAAAACAAAAAAGATGGCGGTTGCCGCATCATCATAGATTTGACCGACCTGAATACTTCTGTCCAGTATATTCATTTTAAAATGGACACCTTCGACACTGCTATTCAGCTTATAGCCAATGGGTACTACATGGCATGCGTTGACCTCAAAGATGCATACTATTCAGTACCCATACACAAGGATCATAGGAAATACTTAAAATTTATCTGGATGGGACAATTATGGCAATATAAAGCTTTGCCTAATGGGTTATCGTCAGCACCCAGATTGTTTACCAAGATATTGAAACCAGCTTTGGCCTATTTAAGGAAACAGAATCATACTGTTATGGCCTATCTTGATGACATCCTCATAGTGGGGGAGAATTTGGAAATGGCTACTTTGGCAGTCACAGCCACGAAACATATTTTTCAGAAACTGGGGTTTACGATACATCCAGATAAATCAATATTGGAACCCTCTACCACCATGAAATATTTGGGGTTCATTATTGACTCAGTGCAAATGTCTGTCACGTTACCACCAAGCAAGGTGGAAGACCTGATAGAGGCTTGCAGGAGCCTCATTGGCATTAAGGTCCCATCCATTCGGCAGGTGGCCAGGGTGATTGGGAAGATAGTAGCTGCATTTCCTGCAGCACAATATGGGCCCTTACATTACCAAAACTTACAAAGAGCAAAAATTACGGTGCTCAAAAATCATGCTGGCCATTTTGATAGGCCCATGAAAATTCCAGAAAAGGCAAAAGCCGAATTATATTGGTGGATGGGTAATGCCCAAAATTGCTCCAAACCCATAACTATCACCAATCCCTCGATCACCTTACAAACGGATGCCAGTGCCAAAGGGTGGGGAGCTACTAACACTACCTCTAGCTGTGGAGGTAGATGGAGTGCACCAGAGTTAACCCTATTTAAAAACTTAGGGATTAACTATTCAGAAATGCTGGCAGCATTTCACGGCCTTAAGGCATACTGCACTAACATGCACAAAGTTCATGTTAGAATACAGATTGACAACACCACGGTGGTAGCCTATATTAACCACATGGGCGGTGTAAAGTCGATATCGTGTGATGAATTGGCCAACAATATCTGGTGCTGGTGTCTGCAAAGAGAAATTTGGATCTCTGCAACTTACCTTCCAGGTAAACTAAACACAGTGGCAGACACCAGGTCACGGAAATTCAACGACAACATAGAATGGATGTTGGATCGGAATGTGTTCACAGATATTGTAGAACGTTATGGGACACCAGATATCGACCTTTTCGCGTCCAGGCTAAATCACCAACTACCAACGTATGTTGCTTGGGAGCCAGACCCGGGGGCAGTAGCGATGGATGCTTTCTCGCTACACTGGGGGGCTACACTGTGCCCGACTGGCCTACTCAACCATGGTTCCCTCTGGTACAGAAGATGGCCACAGAACCCTGTATCAGGGTGAATAAAAGACCAAGCCTGCTTGTTCATCCTGTTACAGGAGAATGTCATCCATGTCATGACCGCATGGATTTGTTAATTTGCAGATTTTAAAACGGCCACTTCATGGATTCGGACTCTCCAACAGGACCATTGATACCATCACGGGAGCCTGCAGAGAGTCCACAAGGAAGCAGTACCTGACCTACATCAGGAAATGGGAAGGATTCTGCGTGACTACTAAAACAACATACGAAACCGCCACCATCACGGAAGTGCTGGAGTTTCTGGCTACCCTTCATTACGATGAGGGTCTAAGCTACAGCGCCATTAACTGTGCCAGGAGTGCCCTATCGTCTTACTTGGGCAAGGGGAGTGACCAATTGGGAATTGGGTCACATCCCCTAGTATCCAAATTTATGAGGGGAATATTTAATTCTAATCCCCCCAGGCCCAGATATAGCCATACCTGGGACATCAGCACGGTATTGACGATGCTGCGAGGATGGACACCGAACAGGGGACTCCCTTTGGCCAAATTAACCTACAAAATGGTCATGATAATGGCACTGATCACGGCGCAACGGGTCCAGTCCCTGCACAAACTCAGTCTGGATGCCATGGCAATTACCAGTGGGAAAATCACATTCCAGGTGCAGGGACTATTGAAGCAAGATCGACCCGGAGTGTCTGGACATACTTTGGAGTTCCTGGCTTACCCAGCGGACACCCGTCTTTGTATCGTTACATTGATTCTGCGATACATTTCAGTCACTAAAGATCTAAGGGGCACGGAAACAGCTTTGCTTGTCAGTCACAAGAAGCCTCATCACAGGGTCACGGTGCAAACCATTTCCAGATGGTTAAGGGTGGTACTGGATGCGGCGGGGGTGGATACTAATGTGTACAAATCTCACTCCACCAGGGCAGCATCCACCTCGGCGGCTAGAAGGATGGAGGTACCACTGGATCACATCCTGGCCACAGCGGGTTGGAACAATGAGAAAACCTTCCACCGCTTTTATAACAAACCCGTGACCTCCCCTGACAATTATGCAGGGAGGATCTTAAGTGCTGCCAGATAAATAACCCTTATGGGACACAATATTGTGTTTGGTATGAATAAATACCTGTTTTGTTTTTCAGCCAGTGTCTTGTCTGAATCACGTCCATCCTCTTATCCCAGCTTTAGCGGTGTGTGAGCATGGAGCTTCCAGGGCATGAAATCACAGAGCTTTGAAATCTTCACGTAGTCACTCACGTGACTCCGAAGTAAAATAGTAAGATTAAACGAGAACTTACCAGTTTGAAGTTTGATCTTTATTTTATGAGGTGTCACGATGAGGGATTACGTGCCCTCCGCTCCCGACCCTCTATTATAAAGATCACCTGGTATGAAAGTTCTCTTTTTTCTCTTACTATGTCAGTCATTGTGACTGTTTGTTCTGTGATTTCACACCACTGCTTTGAAGAATGTCGCGCATGCGTGCTGGCGGGGTCTTCACGTAATCCCTCATCGTGACACCTCATAAAATAAAGATCAAACTTCAAACTGGTAAGTTCTCGTTTAATCTTACTATTTTCCCCTTATCATCCTCCCCCCCCCCCCCCCCCCCCCCCAAATGAAATGCCTCGTACTTGCTCAGATTAAACTCATCTGGCATTTGTTCACACACTTCTGTAGTTAATCTATATTGTGATGTACTCTTTGACAGCCATCCACACCCTCATGGGGTTATCTGCAAAATTACGAACCAACCCATATATATTTGCGTCTAAGGCATTTATATATATACCACAAACAGCAGCATTTCCAGACAGATCCTTGTGGAACTCCACTGGTCACAGATCTCCAGCCCGAATATAGTAATTTCCCCATAATCCTCGCTCAGGCAGTTCTGTATCCATATGACCAAGTCAATGCAAATTCCATGCATCTTAATCTTCTGGATCACCTTTGAATGGGAGAACATTATCAAATCTATATATTACTGAAACTCTCATCTTTTTTGTTTGCGGTGTGCATGATATTTCCCTTGTGACCTTGTTGTTAAAGTAGGTATGAAAAGCCCACTGCTGCTGTTGCAGTCTAAGCTGTGGGTTGTTTAACAAGCAGGTTTCTCACCAAAACTGGCTGAGCACACAATGTTTCTTGTTCCACTGAATCTTATGTTGGAAGTACAGTCAGGAAATTGCCACCATTTCTTAACCAGCAAGTTCAAAACTTTGGCTTTCACAACGGATTTACAATTTAATGGAAGCAAATGCTGGCAGTTCGACACATACTTGCTGAAGTTTCCTAGCAATTTCAAGGGCATTTTCTTCATCAGCAAGAACAGGAAATAAAAATGTTTATTGTATAGGTAAGATTTTAAATGGAGGGATGAGGGGATCTCATAGAAACATAAAATTCTTAAAGGATTGTACAGGCTATAGATGCAAGTAAAATGTTCCCGATGTGGCGTCAGCTGATACACAGACCACTGATGGTCGAACCCTCGTCAGTAGCTACAAAGGCTGGCACGTGACGTCATGGGCTACGGGGAATGGCCTGCCACATAAGCTTATCTCACCTTGAGATCCACCCAGTCAACAGGTAGCTGAGTTCCAGAGAACAACCTCGCTCAGCTACAGCAGCAATGACAATTACGATAGTGGACCAAACTTACATGTACACCTGAATAAAACTACTGTTTGAACCTGCCCGACGCCTGGCCTTTTCCTGGCCGCGTTTGGTGCCGCTACACCGATGTTGGGGGAGTCCAAAACCAAGGGTCGCAGTTTAAGAATAAGGGGTAGGCCATTTAGGACTGAGATGAGAAAAAACGTTTTCACCCAAAGAATTGTGAATCTGGGATTCTCTGCCACAGAAGGCAGTGGAGGCCAATTCACTGGATGTTAATTTTGAGAAAGTTAGATTTAACTCTTAGAGTTAAAAGAATCAAGGTATACTGTATGGGGGAGAAAAGCAGGAACGGGGTACTGATTTTAGATGATCAGTCATGATCATATTGAATGGCGGTGCTGGCTCGAATGGCCTATACCTGCACCTATTTTTCTATGTCTCTATTTCTACTTTTGATTTAGTTCCTGTTTTTAATTATTCAACTTTTTTAGCTTTGTCTTAATGTCTGAATATTTGATCATTTTTAAACATCTTAAAAGTTCAGAAGCATTTTTGAAAGTATGAAATGATCCTGGCAAACTTGCTGCAAAGGGTCAAGGCTTTGCTTGCTGTCAAAGCTCTGAGGCAATTTGGAGCTGGGTTTTCTTGGTGATTCTTAATGCCAGCCTTCAACTCATGTCATGGAGCATGGGGAGGCCATTGGTGATGGTTCTAGGTGGCTTGTTCAGGCCATGTGAGATTTGCTTGCATACATTTCAGTTCACTTGCATTTAGGGCGGCACACATTTACGGCAGCACGGTGGCGCAGCAGTAGAGTTGCTACCTTACAGCCGCAAGGATCCGAGTTTGATCCCGACTACGGGTGTTGTCTGTATGGAGCTTGTATGTTCTCCCCGTGACTGCATGGATTTTCTCCGAGATCTTCAGTTTCCTCTCACACTCCAAAGACGTACAGCTTGTAGGCTAATTGGCTTACTATTAATGTAAATTGCTCCTAGTGTGTGTAGGATTGTGTTTGTGTGCGTGGATTGCTGGTTGGTGCGGACCCGGTCAGCTGAAGAGCCAGTTTCCATTCTGTATCTCTAAAACTAAAAACCTAAAACATTTGCCACTATCGATTTACAGTGGCTTGCAAAATTATTCATACCCCTTGAACTTTTCCACATTTTGTCACGTTACAACCACAATCGTAAATGTATTTTATTGGTATTTTATGTGATAGACCAACACAAAGTGGTGCATAATTGTGAATTGGAAGGAAAATGATATATGGTTTCCAAATTTTATTACAAATAAAAAACTGAAAGTGTGGCGTGCAAAAGTATTCAGCCTCCCCTGAGTCAACACTTTGTAGCAAATACAGCTGCAAGTCTTTTGGGGTATGTCTCTACCAGCTTTGCACATCTAGAGACTGAAATTTTTGCCCATTCTTCTTTGTAAAATAGCTCAAGCTCAGTCAGATTGGGTGAAGAGCGTCTGTGAACAGCAATTTTCAAGTCTTGCTAGAGATTCTCAATTGTATTTAGGTCTGGACCTTGATTGAGCCATTCTAACACATGAATATGCTTTGATCTAAACCATTCCATTGTAGCTCTGGCTGTATGTTTAGGGTTGTTGTCCTGCTGGAAGGTGAACCTCCACCCCAGTCTCAAGTCTTTTGCAAACTCTTAACAGGTTTACTTCCAAGATTGCCCTGTATTTGGCTCCATCCATCTTCCCATTAACTCTGACCAGCTTCCCTGTCCCTGCTGAAGAAAAGCATCCCCACAGCATGATGCTGCCACCACTATGTTTCACAGTGGGCATGGTGTGTTCAGGGTGACGTGCAGTGTTAGTTTTCCGCCACACATAGTGTTTTGAATTTAGGCCAATGAGACCAGACTTCAATTTTGGTCTCATCAGACCAGAGCACCTTCCTCCACATGTTTGCTGTGTCCCCCACATGGCTTGTGGCAAACTGCAAATGGGACTATTTATGGCTTTGTTTCAACAGTGACTTTCTGCTTGATACTCTTCCATAAAGGCCCGATTTGTGGAGTGCACGACTGATAGTTGTCCTGTGGGCAGATTCTCCCACCTGAGCTGTGGATCTCTGCAGCTCCTCCAGAGTTACCATTGGCCTCTTGGCTGCTTCCCTGATCAATGCTCTACTTGCCCGGCCTGTCAGTTTAGGTGGACGGCCATGTCTTGGTAGGTTTGCAGTTGTGCCGTACTCTTTCCATTTTCGGATGATGGATTGAACAGTTCTCCGTGAGATGTTCAAAGCTTGGGATATTTTTTTTATAACCTAACCTTGCTTTAAACTTCTCCACAACTTTATCCCTGACCTGGTGTGTTCCTTGGGCTTCATGATGCTGTTTGTTCACTAATGTTCTTTAACAAACCTCTGAGGCCTTCACAGAACAGCTGTGTTTATACTGAGATTGGATTACACACAAGTGGACTCTATTTACTAATTAGGTGACTTCTGAAGGCAATTGGTTGCAATGGATTTTATTTAGGGGTATCAAAGTAAAGGAGGCTGAATGCAATTGCATGCCACACTTTTCAGTTTTTTATTTGTAACAAAATTTGAAAACCATGTATCATTTACCTTCCACTTCACAATTATATGCCACTTTGTGTTGGTCTATCAGATAAAATCCCAGTAAAATACATTTACGTTTGTGGTTGTAATGTGACAAAATGTGGAAAAGTTCAAGGGGTATCAAAACTTTTGCAAGCCACTGTATAAGCAGTGTTACCCTCAACATTAAGATCACCTATAGTTGAAAATGTTTCTACTTTAAAAAATGGAGCGATTGAGTTGCAGGTTGGTAATATTATTGCAAGTATAAAATATCCTCGAATGGGTCTGAAAAAGGCCTTGACACGAAACGTCATTCATTCCTTCTCTCCAGAAATGCTGCCTGTCCCGTTGAATCACTCCAGCGTTTTGTGTCTATCTTTGGTGTAAATCAGCACCTGCTGTTCCTTCCTACAGAATCATTTTAACTATTGTATTAATATACTTTGCACATGTGCTCTGGTTTATTTACACTTTTTCACCAATGAGCAAAATATAATTGAATTGACATGCTTATTTGAAGTTTCTATTGTATATAGAAAATAAAATCCTGACTGTTCTGTTAATTATGATGCTTTTTTTGCATTTTTCAGTCATTGTGTTCTGTAACTATTTCTGCAATTTACATTTATGATAATTTAAATTGGTTCCAATTTGTTCAAAAGGTGACAAAACAGAAATGACCAAGTTAAAGGAAACTTAGTTAACGAGATAAAATAGGAAAATTTTTAAATAAAAATAGAGATGGGCAGTCACTGAAGAGTTTGCTACTATCGCGGTGGGGGAGGAACTCCATTGAGCAAATGAATGTGAACAACTGGAGGACATTACGCCAAGAGTACAGATGAATTTAAGGAGGAATATTTTTAAAGAGTGGAGATGGAAACATTTTTAAAGATTGTTGGGAAAGCAGCTTATTATATGGGACAATTATGGAATTTTTAAAGCATGTCTCAAGGTTAGAATAATGTCCGTTTTTTAAACTCCTTTTATATTTCCTTGTTGCCACTCTTTTCAATTGAAAGGACATGGAGGAGGAAATGTTGCAATTATACGATCTTGATACTGTGCAGTAATGATTGTGCCATTTTTATATGTACATTATTCTATGACTGGGTATTATGTGTAGTGGAGAAAGTCAGAAAATGGGATAGTTGCAGTGGAAACCACTGACTCGGAAGCTTTACAGTTGCAACAAGAATGCCATGCACATGCCAGTTTTATTCTGATCCATTGTGAACATGGTGGCATTCTGAGAAAACCGTTCTTTGTGAATTTTAAAAAACTTTAGGGATGGTAAAACATTAACTTTAATCACTTGGTCTGCTTCCATGACATTTGGTTCACACATTTGAACCTGCATTGAAAATGTCAAATGAATTATTTTGAATATAAATGAAGTATGGGTTAAGCATCACTAAATAATAGGTTGATTCTTTTGAGGAGTGGTTAAGATTTTGAATAATTATTTAAATTGAGGATGGATCGTCAAGAATCTCATTGTTCTCAAATATTTGGAAAGCTTTGATAATAAACCTTCAGCTGTCACTGAATAAAGCTGCAGCCTTGGTTGAAAAGCAGTGGATCCTGTAAAATGGCTGCTGTTTGAAGAAGGATCCTGACCTAAAAATGTCACCATCCCTCCCCAGGCGCTGCCTCGCCTGCTGAGTTGCTCCACCACTTTCTGTTTTGCTAATGGGCTGCTGTAAGATTTGTTTACTGTTACTCTTCCCCGATTTCCTTGTATTTAAAATCATGAGTTTTTTCAACTACTTTTTTAAATATATATATATTTTTTAATACAAATGCCTGATATGTAATGTTTAGTTTAGAGATACAGCATAGAAGCAGGCCCTTCAGCCCACCATGTCCTCACCGACCAGCGATCACCCGTACACTAGTTCTATCCTACACACTAGTGGGAGTTTACAGAAGCCGATTAACCTACAGACCTGTACGCCTTGGAAATGTGGGGGGAAACCGGAGGACCTGGAGAAAGCCCATGGGATCACAGTAGTCCATAGGTGCAACCTCCATACAAACAGCACCCGGGGTCAGAATCGAACCCGGGTCGCTGGCACTATCAGGCAGCAACTCTACTACTGTGCCATTGTGCCTCCCAAGTTGTATTATACTGTGCTGGATGTCACAGCTGCTGCCCAAAGAAGACTAACAAATAGCATTTAGTATTTTTCATGATGTTGTTCACGGAAAGTGCTGTAATTTTCTATGGTGACATTTCATATAGTTCACTGACACAGTAATATGTGGGTTATATTGGGAATATTAAATTGGCGAACATTAATCCATTTTAATTTGATTTACACATGGTGCTCACAGTGGTGTGCTTTGCAATTTATAGTTTTAAATTAATTTATGCATTTCAGATGACCTTGCCATATTGAATTACATTTGCTTCAGGTTGCCATCTGAAATATTTTTTTCAAAAACACATCTCTCTTTCATCGCACATCTGAAGGGGGGGGGGGAGACGACTTATTCTGTCCTCTTTAAACAGCAGGCAGACTCGTTTAAAAGAGAATCCATTGTACAGATTTTTGTAATAGACTATTAGAAGGAGACCAAAGCTTTCCCCATTAACCTTTTACGTACATTAATAAAAAGAGAAGAATTATTGCACTTTAAAAGAAATTGTTTTTCCTCATTTTCAGTGAGATTTGACGATTCTTACAGGGCTGGTATTATTTAATAAACTTTTTTTTGTTTTTCAGAAGTAGGACTTCTTCAGGATCTCCCCATCCAAAAAACACAAAGAAAATCCATTTTATAAAAAATATGCGTCAGTATGACACAAGAAACAGCAGGTAATTGGTAGTACAGTGTCCTCCATAATGTTAGGGACAAAGACCCATCATTTATTTATTTGTCTCTGTACTGCACAATTTGAGATTTGAAATAGTAAAAATCACATGTGGTTAAAGTGCACATTGTCAGATTTTAATAAAGGCCATTTTTATACATTTTGTTTTCACCATGTAGAAATTACAGCTATGTTTATACAGTGCCCTCCATAATGTTTGGGACAAAGACCCATCATTTATTTATTTGCCTCTGTAGTCCACAATCTGAGATTTGTAATAGAAAAAATCACGTGTGGTTTAAGTGCACATTGTCAGATTTTAATAAAGGCCATTTGTATACCTTTTGGTTTCACCATGTAGAAATCACAACAATGTTTATACATAGTCCCCCTTTCAGGGCACCATAATGTTTGGGACACATGGCTTCACTGGTGTGTGTAATTGCTCAGGTGTGTTTAATTGCCTCCTTAATGCAGGTATAAGAGAGCTCTCAGTACCTAGTCTTTTCTCCAGTCTTTCCTTCACCTTTGGAAACTTTTATTGCTGTTTATCAACATGAGGACCAAGGATGTGCCAATCATAGTTAAAGAAGCCATTATGAAACCGAGAAACAAGTATAAAACTGTTAGAGACATCAGCCAAACATTAGGCTTACCAAAATCACCTGTTTGGAATGTCATTAAGAAGAAAGAGAGTACTGGTGCGCTTACTAATCGCAAAAGGTCTGGCAGGCCAAGGAAGACCTCCACAGCTGATGACAGGAAAATTCTTTCTATAATTAAAAAACATCCCCAAACACCTATCCGACAGATCAGAAACACTCTTCAGGAGTCGGGTGTGGATTTGTCAATGACCACTGTCCGTAGAAGACTTCATGAACAGAAATCCAGAGGTGACACTGCAAGATGCAATCCCATGTCTGGCTACAAAAATAGGATGGCCATGTTACAGTTTGCCAAGAAGTACTTAGAAGAGCAACCATAGTTCTGGAAAAAAGGTCTTGTGGATAGATGAGACTAAGATTAACTTATATCAGAGTGATGGCAAAAGCAAAGTATGGAGGAGAGAAGGAACTGCCCAAGATCCAAAGCATACCACCTCATCTGTGAAACACGGTGGTAGGGGTGTAATGGCCTGGGCATGTATGGCTGCTGATGGTACTGGCTCGCGTATCTTCATTGATGATACAACTGCTGATGTTAGTGGCATAATGAATTCTGAAGTGTATAGACACATCCTATCTGCTCCAGTTCAAACAAATGCCTCAAAACATTGGCCGGCTGTTAATTCTACAGCAAGGCAATGATCCCCAAACATACTGCTAAAACAACAAAGTTTTTCAAAGCTAAAAAATTGTCAATTCTTGTGTGGCTAAGTCAATCACCTGATCTGAACCCAATTGAGCATGCCTTTTATATGTTGAAGAGAAAGCTGGTGGACTAGCATAAGCTAAAGATGGCTGCAATACAGGCCTGGCAGAGCATCACCAGAGAAGACACCCAACAACTGGTGATGTCCATGAATCGCAGACTTCAAGCAGTCATTGCAGCAAAGGATATGCAACAAAATACTACTTTCATTTACATTACATTGCTGTGTCCCAAACATTATGGTGCCCTGGGGGGAAGGGGGGGTCTATGTATAAACACAGCTGAAATTTCTACATGATGAAACAGAAATGTATAAAAATGGCCCTTATTAAAATCTGACAATGTGCATTTAACCACATGTGTTTTTTCTATTACCAATCACAAATTGTGGAGTACAGAGGCAAATAAATAAATGATGGGTCTTTGTCCCATGGAGGGCACTGTAGGTACAAAAAATGTGCAGAATATCAGTAGTAATTTGCAAATAGGGAGACACAATGACACTTGTCAATTGATCAGGTTGGACACTAGGGGTAATGTGCAGAAGGTTTTAGAAACAATCATACAGAATGTGTAGAAAATAAATGTAAAGTTTTAGGTATGCAACCCTTCATCTGAATTGGGAAAGTATTGCTAGTAGGTTTTAAGTCCGAGGGGAGGACGGGGAAGGATGTGCATGAACTGAGATGGCCTAATGGGGCCAGTTACTAGCACATCAAAAATATTAAGCCTGTGGAATGAGTTGTTTGTCATAAAATGGTTGGATTAGCCTATGAATAATGGTGTTCCTTAAAGATCTGTACTGGGAGCACAACCTTTCAGTAAACTGTATTTGTAAATGAATGGGTTGAGCAGACACTACGCTAACTGTCGATGTGTGCAAATGGCTGCTGGGCACTCATGTTTTTAATGCCTTTTCAGGCTCCGTTCTTTAACAGCTGCGCTTTGAAAATTGTCCCCGAGTCACTTTTTCTTACTCTTCTGTTCTATTTGGGCTGTTGTATCTTTAAAAAGAGTTGGAGAAAATCGATGAGTCAGGCAACATTTGTGGAGGGAATGGACAGGCAACGTTACGGGTCACACCATTGTTGATGCTGATTATAATATGGGGGAACTGGATAAGAGAGGTGGGGGTGGGACAAAACCTGGCATGATGGGTGGATACCGGTGCGGAAGATTTAATTGGCAGATGTGTGGACGAGTGACAGAGGCCAGAGATGAAAAGAAGACTATCTGGTAAGGAGAGAAGAGGAAAGAAATGTAAAGCGGGGTGGAAGGATATAGGTGTACGGGGGTGGACTGGGGAGAGAGGGAAGAGGCAGGATTGTGGGAGAAATGGTGCGCGCTGGATGGGATGGGGACCACAGGAAAGAAAGAGGGGGTATTTCCTAAAATTGGGGAATTCAGTGTTCATACCTTAGGGTTGGGAGCTACCCAAGTGGGCTATGAGGTGCTGTTTCTGATGCAAATGTAAAACATTCTTATACCTTAAATCTGTGTGCCTTTATAATCTAATTTTTTTTATTCATTTCATTCAAGGATAGTTCTCATCTGTGCTAAAAGATCACTGTGTTCAGCTTTTTCTATACTGCCTTATGGAGAATGTAATACTAGTAGGTAAGAATATTTTGTTTTAAACTAAATTCAAGTTGAGATTCTCTTTTGAACTGTTTAAAATTGTCATTTCTCTAAAATGTTGACTATGTGCCCAATTCAATATTTATGCCACACTCGCAATAATATGAACAAACTTTGCCCTGTATTGATGCTCTTGTCTACACAACATAAATGCAACCTAATTCTGACCTGAACTGACACCAGAGTTTCCATTTACTTCAGTCAGTCTGCCTCCGTAGTACTTCACTTATACTGCCAAGCGTATGAAAGCAAATCCTCTTTGCACTCATGTTAAGCCAATAGTCATATAATTATACAGCACAGCAACAATCCCATTGGCCCAACGCGTTGTCTACTTGAACTGGTCCCATTAGCCTGCATTTAATCCACATCCCTCTAAACCTTTTCTATCCATGTATCTGTTAAAATGTCTTTCAAACTTTGTAATTGTACCTGTCTTTGCCTAATCCACTGGGCGCTTATTCCAGATGTCATCACTCTCTGTCGAAAAAGTTGCCCCACAGGTGCTTTTTAAATATTTCCCCTATCATCTTGTATGTGTGCCCTCTAATTTTACATTCCTCTATCGTGGAAAAAAAGTATGTAACCATTCACCTTATCTATGTCCATTCTAATTGATATCCTTTATGTTACCCCTCGACCTCTTACATTCCAAGGAATAATATTGGAATTATTATTATAATTCCACCTATATTAGGTCTCACCTCGTAACTCAAGCCCTCCAATTCATTAACATTCTTGTGAATCTTCTATACACCCTTTCCAGCTTAATGACATGCTTCTTATAGCTGGGTGACCAGAATTGCACACAAGTGAGAAGACGTAAATAACTTTTTCAAGTTTCATTTAAAAAAGGCAGAGAATGTTGTTCCTCCTACTGGCATTCACTCACAGGCACCACCAATAGCTTTTGATACCATGGAAAAATATGCCACTTGGAATAAAATCCTTCCATATGTCATAAAAAAATAACAAAGTGGAATAACAAAGTGCGTCCTATTTAAAACTTGCAGGTTTTTTTAGGTTATACATGAGAAGTTGTTTGGTTTGGCCAACCTCTGTGAATTCAACTGGGGGGCGGGGTACGTTGGAATTATTTTATATCAGTAATCATGGTGAAGTACAATTTTGGTTCTAATTAGGTGAATTGTTTGCTAATTAGCTGGGCTCATTGTAATTTTATCCTCTCTTTTTATTCTGATTGGTGATGGTCGCTTATGGATTACAAAATGTGATATTCCACTATGATCCCGGTGCTATTAACAGCTGAAAACAAGATTAGACAACAGCCATTGCTTAAAATTTAAATTTCCAGTAGCTTGAGGTGGTGATCTGACATTTATAGACTAAATTAATAAATTCCTATGGTTGTCTTGTGCATGCAGATTAGTACCTGTAGTACAATGTATATTTGTTTACATATTGGATATAATATGGCAAGTGCAGCTGAATCTGTACCAGAGTAATCAATGTTGATCAATGTTGTTAATCTGACAGCAACTCCACTGGCATACTATGGCTGAAACTGCAGTCTAGATTTCACTTTTAGATTGTTCGTTATTATATATCAAATGTTCAAAATGCAATACAGCAGCATGTATAGCAGATTTTGATTAAATTTATATTTTGCTCAGTTTTGTTCTGCCGAGTAACTATTTTGCAGCAAGTGGGACTTGGCTTCATATGGGCTCGAAGGGCCGAATGGCCTCCTCCTGCACCTATTTTCTATGTTTCTATGGGTTATTGATAGGGGACGATAGGGGTTATTGAATGGCGGAGCTGACTAGAAGGGCCGAATGGCCTCCTGCACCTATTTTCTATGTATAACTTGTATGCTGTTGTAATTCATTTTGTAATTTATGGAGTCACTGTAATGGGAGCGGATGCCTTGAAAAGGAAGCTACAACAGGCATTCCATAAATTCTCCCATGGGCAGAATGGAAAATTATAGCTGGCAGACCCATAGGAAAATTGTGTATTGTTTTCCTTGTCATCAGATGAAAGATTAAACTAGTTTCTGCCAGAGTATACTTTCCGTGTCAAGAACCTTATTTTGATAAACTGTCCCAAAATATTTAGGGTTCAAATGAAGAACAGCCAAAGCGTAAACGACATTCAAAATAATTTGTGCTTTGTGATCCTTAATCTAACATGTTTCTGAGACCTTTTTAAAATTCTTTTTGTGTAATCATTTCCTGTTTGTATGCAGCCTTGATTTCTGTATGAACAATAAAGGAAACTAGTTCCTTCCATTGTATGCTCTGCATCTATTGTATGTGCATGCCGGTTATTTAAATATTTAATTTGTATTTGGTCTTTTTTGACTTCTGTAAGAACACCATTTTAATATTTCTCTACACAGCGACGGCAAACTGGAAGGACCAAGACAACGTAATCCTTCTGGTGGCATTTCATGCCCAACAGACATGCTGCATGGACTTGATGGAGTTGAACTTGCTGCAGATGGAAAGGTAACAGTTAGCTGCTTTGCAAACAGCAGTTTAGTAGTTTTTATTTATGATTTGTTGTTATTCTTGCAGCTAAACATTAAGCTCAGGCTGAATAGGTGCTTTTTTCACATCTGAATTAACACATTATTTAAGAATAATTCCTCCATAAAGTGTCTTTTTAATGGTTTGTAGGTCGTTTTCCTCTAAAAATCCTTTAAGAATACATTTGCTTTTGTCTAAATTGAAAATTAAACATACCCAAACATATTAGTTCAGCTGCTTTTGTTGCCGAGTTCCCATTTTATTAGTGATAAAAATGTAGTTCTAATGAAGGAGCTACATATTGTTGGAATTAAATAAAAACTATGTAAGAATTAACTAGTCTATGCCAAGGATCAGTTATGCTGGCTGAAATTTAATATGTATTCTGCTTTGGACTTTACTGATAACTCTCATATATTTATCAACACCTTGCATTTTATATGGTGCCATTTATATGAGAAAAAACTTCAAGGCACTTAACAGGAATGTAATCAAACAAAATTTGATGCTGATCCATATATAGATTACAACAGAATAAATCTTGGTTGCAAAATAACGAGCAGAGGTTTAGGGTCACAATTCCAGAGCTTAATGGCACGCTGCAGAGATGCCATCAATAGCAGAGTGATTAAAATGCAACATAAATAGGCAAAACTGCTCGGACGGCTGGAGATTTGAGGGTTATAGATGGGGAGCGGTAGGTTGCGGTGTGATTGAAAAACGAGCAGGAAACTATTAAAACAGGGAGCCAATCTAGTTTTGCAGGCACAGGCACGTTAGATTATTGGAAAAAGTCATGAAAGGGGCAAATGAGAAGACCTCGGCTTTAGAGGATGTTTCAAGAATGGGCATCCAGGAGTGTTGGATGTAGTGAAATGAAGAACAAATCTTAAAACTTGGTGCTTTTTTTCAGTAGTTGTACCTGGAACTAATACTTTGTTTCTTCTCCCTTTACAGTCAGTTTCTTATGCTCAATTTCTTTATCCAACCAATGCCTTTGTTTTGCCAAAAGTATTAACTGAGAATTCAACTTCACAAGCGCAAGCTCGAAATAATTGGAGTTTTACACCAGGAAGACATGGACCCGCTGCAATATCAATGGACTTGGGTACAATAACAGTGGTTGAAGACTTTAGTATTGTTTTTGAATACTTATGAATACACATTTCAAAATGTGCATTGTTTTGAATTAATTTACAATCTTGGATGTTGTGTATCAATCAATCTTTTGTGTAACAAGGTTTTTAAAATAAACGCTGACACACAACATAACTCGATGAGAGCTGGTCAGGATTCTGCAGTCACTCCGACTTCCCAAACTTTTCTACAATCCACAAAACATGTCCCACAATTGCTTTGGTATGACTGCAGTGTTACAATATTGAAGAAGCAACCGCTCCAATCACCAAATACATATAGGTATGTAGGTAAATTGGCTTGGTAAATGTAAAAATTGTCCCTAGTGTGTGTAGGATAGTGTTAATATGCGGGGATCGCTGGTCAGCGCGGATCTGGTGGGCCGAAGGGCCTGTTTCCGCGCTGTATCTCCAAACTAAACTAAACTAAATGTATCTCTCAACTCATGACCTCTTGTCAACATTTACAGGTAATGAAAGTAAAATACCTGCGAGGCAGTTTGTTGGCAACTGTATCAGCCGGTGGAGGAAACCTTCCACTCCTAGAAACTGAAGATCTAAATGGTAAAACTGGAAATGTGATATAAAAACAGAAAATGCTGGAAATATTCAATTGGTCAGGCAGCATCTGTGAGAACAATTGATAATTCAAGCCTGGACCTCTTCTCAGAACTTGGATAGAGAAAACACATTTTGTTTTAGAAGCCGAGAAGTTGGGGGAAGAATACATAAAACAGAGGGCATATTTTTGCCAGGGTAAGACCAGATGACGATGTAAAAAGTCAAGGCCATTTAGGGAAGGACATTAAATGCTGCCCGAGCCAGTGACGCTCTAACTTGGAAATGAATAAAAGAAACATGACTTCTTTGTATCAAAGAATACACTGCAGCTTGTTTCTAGTCCCATTTTTCCGTATGAACATGTGATTTTCCTGATATTAAAGCTAATGGGCAAATCAATTTTTGTTCCTCATGTTTTAACCTAATTTGATATGTATCAAAATTGCCTGGCCTGAGGGCACTCAATGAACCCCATGAAGTGTGCTTTTCAGTTTGTGTTTCAGCTCTACTCAAAATATACATGAGTGTCGAAACGGGAAGAAGACACAGTGTTGAATGGAATCTGTTGAAAGGTGGTCTGACTTGACTGGTTGAAATGTTCTATTGTCAGAGCATCCAGCTGCCAGTGTACATTGTGCTCCAAGCCAATTATTTGATTAATGTCACAGTTGTATACTGCATATCATGTATCTAAAAATAAAAATGCGTGGCTTAAACATATGTTGTTTTCTGTCATCCTGCAGGGAGTGAACCTGGAGATTTAATAGAATATGATCCTAATCTGCTTGATGATCCCCAGTGGCCATGCGGAAAACACAAACGGGTTCTAATCTTTGCATCTTATATGGTAAGAGCATTTTGAATAATACTTGATAATAAAGGAACAAATTTACTGCATGCAGTTTTGGATTATTTTTGTAATCCTTTGATCCACAACATGACATTAAAAACCTTTTTAATTCTAATCAACAGCAAATGTCTTTATTTCCTTTTTCATTTTCTGTATCTGACATTCTAGTTGATCATTGTTATTAAATTTAGTAAGAAAGTTTTGAATTGTGATATTACTTTCAACAGACATACTTTAGACTTTATAGCTATAACTATAGAAACAGACCCTTCGGCCCATCGAGTCCGTGCCAGCCAGCGATCACCCCATGTCCTAGCAGTGTCCTACGTGCTAGGATCAATTCACAATTTTACTTAATCCAGTTAATCTACAAAACTGTACATCTTTGGGATGTGGGAGGAAACTGGAGCACCTGAAGAAAACCCACACAATCACAGGGAGAACGTACAAACTCCATATAGGCAGCACCCATAATCAGGATCGACCGTGCCGCTCTTTTCCTGAGCCAAGACTATTGATATGAATGTAGAATGGCATCGTTTCTATGAAGAAGGAAATCTGCATTTTGCTCATAATCACTCATTAGAGGGTAATTGAGATCTATACAAATCAAATTAAAGAAAGTTATGAGGTAGACTCGGAAATATCACAATGATATTTTGCTTTTTGTCGCATGCACTTGGTTATATGTTCTGAATACTAGCCCATTTCATAGAAAAGACATGGATGAGAATGGACAGTCCTGCTGTTGAATTCTTGAATAAAATTATGCCTCATCTGTATTGGTGAGATATCATTTTATGTCTGAAATGAGCTTGATATCAATGGCACCAGAAAAAAACTTGCAAATGATGATTATAACAATGCTTTTATACCTGAAACTCATTTCACCTCTCTCCCATTGCTGCATTCTCCATTAACTTATGCTATAGTTTGGAAACTTAACAGAAGAATGGGAAATTTATCTTTGAATACTTGCACTAATAGTCTTCTATACACACAATTATATTATAGTCATGGCAATTGTCTTTATGCAAAGTATTTTAAGTATACATAAATATACTTGAATCACACTTAATATAAGATGAACTCTCAAAGGTAGGAATAAGAATACTTTATTGTCACATGTGACTAGGCACGGTGCAATTGTTTGCTTGCCACCTACGGCGCAGACAAAGTTTCAAAGCATGCCGGCTCCCTCTTTGTGTGTGTGTGTGTTCCCCCCCCCCCCCCCCCCCACGCAGGGTCCCAGTGTCCTTTGTCCCACACCCCTCCATTGTCCATTGTTCTCCCCCCACCTCCCTCATGGTGGTTGCCCCACGCCGGGCCCTCCATTGTTCTTCCCCCTCACGGTGGTCCTCCACGCTCTCATAGACCGTTGACCACGGGGCGGCCCTCAAGGCATCGCTGCCGCCGAAGCCCCATCGTCGCGAGGCGCCGCCGACAAGGTCCCACCGCTGTCATCGCCCCACTTCACGACTCAGTGATGCCGCCCTGGGCACCAGCCGCGGGCTCAGTCTGCCGCTCTGCCGACCCGGACTCCAACCCACGAGGCCCCAGCCTGGCTTCTACGGAGCGATCCGGGAGGCATCAAGTAAACTAAGACTTTAATCTGTGAGCAATCAAACCAAGGCACCACGCACTGCCACATGACCCCTGTCCGCAGAAGACTTCATGAACAGAAATACAGAGGCTACCCTGCAAGATGCAAACCACTGATTAGCTGCAAAAATTGGATGGCCAGGTTATAGTTTGCCAAGAAGCACTTAAAGGAGCAACTACAGTTCTGGAAAAAGGTCTTGTGGACAGATGAGACAAAGATTAACAAATATCACAGTGATGGCATGAGTGAAGTATGGAACAGAGAAGGAACTGCCTGCCCAAGATCCAAAGCATACCAGCTCATCTGTGAAACAAGGTGATGGGGGTGTTATGTCCTGGGCATGTATGGCTCCTGAAGGTACTGGCTCACTTATCTTCATTGATGATACAACTACTAATGGTAGGAGCATAGTGAATTCTGAAATGCATAGACACATCCTATCTGCTCAAGTTCAAACAAATGCCTCAAAACTCATTGGCTGGTGGTTTATTCTACAGCAAGACAATGATCCCAAACACACTGCTAAAACAACAAAGGAGTTTTTCAAAACTAAAACATGGGAAATTTTTGAGTTGCCAAGTCAATCACCCGATCTGAACCCAATTGAGCATGCCTTTTACATGCTGAAGAAAAAACTGAAGGAGCCAAGCCTCCAAAATATGCATAAGCTAAAGATGGCTGCAATACAGGCCTGGCAGAGTATCACCAGCGAAGACACCCAGCAACTGGTGATGTCCATGAATCGCAGACTTCAAGCATGCAAAGGATATGCAACAAAATACTAAACATGGCTACCTTCATTTACATTACATTGCTGTGTCCCAAACATTATGGTGCCCTGAAATAGGGAGACTATGTATAAACACAACTGTAATTTCTACATGGTGAAACCAAAATGTATTAAAAATGGCCTTTATTAAAATCTGACAATGTGCACTTTAACCACATGTTATTTTTTCTATTACAAATCTCAAATTGTGGAGTACAGAGGCAAATAAATAAATGGTGGGTCTTTGTCCCAAACATTATGGAGGGCACTGTATATTTCAAGGACACAAGTCTAAGGTGAGAGGAGAGAAATCTTAAAGGTGATCCGACAGGTAGGTTTTCCATAAAGAGGGCGGTGGTTGTCTGGAATAAGCTGCCAGAGGATGTGGTAGAGGCAGGGACAACTAAAAGGCATTGGGACAGGTACTTGAATAGGACAGACACAGAGGTGTACGGGCCCTAATGCAGGGAAATGGGATTAGAGTAGGTGGGCAACATGGCGGGCATGATGAGCTCAGCTGAAAGAGCCTATTTCCGCACTGAATGTTTCAATGATTCTATGTATTTAATGTTCAACATTATCAAACCACAACCATTTTTCATGAATGAATTTTCTTGCTTTTTGCCAGACAACAGTGATTGAATACGTAAAACCATCTGACCTGAAAAAGGATATGAATGAAACATTCAAGGAAAAATTTCCTCACATTAAGCTGACACTTAGTAAGATAAGAAGGTAACTTAGCTAATGAATGGCATGTTCAGTGTTGAAATGCCATTCTTGAAATAGTGCTGTTTAACAAAAACTAAGCATATAATGCATTTTATCCATAAGAATTGCTCTTTTCACCATGTTAACGTTGTACTTTTAAGAAGACTTTTCTTCCATAGATGGAATTAGGATTTTGTTTGTGTTTTCTTTTGGCACTATTTTATTGAAGAACTGAGAAGTTCTTTATGTCTTGGCAAACATTGTTTTCCTCAATCGATACTGAACAATTAGATTATCTGGTAGTTTTCATTTTATTTGTGGGAGCATATTTTGTCCAAATTGGCTGTCATATTTCCCATGTCACAATATGCAGTGTAAACAATGTATTTCTATATAGTCAATTCCTGGTAGTTTAGGTCAATTACTCCATTTAAAACAAGTTAGTACTTTTTATTGCCTTTGACCCAGAATGTGTAATCCTAGATCTTTAGTCCATGCATTGCATTCTGTGGTACCAAGTACTTTATTGCAAGAAAATCCATTTCAGTAGAAGCCTGTGCAAGCATTATGATCTAAAGATAGATTTGCAATTAATCTATCTACTGTGGCATCGTAAATCATGCTGGAGTGACAATGAGCAAATTGTAACAATGACTGTTAAAACACCAGATACTTGTGCTATAACACCTGGTTCAACCAAGAATACCAAGTGCGGTGCCAAAGTATTTTGTCATCATGTTTGGTTATTAAGATTGATTATTAACCAAGATAGCTTCTTACTGAATATGAATTTAGTTATTGTCCTATAGTATAACATTATACTGTAGGACAATAACTAACTTCATGTACAGTAATAAGCTATCTATTTGTTAACAAGCATACAAGCTAATTGTTTAACCAAGAATCCCAATGCCACTTTAGAATCTAAAGTGCCTTTACACATTACACAGTTAAACTATGGGACAATAAAAAACTTGGCATGTAGATGCCAATATATCATTGGGTTTTCAAGTGGATACCTCCCTTCACTGGTGATTTGTTGAGTTAGGCCCACGGCATTTAGGGAAGGCTCAGTACTCAGAAAGAAAAGACATGAAGTGCTTGGAAAGAAACAAAAGAAAATAATTGATGTTGATGTATTAGTTTAAACCATCAGCCAAAATTACCCAGAGCTTCATCATGCAATTTTTCTGTTTTCTCCGTAGTCTGAAACGAGAAATGCGGAACCTGGCAGAAGAATGTAATCTGGAACCTTGTACCGTGGCTTTGTCATTTGTTTATTTTGAGAAGCTTGTACTCCAAGGCAGAATCAATAAGCAGAACAGAAAGCTTTGCTCTGGTGCCTGCTTACTTCTAGCAGCCAAAATTAGCAGCGATCTCAAGAAACATGAAGTTAAACATCTGATCGATGTAAGTAAAATTGTTTACATCAAGCTGACCAATTGTCTCGTGTTGCAATGGAATTAATTTTAAAAAACAGATAGGATAGTCGTAGAAGGAAAATATAGTTTTGTATCACCAACTAATGAATAACTGTGTACATATGCATCCATTATAAGTACACACAAGTTGATCCCTATCAGTATATACATCAACAGAAGACTATCTTGAGTTTAATTGTAACCATAATTATACACATCAGTGTAAATGTCAGAACTATAGAGCGCAACTGTGCTGATCCTCTGGTCGGTATCTGGTCGGATATAGAGGAATAGATTGGGTAGACGCACAGATCTCTTGCCCAGAATAGTGGAATCGAGAACCAGAGGACATAGGTTTAAGGTGAAGGGGAAAAGATTTAATAGGAATCTGAGGGGTAACTTTTTCATACAAAGGATGGGTGGTGTATGGAACGAGTAGCCAGGAGAGGTCGTTGAGGCAGGGACTATCGCAACTTTTAAGAAACAATTTGACAAGTACCTGGATGGGACAGGTTTAGAGGGATATGGACCAAACGCAGCAGGTGGGACTAGTGTTGGACGTTGTGGGCAAGGTGGGCCGAAGGGCCTGTTTCCATGCAGTATTACTCTGACTCTAGGATCAATCACCTCAAATTGTTGTGGTACACTACCTATTGTGGTTGATAATTCATGTAACACATTTTTAACCATTTTAAGTCTGTTTTTAATTATCTAAATTAATCCAATTAAATATAGTCCAAATAAAAAAGTGTAAACTTCAATAGAACACAAGACAAATCCTAATCAGATTGTAGTACATCAATTTAAAAAAAAAATCTATTGTCCTTGCTGAAAACCTTATAATGATGGAACGGATAGTTCTATCAATTTACTTTTATCTGCACCACCCAAATTTGTCTAAACAGAGTAACCTGATTCAATTCAGATATTTATTTTGTTTTACATACATCATTTTTAGTTTATGTAATCCATTGATGCTTATGCCTCAGTTCTGTATATATCAATACATCAGTCTTTATTTGTTGAAAACGTGTAGTTGATGGGTGCACTGCATATTTTGTATTTGTAACACTGAATTACTTTTATCAATCTTTGTACACAGAAACTGGAAGAGCGATTAAGATTGAACTCAAAGGAGCTGGTTTGTTTTGAGTTCACAACACTTGTGGCTTTAGAGTTTGGCCTTTACCTTCCTGAGAAAAAAGTGTTACCTCACTACAGGCGTCTTGTCCAGCAATCCTAATTACATTCCTACTGAAGATGACACGGACTTGGAAGAAACAAGAAGTTCTTCCTTAAAATGCTGCACTAGTTGACTTGTCTTTATTTTACTTTTCTTTATTAGCTCAAGAAACACAGTAACAAAGAAACAACTATAATAGTTGGCCACAGTTACTGGTGATTCATCCGATTTCTTGAAGTTGATTTGTGCCAGTTTTTCTATTTTTTCATTAAAGCACCTTTATTGATATTTGGGTGAAACTTGTGATGGTATATGTGTGTAATGACCAGTCATGAGCGACATGGCTACGGATTGTAATAATTACCAAAAAATTAATAATAGGCAACAGCACTTTTCTATATGGTGACTTGTCTTCACTATGATAGCCTGTTCCACACTATTTGTTCTTCCAAGCATTATGCTACTGCAGTGGTAAAAGTGACTGCTGTTAGTTGCACAGAAGCCACCACTCTATGTTAGAGATTTTAAATGAAGCACATTTATAGTGCTCTGCAGATAATATTTGAACTATATTTTTTGAATATTTTGTTTCAGACTTGTCCATTCTGCAGTCTTCAGTAAAATTGTATTATTTTTCATAATCTTGTTTGTGAAATGTAAATTGTCTAAAATAACGTCCCTTTTTACATCTCCTTTCATGTAGTTTTGAATGTTACCAATAGGTGTAATTAATCGGGTCTGCTTGATTGTAGTAGTTTGGAAAATAATATTGAAGACCAGCTTTCAGTTTTCCACTTTTAAGAATGGTAATATTGGCAAATATTTAATATTTAAATGTTGACCTTGTCCTTAAAGTTTATTTAGCTTCTACATTTTGACCTCTTGCCTTGTCTGTGAGAGTATAATATTTTTGTAATTAGAAATGGCAAATGCTGAAAAGACTGAGCAGGTCGGGCAGCATTTGTGGAGTCAGGGAAGGAGAGTTAATGTTTTAAATTGATGGATCCTCATCAGAAGTGTAGAATGGAAAGTTAACTCTTCCTTCCTGCCTCTTAGAGTCTGTGTATCTTGATGACTGTTGCAGCACTTTGTTTATTTTTTATTTTAGATTGCTAGCATCTGCAATATTTTGCATTTGGTCTACATTTTGTTTAGTGGCTTCACAGTACGAGGCCATTTCAGGTATTGATATCAGAACCAAGAGTGAGCAAATTATGATCACATGATCAGTCAAAAACTGTGAAAAGCGCAATACTATGCTGCTTTTGTATTGTTATCCATTCTTTTTTTCAACCAGCTTGGGAACAGAAGCATGTGAACACTTGAACACTTGAGTCTGTCTGACTGCTCAGTAGGATCAAGGTTGATCTGTACATTGTATCCATTCATCCTCACAACTTCACAAAAATCCATCTACTTCCATGTTTAAAAACTTCAATAGCCACACCATGTGGGATGTGCTCCAGAATTTGTCTTTCTTTGTAATAGTTTACTTATAAATGGCCTTGCTCTTAAATTTTGGACTATACCTTCCCACTATGTACTTTTCCCTTGCCTGCCAACCAGAAGAAGATTGCACTGCAATTAATCTGAGAATCCTTAATCTTAATCTTGAAGCAACAAAAGCCAAGTATATCCAAATGATTTCAATGAAGCTCCAAACAATATCTAATGACCAAATATAATTGTTCTTACTTTTTATACCCGAAGTACTAATCTCGTCATTTTAAGGTGTTTTTTTAGAAAATGCAAAGTGTACGCTTTCAATCTCAACCTCCATTCAACCCCATCTCAGTTTTAACCCAACTTTTTAAAACTATGTTTTGTAACTTTAGATTAAGCCGTAGCATTTTTTTTCTATTCTTTGTTTATCTTGATTTAACTGAAAATACAAATTATTTTGCTACACGGGTGCTGCAGATTGAATTGGTTTATAAAGTAATGTGCTCTTTTATTTATCGACCATGGGAAATAAAATTGGTTATTTCTCTAACGGGTTGGCATTGCTGTAGATAATTAAGAAGCATATGTGTACTTCTAAATGAAGTATGAACTCTCAGTTGTCTATTTGCACAATATGACCATCTTGGGACTTATATGCATATTTTTATTCATTTTGTATTAGTGGAACTGCAATATTTGAAGTAAAAAAAATCAATTTTGAATATAATCAAGTCTTCAGTCTAGTTATTTTCCCAGATGGATTTTAATTTCAGACTATAACTGATGCAGATGTACAGTTGATTAACTCATCAAATATTTAGATGGCAATTCCGTAATATTTAATTTCTTAATATGAGCTCATGAAATGTATTTTTCAGCTGCAAATTATTATATATTTCATTTTTACTGAGATGTATTTTTCCTTAATCTTGCTGCTCAAGACCACTCGAGGTACCAGTTAACCACTGGTGTCTGGCAAAATAATTAATGGAGAAAGCAATCATGGAAAGCTAGACACTTAATATGACTGCAGAAGTCTTGAAACTCAGTCCTATGTTTGTCAAACTCCTCAAGTCACATTATTCAAATCCTACAAATGATGGAACAGCTGTGATCTCACTTTCCCCATTGACTGTATGCTTTCTATAATTTAGATCTCTTTAACCTGAGATGAACCTGCAAATATAAATGATTTGATGCCAGGCGCATAGAATTTAATTTCTCAGAATAAACCGTATATTTACCAGATTACATGTCATAGTGGTACAACCAGAAATGTGCCCTTTGACACACTTTGACCATTGTAACCTGTTTGCTCGTGTACGCTGTCTAATTTCCTTGTGCCTTCCATGCCATACCATTTTAAATGCCTCCCTAAATGTCTCTTAAAGTGATTGTATCTGATTCACCAATTCCTATGGGGTAGGAAACTCCTCTCAAATCCCCTTTAAAACTCCATCCTCATCTTAAATCTCCTGTCACTTGTTTTTGATACCCAAATCATGGGGGAAAATTCAGATTTTTACCTTATTTATGCCTCTTATAATTTTGTAACCCACCATCAGACCACCCCTCATCCTCCTTTGCTCCAGTGACAACAAGCCCAGCCTATCCAATTTGTCCGTATAATTAAAGTCCTCCAATGCAAACAACATCCTGGCAGAATCTTCTCTGCATTCTCTCCAGCACAACCACATCCTTCCTATTGTGAGGCGACCAGAACTACACACCATAAACTTGGACAAGTACATGGTGTGGATGCGCAGTTTACCAAGGAGTACAAATACCTTGGAGTGTACCTGCACAATAAATTAGACTGGTCCAGGAACGCTGAGGCCCTGTACAAAAAGGAGCAGAGCCAGCTGTACTTTTTGAGAAGGCTCCACTCCTTCAACGTCTGTAATAAGATGCTGCAAATGTTCTACCAATCGGCGGTAGCCAGTGCCATCTTTTTCGCTGCCGTGTGCTGTGGCAGCAGGGCGAAGGCCGCGGATGCCAATAGGATTAATAAACTCATCAGGAAGGCTGGCTCCGTCCTGGGGGCGGAGTTGGATTCATGAGAGGTGTTTTTTTTTTTAAAATAATGAGAGGTGGTCTTGGAGGGGAGGATGCTCCTCAAACTGCAGAGCATCCTGGACAATACAGCTCTTCCACCCCCCTCCCCCCCCCCCCCCCCCCCCCCCCATATGACACACTGGTCAACCTAAGGAGTACCTTCCACAACAGATTGGTTCCACCAAGATGCAGGACAGAATGCCACAGGAGATCCTTCTTCCCTGTGGCTATCAAACTGTACAACTCCTTCCCCTTCTGTTGTGGGCTAGACTGAGACTGACTCTTCCCCAAATCTTTGCACATCCACAATCCTTTCCACTCGTCACTTTAATTGCATGTATTTTGTGTTTTTATGACTGTTGGTAGATCAATTTCCCTCCTGGAACAACTAAAGTTTTATCGTTTTGGATAGGAAAGTTTGGAGGGATACGGTTATGTCCACTCATGGACTAGGCAGTTGGACGAAAAGGCCTGTTTCTGTGTTGTGTAGGTCTAAGACTATAATAAAGCTGTGCAAGCAATGTTTGCAACATAATGTTCCTACTTTTATATTCAATGCCTCAACCTATGTAGGCACACATGCCTTCACCACCCTACCTACCATAGAAACATAGAAAATAGGTGCAGGAGGAGGCCATTCGGCCCTTCAAGCCAGCATCGCCATTCATTGTGATCATGGCTGATCGTCCACTATCAATAACCCGTGCATGCCTTCTCCCCATATCCCTTGACTCCACTAGCCCCTAGAGCTCTATCCAACTCTCTCTTAAATCCATCCAGTGATTTGGCCTCCACTGCCCTCTGTGGCAGGGAATTCCATAATCTCTCTGGGTAAAAAAGTGTTTTCTCACCCCAGTCTTAAATGACTCCCCTTTATTCTAAGACTGTGGCCCCTGGTTCTGGACTCACCCAACATTGGGAAATTTTTCCTGCATCTAGCTTGTCCAGTCCTTTTATAATTTTATATGTTTCTATAAGATTCCCCCTCATCCTTCTAAACTCCAGTGAGTACAAGCCTAGTCTTTTCAATCTTTCCTCATATGACAGTCCCGCCATCCCAGGGATCAATCTCGTGAACCTATGCTGCACTGCCTCAATCACAAGGATGTCCTTCCTCAAATTAGTAGACCAAAACTGTACACAATATTCCAGATGTGGTCTCACCAGAGCCCTGTACAACTGCACTGTACAACTCTTTACTCCTCTGCTGAAATCCTCTTGTTATGAAGGCCAACAATCTATTAGCTTTCTTCACTGCCTGCTGTACCTGCATGCCAACTTTCAGCGACGGGTGTACAAGGACACCCAGGTCTCACTGTACTTCCCCCTTACCTAACCTAACCCCATTGAGATAATAATCTGCCCCCTTGTTTTTGCCGCCAAAGTGGATAACCTCACATTTATCTATATTATACTGTATCTACCACGCATCTGCCCACTCACTCAACCTGTCCAGGTCCCCCTGCAACCTCCTAACATCCTCTTCACAGTTCACACTGCCACCCAGCTTTGTGTCGTCCGCAAACTTGCTAGTGTTGCTCCTAATTCCCTCTTCCAAATCATTAATATATATGGTAAACTGTTGCGGCCCCAACACCGAGCCTTGCGGCACTCCACTCGCAACTGCCTATCATTCTGAAAAGGACCCGTTCACTCCTACTCTTTGCTTCCGGTCTGCCAACCAATTTTCTATCCATGTCAACACCCTACCCCCAATACCATGTGCTCTAATTTTAGTCACCAGTCTCCCATGCGGGACCTTATCAAAGGCTTTCTGAAAGTCTAGATACACTACATCCACTGGCACCCCTTCATCCATTTCACTTGTCACATCCTCAAAAAATTCCAGAAGATTAGTCAAGCAAGATTTCCCTTTCATAAATCCATGTTGACTTGGACTAATCCTTTTACTGCTATCCAAATGCTCCATTATTACCTCTTTAATAATTGACTCCAGCATCTTTCCCACCACCGAAGTCAGGCTAACTGGTCTGTAATTCCCTGTTTCTCTCTCGCTCCTTTCTTGAAAAGTGGGATAACATTATCTATCCTCCAATCCACAGGAACTGATCCTGAATCTATTGAACATTGGAAAATGATCACCAATGCGTCCACTATTTCTAGAGCCACCTCCCTGAGGACCCTGGAATGCAGACCATCAGGCCCAGGGGATTTATCATCCTTCAGTTCCATTAGCCTACCCAATACCATTTCTCGCCTAATGAACATTTCTTTCAGTTCCTCTACCCCCTTAGATCTTCTGTCCTCCAGTACATCTGGGAGATTATTTGTGTCCTCCTTACTGAAGACAGATCCGAAGTACCTATTCAACTCTTCTGCCATTTCCTTGTTGCCCATAATTATTTCACCTGTGTCTGCCTTCAAGGGACCCACATTTGACTTTGCCACTCTTATTCCCTTAACATATCTAAAGAAGCTTTTACTGTCCTTTATATTCCTGGCCAGCTTTCCCTCATACTTCATCTTTTCAGCCCGTATTGCCCGTTTTGTTTCCTTCTGTTGTCCTATGAAAGTTCTCTGGCTTCTGGCTACTCCTTGCTGTGTTATACATCTTTTCTTTTAGTTTTATTCTATCCCTAACTTCTCTTGTCAGCCACGGTTGCCTCCTACTCTCCTTAGAATCTTTCTTCCTTTTTGGAATGAAATGATCCTGCACAGAAATTCCTGCCATGTTCCACCATCATTCCTGCTAGGATCCCTTTCCAGTCTACTTTGGCCAGCTCCCCTCTCATGCCTTCATAGTCCCCTTCAACTGCATCACTGCCATTTCCGCTACCACTTTGCCATTTTCTGAGACCTATGGACTTTAGCTCAAAGGTCTCTGTTCAGCAACATTCCTTAGTCCCCCTTATGACCCACCCATATGCTAACTATCCCTGATCACCCCTGCCTCTGCAAATGTACATAATTTCTTTAGGATTTTCTCCCTCTTCTGGCACCTTACCTGTGATTAACAAAATTGCAAAAATCTTGCGAACAGTTTTCAGGGTCTGCATCTCCTCCCATGTTTTTCTAACAACCTGGATAGATCTCATCAGGCCTGGGCTTTGTGAACTCTTATGCATCATATGACTTCTAACACCTCTTCCTTAATACTGACCAGCTCCAGATTGTCCACATACCGCCACCCCCGAACTCACTATGTTCCATGCTCTTCGCCTTGGTGACGACAGATGAGAAGTATTCATTTGCGAACTGATCCATATTGCCTGGCCCACACATAGATCATCCCCTTTAGTTACTAATGGGATCCACCCTTCCACCGATACACCCTTGCTCCTGATACACTTAGAAAAATGTATTTGAATACTTCTTAATCTTGCCAATATTTTTTTGGACCTCATTTTGTTTAGTTTAGAGATACTGCGTGGGAAGAGGCCTCTCAGCCCACCAAGTCTACGCTGACCAGCAATCAGCCATACACTAATTCTACCCTGCACACGAGGGGCAATTTACAGAAGCCAATCAACCTACAAACCTGTATGCTATGGAATGTGAGGGGAAACCGGAGTGCCTGTAGAAAACGTACACGGTCACAGGCAGAATGTACAAACTCTGTACAGGCAGCACCCATAGTCAGGATAGACCCCGGGTATCTAGCGCTGTAAGGCAGCAACTCTACCACTGCACCACTGTGCTGCCTGTACTTTCCTGTGCTCTAAATTCTTCAAGAGATTCTCTCAAGCCTGTACCTGCCATATATTTCCTTATTTTTCTATGATCAAAGCTTTAATTGTCTTTGTAACCCAAGGTTACTGAATCTCAACAACTTTACCTTTCACCCCGACTGGAAAGTATTTGCCTGAACCTCTATTAACGGTTTGGTATGGAGACTGGTAGCTGAGCATTAACCTTTTGGGGATTTTATTTAGTTGTAAATGTTATATATTTTTTCATACATCTATTTACTTCACTTTTACCTTGTGTACTCTTTTAATTTTTTTCAACTTCTTTGTGTATTCATTCCTTTCACCCATGCGCACCATAGCGGCGGTATGTACTAACTATAGCTTTTCCTCATTATCAACTTTGCATAGTTTCCTGATGGATGTTCTTTCTACTTTCAGAGTAGAGTTTTGAAATATTTTTCCTGCCAATTTATCCTATACTTAGAGTTACCTACGAGAATAAGGATCTTCGTTTCACCAAACATACAGCGGCACTGGAATTTGCTCGGAAAATACTGAAGGAGGCAGAAGAAAGAGAAGAAGGAGAAGAAGAAGACGCTGTGGAAGAAGGAGTAGACCCAACTGGGTAGTGGATGAATGAACTTTATGGACCTGTGGCTGTGAATCATTTACTGAGAAAAAGGCGGAATAATGGACATCGATTTGTAGTTTTATAATGTTTACTAATTAATTAATAAATACTAATTTGTCATTTTTAATTATTAATTATTAATTACTAATTAGTTTGATTTCCCTTACTCCCCTCATATAGTATTACTAATTATGATAATAATTATAGCTGAGATTAACAACTAAAAATTAGTAATATGAATAATAGAAAAATTTATTAAGAAAATAAAGTTAGCACCCCCACCCCAATATACACAGTATTTCAAATAAGAGCTGGAATATTTAACATCTTTTTTTTTAATACGGAAGTCGTTAGATTAGTAGCCATGTTAGTGTGGCTTTCACTTGCACTCACTACACATTATATAAGTGTAGTTTCTTTTTTTTCTGATCACCTTTTTTTCACCCTTTACTTTTTTTATATTCACATTTGTTATTATTTTTGTTATTTTTTGCATAACACATACTTGATATTATATTATATATTATATAATTATGACTTTTATCTATTTTATATAATCAGATTAAATGAATATGGTTTAACGGAATTGGAAATTCGCATCGGACTGAAGTTGGGGTGTAGTGTCGGGCTGGAGGAGCCAAGAAGGCTACTCCAAAAAAAGCCACCCTAACAATAAAATGCAGGATATGAATGTAAGGAATGGAGATGATGGAATCACCTTCTGTAGCTGGAATGTTAAAGGAATCAATGAACCAATTAAAAGGGGAAAGGTACTAGCTCAGTTGAATAGATTGAAATCTGGAGTTATGTTTCTTCAAGAGACACATCTTAAAAAAGATGCTCAATATAGATTAACCGCGAAATGGATTTCAAAAGTATATCACTCTTCGTTTATACACAAATCTAGAGGAGTTGCAATAATTATTCGTAAAGGTATACCTTTTAAACTTAATTCATTAATAGAGGATAAGGAGGGTAGATATTTAATAATTACAGGGGAACTACATTCAAAAAAAGTAATTCTTATGAATATATATGCACCTAATTTTGATAATCCACTATTTTTTAAGAAAATATTTAATAGTATTCCTATATCCACCCAATATAATTTAATAATTGGAGGTGATTTTAATTGTACTTTAGATAATTATCTGGATAGATCTTCTACAAAAATTAAGGCTCTCTCTAAATCAAGCAAGCTTATAAACTCCTTTAGTAAGACATTGAATGTTAAAGATATTTGGAGATTGGATAATCCTACCGGACGGGAATATTCATTTTTCTCGCCGGTATTTGGAACATATTCGAGGATTGATTATTTCTTAGTAGACTCAAAACTACTCCCCTTTACATATGATGCAAAGTATCATAATATTATTATCTCAGATCATGCCCCTTTAACATTTAAGATAAAATTAAAAGATATGGTTAATAAAACTAATATTTGGAGATTCAATACACAGATATTAAAGGATAAAGACTGCTGTAACTATGTGGAGAAACAGATTAAATTATTTTTTGAAACTAACGATAAACCTGAGACTTCCTCATTACTATTATGGGACACATTTAAAGCATTTATGCGTGGTGCAATAATATCAGCACAAGCTCATTTTAATAAAGAAAATCGAAAGATGGAGCAAAAGTTAGAAAAAGAGATAAACCAATTAGATAGTGAAAATATAATACACCCTTCAAAAGAGTTGAGTAATAAAATTGCAATATTAAAATATAGATTAAATAAAATTTATGCTGACCAAGTGATAAAATTATACCAACAAACTAAACAAGTTCATTTTGAATTCGGTGATAAACCTCAAAAATTATTAGCACGACAACTCAGAAGATTAGACGATGAAAAAACTATACATAGTATTAGATCGGCGCAGGGAAATACGTTGACTATACCAAAAGACATTAATGATACATTTTTACAATATTATCAAAATCTTTATTCATCTAAATTAACAGGGCAAACAGATGAAATGGAAACATTTCTAGAAAAATGTCATTTTAATAAGTTAAATTTTGAGAGTAGGCAATTATTAAATGCTGAAATATCTGTAATAGATATCGAAGAATCAATTGGATCGTTAAAAAATGGTAAAACAGCGGGCCTCGATGGCCTGAATGCAGAATTTTATAAAAAATTTCACGATCTACTTTCACCTAGATTACAAACAGTGTACAGACACACCTATGAGTTAGGAAAATTACCAGACTCTTTAAATGAATCTACAATTACATTAATTCCTAAATTAGATAAGGACCTGGAAGACCCTGGATCATACCGAGCGATTGCCCTTTTAAATACTGATCAAAAAATACTAACTAAAGTACTCTCTCGGAGGCTAAGTTTAGTGATTTCCAAAATAATACATTATGATCAAACAGGTTTTATTCCAAAACGTTACTCATCACATAATCTTAGACGCTTGTTTAACATTATTTACTCGAGAAGAAGGAGAGATATAGAATTAGCAGTTATATCGTTGGATGCTGAAAAAGCATTCGACCAGGTGGAATGGTCATATTTATTTAATATAATGGAAAAATATCAACTGGGGGACGGATTTTGTAAATGGGTAAGAATATTATATTCTAACCCTACTGCAAGAATTTTAACCAATCAAATATTATCACCTAAATTTAATCTCTTTAGGGGATGCAGACAGGGATGTCCGTTATCCCCTTTATTATTTGCCTTGGTGATAGAACCTCTGGCTGAAAGAATCAGATCAGAACCCGAAATATATGGGTACAACACTGACATAACAAATAATAAGATATCTTTATATGCAGATGATATTCTGATTTATATTACTAAGCCGGAACGTAGTATTCCAAAGCTATTCAATGTTATAAATGAATTTAGTGTATTTTCAGGATATAGGATTAATTGGAGTAAAAGTGACATAATGCCTATAACTGGTATAAATGTAAATATATTACAAAAATACCCATTAAAAATAGTTACAGATAAATTTAAATATTTAGGAATTAATGTGTCTAAATCCTATAAATTATTAATTAAAGCTAATTATTATCAATTATTAGAGAAACTTAAAAAAAACATTTTATATTGGAAAACACTTCCTATATCTATGATCGGTAGAATTAATGCTATAAAGATGATTTTTTTACCACAATTGTTATATTTATTTCAGGCAATTCCTTTTTTACTTCCAAAAAGTTTTCTAAAAAAAATTGATACCATAGTTAATAATTTTGTCTGGGATTACAAAAGCCATAGAATAGGTAAAAAACACTTATGTAAGTCGAAGATAAATGGAGGGCTGGCACTTCCAAATTTTTTATATTACTATTGGGCAGTCCAGATTAAGAATATGAATTTTTGGTGGGTAAATATGGATGTTGAACCAATGTGGCTAAAAATGGAAAAGGAAGACTGTTTACCCTTCACTATAGAGTCGATTATTTTCGCACCAAAGGAAGTACAAAAAAAGACTTATAGGGACAACATTATCATTCATAATATTAGGCGTATTTGGAAACAGATAGTTAAGACCCTACATCTGGATAATCTTTCTTTTAGGTTATCAATTAGGAATAATCCACTGTTTAAACCCTCAATCTTAGATGCGGGGTTTAGACTGTGGGAGGATTTAGGAATTAAAAGAATAGAACACCTTTATAGAAATGGAAAATTATTATTATTTGAAGAGTTACAAGATATTTTTGGATTACCTTCACAACATCATTTTAGGTATTTACAAATTAGAGATTTTATTAAATGTAACACATACGACTATAAAAATAAAGGACCAGGCTTATTAGATGAAGTGTTTAATTTACATCCAAATACGGATAAGCTTATAGCTTATATCTACAATATTATTTTAGATAAAGAGAACCCAACAACTGAAACATATCGTCAAGCATGGGAAAATGAAATTGGATTACCTATAACGAAAGAAACTTGGGAAGAAAGCTTACAAAGAATACATTGGTGTTCTTTGAATGCCAGACATACATTGATACAATTTAAAGTTATATATAGATTACACTACTCGAAAACCAAATTAAAAAGTATTTTTCCTAACCTTTCCTCTATTTGTGATAAATGTAAGAATTTTGAAGCAAATTTAATACATAGTTTTGTAACATGTCCACGGTTGAATTTTTATTGGATTGAAATTTTTAAAGTTATTTCGGAAGTCCTTAAGGTTAAACTTGACCCAGACCCAAAATTAATAATATTTGGAATCCCGGAGCCAAATTTGGTACTCACAATTAATCAAAGAAATTTTTTTGATTATTGTTTAATAATTGGGAAAAAAATGATACTTAAATTTTGGAAGGGAACATTATCCCCAACAATTAAAATGTGGAAAGCAGAGATGTTGGAGACGTTGAATTTGGAAAGAATTAGATTTGTCCTTTTGGACAAGTATAATTCTTTTGAATTGATATGGTCTCCATATATACAGTATTTAGAGAAGTAGCTATTCTTGGAATCACGGCTTCGACGGGCACCCTATGGATCCGATGCGAATAACTTACCTATAATTGATAATATTGTGTATTTATTAGAGATATTTCTGAATGAAATAGTATCTCGTACAATGTCTTTAGTTTTTGTTTATATATATATATATATATATGTAATATTATTGTTTTTCAAATTATCTTTTTAATTTTTAATTGATATATGTGCGAAAAAAAAAAAATTTTATTCCCTTTTATTTTTCCTTTTTTCTTTATTCTTTTATATATCTTTTTCTTTATTTCCATAAAAATAGAAGATATTATGTATTGATATGCTATTTGTAGTAATACTGAATTAAGGTGTTAGTTTATAAAGTAAGCTATATATTGTAAACTATTTACTTCAAATAAAAAAAATATTACAAAAATTTATCCTATTATGGTACCAGATATCAAGCTTGTTTACATTCCGAGCTGCTGCAACATTCTTCTCCCAGTGTGTCACTTTAACGCTTAGATGCCTTCTCCACACTCTATTTGAGACACAATGCAGCCCATAACCATTGCCAGTGCTCACAGTTGGGCATGGAACACATTGACAATGTCCTTAACCTACCCTCTTACGATGCAACACAAAATTTGTGAAAAAGTGATGACATCATGTTAAATTGTGATTCAACTTTAAACAACCTATTTGTTAGTCAAGTCAAGCTATTGTTATGAAAAATAGAAAATCCCTGTAATGCCCCATATCTTGCACATATTCACCAGTGGAGCAAGTATTTAACATTTTATTTTATCTGTACAAAAAAATATTTGTGTACTTTCAAAGTGATACAACAATAGCATCTTCCACTGACGTCTTCCACTGGGTCTTTGACGGTGCAGCTGGTTGTGGTACAGCTGCAACTTCACAGCACTAGAAACCTGGGGTCAATAGACCTGGGCTGAGGCTGTGTCCCGGCGGCGACGGCCCGACTCGGGGCTGAGGCCGTGTCCCGGCGGCGACGGCGGCCCGACTTCGGAGGTTCGGCCGCGAGCCAGTAGACGACATCGTCGGGAGCTCGCAGGTCACAGGTTGGTGACCTGTTTTTCCAGAGCTCCCGCGGCAACATCTTCGTCCGCTGGACTAGAGGGCGGCAGTTTCGGCAGCTTCGACCGCCCCGTGGCTGATGTGGCGTTATCGGATATTCAGTGTTAAAAAGAGAAATAAATCACAATAAAAAAGAAAAGATGTTCCTTCCACAACGTCTGGCCCGGATCAGCACGGCCAAGACACCAAAGTGAAGTTGCGGGGAGGTTTACAATGTTTTTTTATTTAATGTTGTCCCTTGTCTAGTCTGAAATAAAGTTCTTCATTGGATATAAAAATCGGAAGAAATGTAAATGTGTGTGTTATATTATTATATACATCTATATCACATTCATGTGTGTGTATTCTTTCCAGCACAATCTAATCAGTTGTATGCTCGCTGAATAAAACCATCCTTAAGTTATACATCATTTGTAAATCTTGCTTAAACACATTTAATTTTGTGAAAATCTTAATTTAGATAACCCCACCATTACAGACAGATCTCATTCCACTCTCTGGCTTTTGGGAAGACCAGACCCATTTTATTGTTGAGAAACAACTCCATAGGCACAAAAACATTAAGTAACATTCCAGGGCTAGAGCAACTGGAATCTTCATATTGATATTATTTTCCCAAATACTTCAGTTGTGAACAGTGTGATTAGATGAATGAATTACAGAGTGCAAGTGTCAACTCAACAAAATCAACTCAAACACAGCATATGAGCCACTTAAATGGAAATGATTTAAAAAGCATTAGAAAATAAAATTACCAGAATCAAAAATTATAAACATTTTATTCTTTAACAAGAATTAATAGAATTATGAATCTAACCCTATATCACACATACAAACTGTCCCCCCCACCCCGCAACGTTGATTACACTGCGAGTCGGGTCGGGTAGGTTCCGGTTACTGAAATGGACGAAAACATGCCCATGTTCCTCTCCGTTGCGTACTACACATCAGCCCATTGCATTTCGCAGGAGAGGCCTATCTTGCTCCGCTATAGGATCTTTGCTCTAAACTAAACGAGCTCTTTTGAAGCGGCCGGTCCATGGTTTGCCCCTCAGTGCGCACGCAGCCCCGCAGATGGGACGCTGCCCCTCAGTGCGCACGCAGCCCGGCAGGAAGTGGTGGTGGTGCGCGCGGGCTCTTGGTCGTCACGTCCGCTGCTGAGCCCCCTTTCTTGCCGCTGTCGGCCATAAGCGCGGAGGTGAGTGCGGGGCCGGGAGCGGGGAGCAGGCGGAGCGGGGCCGGGGGCGATGGAGGGACGGAGCCCGCTGGAGGGCGGGAGGCGCCGGTAATGACGTGGGCCCCGGCCGGGCCGGATAACGATGGGATGTGAGAGGCCTGGGTGTAGGAGCGGGGCGCCGCGTGTGAGTGGAGCAAGGCCCCGCGCCGTCTGCCCGGGGCCCTGCCCGGCCCTGGTGCTCCCCCCCCCCCCCCCACCCCGGGGCCCTGGTGCTCACTCCCACCCCGGGGCCCTGGTGCTCACTCCCACCCCGGGGCCCTGGTGCTCTCTCCCACCCCGGGGCCCTGGTGCTCTCCCCCACCCCGGGGCCCTGGTGCTCTCTCCCACCCCGGGGCCCTGGTGCTCTCCCCCACCCCGGGGCCCTGGTGCTCACTCCCACCCCGGGGCCCTGGTGCTCACTCCCACCCCGGGGCCCTGGTGCTCACTCCCACCCCGGGGCCCTGGTGCTCCCCCCCACCCCGGGGCCCTGGTGCTCACTCCCACCCCGGGGCCCTGGTGCTCACTCCCACCCCGGGGCCCTGGTGCTCTCCCCCACCCCGGGGCCCTGGTGCTCTCCCCCACCCCGGGGCCCTGGTGCTCTCCCCCACCCCGGGGCCCTGGTGCTCTCTCCCACCCCGGGGCCCTGGTGCTCACTCCCACCCCGGGGCCCTGGTGCTCACTCCCACCCCGGGGCCCTGGTGCTCTCTCCCACCCCGGGGCCCTGGTGCTCACTCCCACCCCGGGGCCCTGGTGCTCACTCCCACCCCGGGGCCCTGGTGCTCTCCCCCACCCCGGGGCCCTGGTGCTCTCTCCCACCCCGGGGCCCTGGTGCTCACTCCCACCCCGGGGCCCTGGTGCTCTCTCCCACCCCGGGGCCCTGGTGCTCTCCCCCACCCCGGGGCCCTGGTGCTCACTCCCACCCCGGGGCCCTGGTGCTCTCTCCCACCCCGGGTACCCGGCCCACCGCTTCCCCCTCCGAGGCCCCGCCACTTCCCCCTCTGGGCCCGGCCTCATAGGTTCTAGGAGCAGAACAAGGCCATTCAGCCCATCAAGTGTACTCCGCCATTCTATCATGACTGATCCATCTAACCCCATTCTCCACATAACCCCTGACACCTGTACTAATGGGCTCCGGGAAGCCCATCTCTCCGCGTTGTCCCTGCGCTCCCGAAGGATCTGAGGAGTTTAGGATGTCCTAAACATCTAGGATGACATTTAGGATGTCCTAAACAGGTACATGACAGTGAGGTCCCGGCTATGTGACAGCAACATGGTCCATTACCTCAATCGTCTGCATGTGAGGAACATCATTGGTCTCCAACAGTGGACATAAACCCCTCGCTCTTCCAATAATAATTATTATCAGATCTCACAACACGAACAAAGTTTGTTCAAACTTTCAGCAGAAAGCCGTCAATACACCTCTTCGTTAGAGTAATGAATGCAACCAATTGCAAGGAGTTTAGACACCTTTGGAGGAGGACACTTTCCATTCGGCCAAGTGCTTCCTGCCTTGCTGGTCTTAATGTAGACACGGAATTAGGGTGTAATAAGCATTACATGTGTTTCCCCTGTGTTTCTACTGAATTTTCATGAGCAGTAGTGGCAAGTATGGGGTAAATCCCTTAGAGTCTACATCAGGTCTGGCTCAGCCGGATTCACGTGCCCGAGTCTGAAATTCCTGGTTTGTTTCCCATTGGAAAGATGACAAAAGTCATTGGTGAGGACTGGGAGTGACCAGTTATTGAACGTTGATGTCAAAAGTATTAAAGTCGCATGCTGGAAAATTTGCTTTTATGGCAACCACAGCAAAGAACGATACTATTTGAAAGGATTAAGACTCAGTCGAGTCAATAATAAAGAACATTTATTCAGGAAAGGGCCCTGTGTTTTGCAGTGCAAATTTTAACTGCAACATGCGTGAACAGTGATATATGATCCAAATCAATGATTTGTGTGAGAAAACTAAATGTCATGTTTCCAACTGCTTCGGATGCAAAAAAGAACACAAAGCACTGGAGTTACTCAGCAGGTCATGCAGCATCTCTGAAGAACATGGATAGGTGATGTTTCAGGTCAAGACCTTTCATCAGTCTGAATTTTTTTGATTACAAGAGGATTTGAGAACATAGAAAATAGGTGCAGGAGTAGGCCATTCGGCTCTTCAGCACCGCCATTCAATATGATCATGGCCGATCGTCCAAAATCAGTACCCTGTTCACCTTTTTTCCCCATATCCCTTGATTCCCTAAGCACTAAGAGCTAAATCTAACAGGAGCAGTAATGACTGTGGTGGGTCTTGGCGAAATCACATCTTGAGTACTGTCTCTTTCTCCAACAACAAAAGGATATACTTGCGACAGAAGGGGTGCATTGGAATTCACTGGACTAATTCCAAGCATAGCAAAACTGTCGTGAGAGGTTGGGTCACCCAGGCGTGTTCAATATTCAGAAGAGATTTTAATGAAAAATAGAAAATTCTAACGGCGTGGTGAGTGGCATGGCGAGAGGATGGTTCCCCTGGCTGTGTCTGAAACCAAGGGTTTCAAAATATAAGGAGAGACTGGGTGGCGCGATGGCGCTGACTTACAACGACAGTGACCCAGGTTCCATCCTGATTACTGGTGCTGTCTGTGACCTGCGTGGGTTTTTTTTCTGCGATCTTCGGTTTCCTCCAATGCTCCAAAGATTAATTGGCTAGGTATAACTATAAATTGACCCTCATGTGTGTAGGATAGTGTTAGTGTGCGGGGATCGCTGATAGGTGTGGACTCGGTGGGCCAAAGGGCCTGTTTCCGCATTATCTCTAAAACTAAAACATTGGTTAGAAAAGCAGAGAATTCTCTTCACTCAAAGTGTTGAACACATAGAATTCACAACCACGGATTGCCAGGGAGGGAGACCAAATCGCTGACACAGTAAGAAAAAGATAGATTCCTAGGTACAAGGCAGTAATAGGCACAGTGCGAGAATGGGGGTATGATATTGAGTTGGAAGACTGGCCGCAAATGGTGGAGCTGGCTCAAAAGATAAAATAGCTGCCTATCTTTCTGGATCCTGTCGGCCGCTGCCACCTTCTTCCCCAAAATTAACACACTCAACCTTGGAAGATATCAGCACCTGCCGGGGAGGAGGACACGACGACAGGAAGATGCGACAGCTGATGAGAGGGGCCCCACAATGACCAAGCGTGTCTTGTCCTTGGCAACAGCCAGAAGAAAGAGTTGATGGCAGAGCTTGCAATGTGAGCTGCAATAGCCACGTCAACTGCATCTTGTGATAGATGGTAGAAAATGGCTCACTGGTGCAGACCAGCGGCCTCGCCACCTAGTTTAAAGGTGAAAGTGCTGGAGAAACTCAGCAGACTGGATCGGTCTGAAGACGGGTTATGACCTGAAACGTCGCCTGTACATTTTCTCCAGAGGTGCCTGACCCGCGGAGTTACTCCTGCATTTTGTGTCTTATCAACCGTTCTTGATGTCCCCACTCAGGGAAACATTCTCTCAGCAGCAGCTATCTTATATGTTTCAATAAACTCACTTTCCACTCTTCAAAATTACAGTGAGTATAGAATAGACTTCTACAACCCCATATTTTCAGCATTGCACCTCTCTGTAGATAAGTACTTTTTTGCTTTTCTTGCCTTCAGGATTAACCATTCCTATTCTCATGGCAGTCTTTCCAACTTCAATTAACTATAACTTTCCTATAATTTTGAACAAATGTTCCACAAATAATGCTGAAAATAGAGATCAAATAAAGGAAGGGTTTTACTGCTTCCGTAATTGATAAAAGTAGGGTGGCTTAATCAATTGAAGTGTGACAAAAGAAACAACTAACTAATGTTTTCCTATTTACATTTCTAGATCTCTACAATAACTGAATACAAGGCCACCCACTGAACTGTCCAACATGCAGAACGATGCAGGAGAATTCGTTGATCTATACGTTCCACGCAAATGGTAGGTATGATATACGCATGTGGTGAACTGTGCATTACAGGTGCTGACTATGTTAACTGATCTGTCGATTTTTGTCTTTTAGCTCTGCTAGCAACAGAATCATTGGTGCCAAGGACCATGCCTCCATTCAAATCAACCTTGCTGATGTGAGTTTCACCTTCGTAGATTAGAATAGCAATTGTATTTCTACAGTGGGAGGTTGTCTCGGTGGTAATGGAAATACACATTGGTGTATTCTCTTAATGTCAGAGGCTAATGGAATCTAATATCTAGAACAATTTTAAATGAAAAGAAATAGTGACAAAGCACAATGGACAGGTTTAAATAAATCATCAAAAGCAGCAGATGCAACCAAAATAAATGTTTTTACACGGTTGTTATGATCTGAAGTCCTAATCTTTCCGAAACTTGTGGTGGCAACAGGTAAAGTACAAGCATTTGAGAGTATTGCAGGAACACCCACAGTGAAATATTTACTGGACCACAAAGTGGGAGTGGGTCTAATTGTTTGGTTTTGTGGGAACTTGTTCAAAATGAATGATTTTGGTTAAGCACGTAGAAAATGTTTCTGATGCAAAACCTGATAGAAGTTATCAGACACTGATCTAAGGTTAACAGAGGGGGGAAAACAGCCCAATCACTGAGAAATGAAAACAGAAAATACTAGAAATAATTCAACTGGTTGGACAGCATGTGTGGAGAGAGTAACAGAGCTAACGTTTCCAGTTAATGTCTTATTGTCAAAATAGTGGACGTTTTAAGTTGCTGAGATGTGGAAGGTCACGCAAAAAGAGGGAGATGGGAACAGAGCAAAGGGGAAAGTCTCATTGAGTTGATGTTGTGGAAATGACACATGATGGTCGGTGGTGCTGGCCAACAGATTAGATTTTATTACTTGTCATTCGAACCTCAGAGAAGCTCAAACGAAACTCCATTTCTACAAGCCATACAAACAGAACAATTCATTTAAAAAATCACACAAACAATTCAATTCACACAAACATCCATCACAGTGAATCTCCTCCTCACTGTGATGGAAGGCAAAGTTCTTCTCCCACCCCCGCACCATTTCTCTCCCGATGTCGAAGCCCCAGGCGGGCGATGTTAAGTCCCATGGCAATTGAGGCCGCGCCTGGCGATGTACGGCCCCGATCTAAGCCCAAAAGTTTTAGCCCCCTGCGGGAGCTGGAATGTCCCGCGGCCATTTAAAGCCGCGCCGGGCGAAGTACGGTCCCGCTCCGGGTTGTTCCAATCACTCGACACAGGCGGGAGAAGTTGTGTTGCGGAGCTCCGGGAAGCGATCTCTCACCCGGACCCGCGAGCTCCCGATATCACAGTCCACCGGCAGTAATCTGCAGCTGCAGCTGGAGCTCCGTAGTCGGGCCGCAGCAGTGAGCCACCACCGCTCCACGATGGTAAGTCTGCAGTTCCGCAGGCTCCTTGACTGGAGCCCCCAGGTCGTCCCGGTTGAAGGCCGCTCCACGGTACTAGGCCCCAACGACAACGGAGACCCGACAGGGAAAAAGTTGGATCTCCCGTGCAGAGAAGAGATTTTAAAAGTTTCCCGCTCCCCCCCCCACCCCCCACATATACACAGTTAGAAACAGTACCAAAAAAAAACAAGAACAACTACATTTAACTAGACAAAAAAAATTAAAACACGACAGACAGGCTGTAGGGGCCGCTGCAACGTGAGTCGTGCCGCCGCAACAGGATGTTAAAATGTATGCCTGAGAAAGTTTAAATATAAGATTCACTCTGCACCTTCCCCATTCTCTGCAACTTAAAACTTGATTAATATAAAGCCTACTCCAATTCCAATGAAGAGTTAACAAACTAAAGTGCTAACTAGTTCCTGCCGATTCTGAGAATTTTGATTATTCATTTTCACATTATCATCCAGACTACCCCTCTCAGCCTTCATCTTCACTTCATCAAAGATGCTGATTCTATTGACTTGCATTGGCTTGGTTGTCGACTTATTTTCAGATCCCCCCCCCCCCCCCCCCCCCAATAATTGTTTTGTAATTACATTGTTTTTTGTTGAAATACTTTGTCTTAGGTTGATAAAGTGACTGGGAGATTCAATGGGCAGCACAAAACCTATGCCATCTGTGGAGCTATCCGTAGGATGGTATGTACATATTGGAAAAAAGAAACATTTTACTTGCAGAATATTTTTGTCTGTTCATAATTTGTATGCTACTGGATTGCTTATGGAGACCAGTCATTGAGTTTTATGAAACAACTCTGACCCCCTAAGCAGCTATTCTCTGTGTTAAGCATATTTCTATTAGTCACATGTTCAGTTACTGACCATAATCATTACGGACAGAAATATACTGCTATGCAATTGCTATGGACATATGTGCATATGCTAATTTAACACTTTTGAATGAAAACCTACTCTACAGGTTCAAAGTTCCATGTCGAAAGTTTCATCCTGATAGCTTGCACAAACTAAATGTGGGGGGGGAAAACTAACAATAATACCGTTTGATTGAGTGGACCCCTTGATCTTCCATATTAAATACACTGGAGATAGAGGCAAAGTCCTGGAGTAACTTAGCGGGTAAGGCAGCATCTCTGCAGACAAAAAGAATGGGTGACGTTTCGGGTCCGGACACATCTTCAGACAAATACACGATACACAAAGATTTATTCATTACAAAACAGCTCCAACTTTAGTTGGTTTTCTGTAAAAGTGTATTGGCTTAGTTATTTAGAGTCATGTGGCATGGAGACAGGCTCGTAGGCCCAACTTGCCCATAATGACCAGGCTGTCCCAGTTCATGTTTGGCACATATCCCTCTAAACCTTTCCTGTCCATGTACCTCTCCAAGTACCTTTTAAATGTCGTTATAGTATCTGCATCAACTACTTCCTCTGGCAGTTCATTCCATCTACCCACCACCCTCTGTGGAAAAAGTTCCCCCTCAGAGTTTAATCAAATCATCATCATCGTTGAAAACATTAGTGATGCAGTGGTGTTGGTTTCCGACGGGCATGGTGACGGAATAAACACACATCTCTGTCCTCCATGCAGCTGGCAAACTCCACTTTTGTCTCTACACGTGCGTCTTCCACCAACATCTGCAGCACCGTCTTGATTGGCCGTCACGGGTTCCCACAGCACAACCTTGTTCGCTGGCATTTCTGGGTGGCGGTAGCAGTGACCAGCGAGCCTCATCCTTCTTGATCTGATCTTTTCTGTCAGAGATGGAATCGCCTCATAGAACTGGGCCTTGCCATGTGGTCCCTCCAACTGACATTTTAATCTTCCCCCTTAACCCTATGTCCTCTGGCTCCTCATTCCCCTACTTTGGATAAAAGACTATGAATCTACTCTATTCCCTCATGGTCGTAAAACACTATTGGTAAAAGTTGAGGGAGAAGTCATGTGGAGTTTATTATACACAAGTAAGGCGAGCTACAGGTACAATGAAAATCTAGATTTCAGTAAAAGGAAGTACTTTTTTATTGCTTCTTGCATCTTATTCACCAATTCTCATTTTCAAATCACTCATTACTAAGTGGAGAATCTCCAGATTGTTTAGGGGCAAAGTGATAGTACTGGGTGTGGGAAAAGGGATCCACAGACTGGTAGATTTATATGTTTCAGTGCCTCAACTTCCCAACAACATTTTATTTACTCCTAATTGAAGCAGCATTTGGTCCACACTGAGAGGGAATAGCCTTTTGTTATTACTGTCTGTAATGATTGATCAATTTGATTGTTGATTGCATTCGTCGAAACAGGACGGACCACATGAAGGTTGCAATCTCCCACCCCGTCTGTAATGATTATGACCAGTAACTGCCCTCCTCCCCAATCTTTGCACATCCCCAATCCTTTCCACTCGTCACTTTAACTTCATGTTTTGTGTATTTTGTGTTTTTATGACTGTTGGCAGATCCATTTCCCTCCTGGGATAAACACATTTCTATCGCATCGAATAGAGATATTCATAACAAGAATAGCTGCTTGAGAGTCAGAAGACTTATGCGGCATCTCATGTGTATATGTCTTGAGCTATCTTTATAAAATACAATTTTATCTGTCTGCGCAGACCACAGCGTTTCTTTACATTTACACATTCATTTTTGGAGATGGCACAATGCTGTCCTGTGTGCATATGAGGAATTAATCTATATTTTCACTCTTCTTCGTATCAGGGTGAATCAGATGATTGTATCCTGAGGCTAGCAAAGAATGATGGGATTGTGGCCAAGTAAGTTAAGTTCTGAACCTCTTATTTGCTGATATTTTCTTTTGCATTTTTTAACATTCAAGGGATATTGAACTGGGCTGGAGGGTGGGTCTTAATCACATTTCTGGTTACCAGAAATGTATTGTGAATCCAAGACATTTCATGGTTAATTAAAAGAAGAAAATAGTGCAAATGTTCATTAGATCAGCTAGGACGTAAAAAAAGAATTAACAAGTTCTATTTGTAACTATCAACATTAATATGCCAAGAACTAATTAAAGTTATTGACATGGAATGTAACTCTTTTGTTTCACAGATGCATTTCCAGTATTCTGTTTATATTAACGTATGTCTAAACTAATTTTCAGTTGATGATAAATATCTTGATCCCATTTCCAGTGGATTTGAACTGGAAATTTAAGAAATGTCTTGAGTCTGCTACTATCTCTCAGTTATCCCCATGTTCCAACATCTTGTTAATCTCATTGAAGGCTCAGACATCATCCAGCTGTTAAATTTGTAATTGTTTTTTGTGTTTCAAGTTTTCTTTTGTATATTATATAAAATGTGGGATTGCTTAGAGGAGGCAGAGGTACAACTCCGCGATTCCCTTCGTCAGTCAGAGTATTTAGTACTGAAGGAATGAGTGACGTTTCAGGTCGAGACCCTTCTTCAGACTAGTCTGAACTAGGGTCTCAACCCGAAACGCCACCCATTCTTTCTTTCCAGAGATGCTGCCTGTCCTGCTAAGTTACTCCAACATTTTGTGTCTATCTTCGGTTTAAACCACCATCTGCAGTTCCTTCCTACATACTTAGTACAGGAGTTGGGTTGTTATGTTACAGTTGTACAAGACGTATGTGAGACCGCATTTGAAGTATTGTGTCCAGTTTTAGTTATGCTATAGGAAGGATATCATTAGCTGGAAGGTGTGCTGAGAGGATTTTCAAGGATGTTGCCAGGATTTGAGGGCCTGAGCTACAAGGAGAGATTCAGCAACCTAGGACTTCATTCCTTGAAGCACTGGAGGCCAAAGGATGGTCTTACAGAGGTATATAAAATCATGAATAGAACAGATAAGGTGAATGCACAATTTCCAAGGGTTGGGAAATTGAGAACTGGACAGAAAGTTTTATTAGGAACCTGATGGACAACCTTTGCACCAAGAGGGTGCTAGGTATATGGAAAGCTGCCAGAGGAGGTAGTTGAGGCAGATAAAATAATACATTTAAAATACTTGGGCAGATACATAGATAGAAAAGGTTTAGAGGGATGTGGGCAAATGGGACTAGCTTAGATGGGGCAACTTAGCTGATATCCATGAGTTGGGCTGAAGGGCCAGTTTCTGTGCTGTATAACACTAACTAATTAAAACCTACAATTATTTGAATCTTGCTCATTTTCCGAATTGTTAATGTGTGTCCATTTCTTTTTTCAGGGCTGTCTAACAAACAGAAGACATGTTTTGGAAACGCTGATGTTTGTAGAGAAATAAAAATTTGAGTAAAACTCATGGCAGTTGTGTTTTATAATGTATGACTGAGAAAGTCAATGGTCAGTATTTTACATTGAACAAGTGACATTGTTGCATTATACACAGAACACGTCTTTACAATTGAATGGGTTTGTTCTGCTTTTTTTTAGCTTAAATTGCTTTCATATCGTTGTTATTTAACATGTTGCTGAAACGTTTATTAGAACAACAAGTGTCAGTATTCTCTTAGTTTTTTTGTTTTCAGTGACTTGGACATGAGTCCTTGTAGATCTTGCAGCCCTCGATTTTGGATTGCTGTTTCACGCCAAAGATAATTCACCTCTTGAGTATCTCCAAGGACAATCGTGGATTGTGTGCTGGCATCTTAACCTCCCCTCCCCCTCCCTTCAAAATTGAGACTGGAGAGGGAAAAGTGGCATAGTAAAGGAAGCAGTGAAGGACAGTATGGAAACAGGACTGCCAACATGTCCCAGCTACACTAGTCCCACCTGCCTGCACTTGGTCCACCTGTCCTATCCATGTACCTGTCTAATGGGTCTGTCCCACTTAGGCGAGTACAGGAGACTGCGCTCGCCACATGTTCGCTGATGGTCTCTGGTGAGTCTCCTTCATAGTCGCGAGGAGTTCCCGCATTCTGGGAACTAGTATGGGCGCCGCAAATTTTTCAACATGTTGAAATATTTTCTGTGATCAAAAATTGTTCGCCATGGAGATAATCGATAATCCTGTAGTCTTATGTGCAGATGTAGTGGGGTCACCATGTAGTTGTAGGTAGTCGAGGTAGTTTTAGTTAATCGCCTTTGCTGATACAGATGATTAAATGTCCGCCAAACTTCACAGCTGTGTATCTCTGGCTCATTGGGGGAAAAAAAGTAAGCAGGAGTTTTCAGAACCAAGGATAACCGACCGGTAATGTTAAATGTCTGCCGAACTTCAGAGCTGTGTATCTCTGGCTTCTTAAAAGTTGTCTCCACTCTTCCCCCACTCCCCTCTCCCCCTCTCTTTTAAATAACTTACCGTACACGGTGCTTTAGCTGTCTTAATTACAGCACCAAACTTCCTGTTCATCGCGGTGTGTCTATATCACCTTGGTTTTGCACCGTGCGAATTTCAGACAGCACTCCCCCCGCTTGCCCCACCCCCCCCCCCCCACCTTTGCTGTGTGTGTGAGTGTGTGTTCTACTCTCGCCGTTCCAGTTCCCCGTTTTTCAGGTGACTGCTGGCAACTTGACAGTCGCCGGCAGTCCGCTGAAAAATTGCCTAACTGGGACAGGCCCCTAACTTTCTTAAATGTTGGGATAGTCCCAGCCTCAAATACTTCATCTGGCAGCTTGCTCCATACACCCACCACCCTTTGTGTGAAAAGGTTACCCCTCAGATTCCTATGAAATCTTTTCCCCTTCACCTTGAACCTATGTCCTCTGGTCCTCGATTCCCCTACTCTGGACGATAGATTCTGTGCAATAGGACTAGGCTGTCCCATTAAGATGGGTTACAATGGCAATTGAAGGCTTTGCCTATCCTACTGAAGGAGAATATTCACCTGAGGAGATAGTTGTATAGCACAGAAATAGGCCTTGGGGCCCAACCCATCTGTGCCAACCGATACCTCATCTAAGCTAGTCCCATTTGTGTTTGAGCCAAATTTCTCTAAACCAGGAGTTCCCAGCTGTTTTCGTCCCGTTTACACCAGGCAACTTTAATAGCACATTATGAACAACTAATGATGAACAGACACCGGTATACCAGAACCAAACGGTCAATGAGAAAAATTATGTACCCATTCCAGAATCAACAAATTTACCCACTGGATAGGCGAAATATATCCCCTGGGGGTAAATTTACCCCAGGTTGGGTACTCTTGCTCCAAACCTTTCCTATTCCTGTTATTGTAAATCCTCTAACAGCTAGTTCCATATACCCACCACCTACAATGTGAAAAAGTTGCACCTCGGGTACCTAACAATTCTTGCCCCTCTCACCTCAAAGCTATGCCCTCTAGTTCTTGATTCCTCCACCCTGGCAATAAGACTGCATATCCCTCTCATGATTTTATACACCTCCATTAGATCAGCACTCCGCTTCCTGCCATCTAGTCCTAGCTTGCACAACCTCCTCATTTAACTCAGGGCCTTGAGTCCGGGCGACATCCTTGTAAATCTCTGCAATCGTTCCAGCAAAATTACTGTATTTCCCGGCGTCCAAGATGCTATTTTTTACTCAGAAAAAGGCCCGAAAATTTACCTTCGTCTTGGAGAACTAAGGTTAGGCCAAGCAATGCCACTCTCGTAGCAACTGCTCCGTGGAACCTGCCACGCCTTCGATCCTGGAACTGTGTGGAGCGGGAAGAGGCTGTGCCACGGGGGGGGGGGGGGGTGAGGAGGAGGGGAAGAGTTCCTTTCCACAGCGTGTGGGGAGTCTGGCCTGGGTCAGCACAAAGTAATAAACTTGGCTGGGCCACCAGGGTTAAAGTTGCGGGGCGAGCAGGAGCATTGAGAAGGAGGGGGTCGGGGATCATGCCAGCAACTCACTCACCGCTGCCACGGTGCTCCGGTCGAGGAGCACTGCATTGTGGCCGGTGAGGGAAATAGCTCGGGTGGCTGCGATCGACCGCTGGGACCGGACAGCAGAACGGGCCGCCACCTCAGCGCCTTCCGCCGCCCGCCCGCTAGCCAGCAACAGTGTCCTTCAGCACAGGCGCAACCGGCGGAGGTGGTGGGGTGCGTCTTCATTGCCGGGAAATACAGGTACATCTTTCCTGTAGTAGGGTGACCAAAACTGAACATAATGCTAGAAAAAAAAAAGCCTCACCAACAAAAACATTATGTCCCAATTTCTATACTCAATTCCATGATTGATAAAGGCCAGAATGCCAAAAGCCTTCTTGACCACTCTGCCTGTGATGCCACTTTCAGGGAATTGTGTACTTGTAGTCCTAAATCCCTTTGTTCTACAACATTCTCCTGGGCTTTACCTTTCATTGTGCAGACCCTGCCCTGATTTGCAAAATGCTGCACCTCACACTTACCTGAATTAAACTCCATAAACCATACCTCAGCTCACTATGGTTATCATGATCTCACTGTAACTGTTGATCACCATGTTCACCGTCCTTGATTCTGCCTCTTTTAGTGTAATCTGCAAACATAATAATCATCCCTTGTACATAATATTCCAAATCGATGATATCAATGTCAAACAGCAATGGGGGGGCTGCACCAATTGTTGAGGCGCACCACCAGCCACAAGTCTGAAAAACCTCCACCCTCTACTTCCTGCTGTGAAGCCAATTCTGTATCCACTCGCCTAGCTCTCCCTGGATCTCATTCAATCTTACCTTCCAGAGCAGGCTATGATATGGAACCTTATCAAAGGCCATGTTGAAATCCATATAGACCCTGCTCTCATCTTTGAAGTTACTTCTTCAAAAACTCAATCTATTTCATGAGACATTATCAACCATCAACCCTTGTATATCTTATCCCTCAGAATCCTCTCCAGTAACTTTCTTACCCTGTCCTTATCCATAATTATTTTAAAGCTAATAGAACTAGTTGGTCGCTGGTCCCAAATTGCTAGCCCATGGACACTTCAGTCACTTGCTCTGCCCAGTTCCCACAGGTGAGTCCAGCTATGTCCTCTCCCTTGCAGAGCCCTCTGTCTACAGCCTGAGAAATGTTTCCTGAACACACTTGATGAAATCTACGTTGTCTAGGCCCTCGTTACCTTGGCCCAGCTGCTTTGGTTTATCCTTTATACGAAATTGATGGCTACAATATTTTCCAGTATTTAATGGATATTTGTAATTGTTCTGCTTGTGCTCTGCACCTATGCTTGCTGCGAGTTTGCAACTTTATTCCCTACCAACCAATTTTTTTAAATTACATTTCTATCACTTCCATTGCTGTAATCGAAGAATCTCCTAAATTACCTTATTTTCTGCAAAAGCTGGAGTTCACCACCAGATGGCGCTAAGATATTTGATTTGATGTAAGTTCTTGAGTCATGGGTTATGTTGGTGAAAAAAGACACAAAGCGCTGGAGTAACCCAGCATCTCTGGAGGCCGTGGAAAGGCGAGGTTTTGGGATAGGACTTTACTTCAGACATTGGCAGTGCTTCACTGACTAATGCCTCTACTCCCTCAGAAGACTAAAGAAGTTTGGCAAATCCCCAAAGTCTCTCACTAATTTCTATGGATACACTACAGAAACATCTTAACCTGATGCTTTACTGCTTTGTATGGCAACTGCTCCGCCCAAGACTGCAAGAAGCTACAGAGAGTCTTAGCCCAGTCCATCACACAAACAGGTTGGTCGTGAGTAGTCGCAGTGTCTTTCTGGTTGCCAAAAAAATTTCAACATATTTCAACAAGTTAAAAAAATTTTGGCGACAGTGGCGACCTTGGGTTTGACGCCAAATGAACGTAGCTTGACGTAGGTGCTGTCGTAGGTTGTTGCCAGGTTAATGTAGGCAGTCACCAGGATGTCGTAGGGTGTCGTCAGGATGTCGTTGGTTGTCGCTGGTGCTGACTTCGGTGAATTTTAATGTCGTATTCGCCGGCAGTCGCCTAATAAATTGCCTAAGTGGGACAGGCCCACTAGTCCAGTCGCCGGTTTTTCGGCGACCTGCTGCAATTATGACAGTCGCCCATAAAAGTCCTCAGGCAGCCATTTCAAACTCCTTTTAAACAGCCACATAGCCATTTGCTTCTAATTCCCTCAGCTTCAAGCCAAGGAAGGCTAAAGTGTAGAAGAATGAACATGCAAACTCCACACAGACAGCAACTGGGGCCAGGATTGAACCCAGGTTTTTGACTCTATGAGGCAACGGCTCTACCAGCTGTGTTGCTGTGCCTTAATTAAGGTTTTCTAATCAAAAGGGTTTTAATGTCTGCACATTACTGTTAAACATTTAATAATTTAAATGTCTCTGACTATCAGAATCGTATATTCATGAGCCATCCATCTCGTCAAGGGTTGTCAGGGAGAGTCAAGGCTGGGCTTCAGTGGAATTCATTCTGAGACCAGGTCACCACATGGAGACCACTCCACCTCACAGGACCTCCGAGGTGGGTCAACTCAGTGAACCCTCTACATGTGGATGGGGAAAGCATGGACGAGTGGGAGTCTGGACAGGATCCCACCCATCAAAGGCTCTTAGAAACATTGAACATAGGTGCAGGAGTAGACCATTCGGACCTTCGAGCCCGCACTGCCATTCAATATGATCATGGCTCATCATTCAAAATCAGTACCCTGTTCCTGCTTTCTCCCCATATCCCTTGATTCCGTTAGCCCTAAGAGCTATATCTAACTCTCTCTTGAATACATCAAGCTCTTTGTTAACGTTGGGTAACAACAGGGCCAAGCTTTGCCCCACAAAGTGAGAAACCTCAGCGGATGTAACCCGCAGTTAAAAGAGGGTAGAAGCACAGCAGCGACCAACGAGGCCCACAGACAGAAACTGAGAGATGCCAAAGGGGCAGCGTTTTGTGATGAACCTCTCAACAGCCATCAATCTCAGTGACAGGTAAAATAGTTAACATTTCAGGCCAGGGTGAAAGGTCATTGACCTAAAATGTTAACTGTTTTCCTCTCCGCAGATACACAATCATTTCCAGCTTTTTTGTTTAGACTAGATCTCCAACATCTCCGCTGTTTTATTTTCAGATCCATTTATTGTTCTCTTAAGCCCTTCTTTCATTCCCCAGTCATGTCTGTGGATAGTGACTGTCTAATACAAAAAGTTTCATTGTTACAATAACCATCTTTACTTCCTGTATTAGTTTGTTGGCAATGGAATGTATCCTGTGCTATCATTAAGTTATTTTACAAGCTTGATCCACTTTAGCACCGCACATTGATAATGCGGTCTTCAGCTATTGCTATTTTGTACGAAGTGAGTATCGAAGTATATTAGGAGACAAATCACATTGTTCCATGTAAACTCCTCAGAATTTACAGAAAGACGAAAGTCACATACATACGGTACAGCAGGTAGAGCTGGTATCTCACAGCGCCAGAGACCTGGGTTCGATCCTGACCTCTGTGTGGAGTTTGCACCTTCTCCCTGTGACCATGTGGGTTTCTTCCGGGTGCTCCGGTGTCCTCCCATATCCCAAAAATGTGTGGGTTTGTAGGTTAATTAGCCTCTGTAAACTACCCACAGTATGTAGGGAGTGGATGTAAAAGTGGGATATCATAGATAACCGGGTAGCGCCAGCAATGGTTGCCTCGCCAACAGTCTGTCTGTCCCTTCCTCCTTTGCGTTTAGTGTTCTTTAGCTTGTTTGGGGGAAATCTTTTCCAATCTCTTACCTCGACAGAGATGTGATTTTTTTCCATATTGTTTCTCCTTCCGCACTGTGGCCTAACATCGAGGAGTTGCCGGCCTTTGCTGGAGACTGACGTTTGAGAGCTCCACCACGGGGAGCCTATGGGACTTTACCATCGTGGAGCCCGCGATCCCTTTGCCAGGGATCGACCACGAAGCTCCAGCCGTGGGTGCTTGCGGAATTTAACGTCACGAGAGCTCGCGTTCTCTGGTCGGAGACCGACTTCAGGAACTCCAAGATTAGATTAGATTAGATTTTTATTACTTGTCATTCGAACCTCAGAGAGGCTCGAACGAAACTCCGTTTCTACAAACCATACAAACAGAACAATTCATAAAAGAAACACACAAACAATTCAATTCACACAAACATCCATCACAGTGAATCTCCCCCTCACTGTGATGGAAGGCAAATTTCTTCTCCCTCCCCCGCACCATTTCTCTCCCGATGTTGAAGCCCCAGGCGGGCGGTGTTAAGTCCCACGGCCATTGAGGTCGCGCCGGGCGATGTACGGCCCCGCTCTAGGCCCAAAAGTCACAGTTGGAGCCCACGGCGGGCGCTGGAATGTCCCGCGGCCATTAAAGGCGCGCCGGGCGATGAATGGCCCCGCTCCGGGTTGCTCCAACCCCACGACACGGGCTGGAGAAGTTCTTTTGCGGGAGCTCCGGAGAGCGGTCTCCCACCCGGACCTGCAAGCTCCCGATATCCCAAAAGTCCACCGGTAGTAATCTGCAGCTGGAGCTGGAGCCCCAGAGTCGGGTCGCAGCAGCTGGAGCCCCAGGTCGTCCCGGTCGGAGGCCGCTCCACGGTGCTTGGCCCCAACGACAACGGAGACCCGACAGAGAAAAGGTCGGGTCTCCCGTGCAGGGAAGAGATTTTAAAAGTTTCCCCCTCCCCCCCCCCACCCCCACACCCACATATACACAGTTAGATACAGTACAAAAAAAACACGGACAACTACATTTAACTATACAAAAAATAAAAAAAAGAGACAGGCTGTAGGGGCCGCTGCAACGTGAGTCACGCCGCCCAAGCCGTAGAAGCTTCGACCTCCCCGACGCGGGAGCGTCAATCGCACTGATGGATGGTTCGACTGCCCCGACCGTGGGAGAATAAGGAGGAAGAAGATTGGACTTTTTTTGCCTTCCATCATAGTGAGGAATGTGGGGAATCTGCTGTGGTGAATATTTATGTAGTTGTGGGTCTTGTTGCTTTTTTTTCCAAAGTCAGATGGTAATTCGCATATCACTGTACCTTAATTGGTACATGTGACAATAAAAGACCGTTGCAACCTTTGAAACTATTAAAACCTTTGAATTAGGGAGAACTGGTGACCGATGGTCGGCGCGGACTCGGTGGACTGAAGGGCCAATGTGAAGGACCAATGCTGTATCTTTAAACTACATGCTTAAAGCAAGAAGAGATTAGGATGATATTGAGACAGTCATACTCCATCATATGTGTGAACCATGTGTCTATTAATAGTTAAGTCGCAACAAAACAAAACTAAGCTTTCTATCAATAGATTCACGTACCGTCCCAAAACCAGAATGTATTACCTATCTCTAATTGGCCTCAGAACAGAGTGACATGCAAGCGTAGGTAAGGGCCAAAAACATTCGTAGGCCAGGAGTCACATGCAACCCAGACCAAACAAAGAGAACTTCCTTTCATTGAAGAACATTGTTGAACCAGATGGACTTGTATGATAGTCTCACGTTCACCGATCCTGTAACTACGTTGCTAAGTAGAAAGCATTTTATCTGGATGCATCACAGCGTGGTCTGGGAACAGCTCCATCCAAAGCCGTGAGAAATTGCAGAGAATTGTGGACGTAGCCCAGACCATCACACAAACCAACCTCCCTTCCATGCTCACGCTGCCTCAGCAAAGCCACCAGCATAATTAAGGATGAATCGCACCCTGGTCACCCCCTCTTGTCCCCACTTCCATCAGGCAAAAGGTATTGAAGTGTGAAAACGCACACCTCCATATTCAGGGACAGTTTCTTCCCAGCTGTTATCAGGTAACTGAACAATCCTGCCAACAAATACAGAGGGTTACACAAAAAGCTGGAGAAACTCAGCGGGTGCAGCAGCATCTAAGGAGCGAAGGAGATAGGCGACGTTTCGGGTCGAGACCCTTCTTCCGTCTCGACCTGAAACGTCGCCTATCTCCTTCGCTCCTTAGATGCTGCTGCACCCGCTGAGTTTCTCCAGCTTTTTGTGTAACCCTCGATTCTCCAGCATCTGCAGTTCCTTCTTTAACACATACTGAGCATTCCTGAGCTACTGTCTATGTAATTGGGGACCCTCGGACTATCTTGGATTGGACTCTATCTTGCACTAAACGTATTCACGGTATTCCCTTTATCAAGTATCTGTGCATTGCGGACGACTCGATTGTAATCATGTATTGTCTTTCCTCTGACTGGTTAGCACACAACAAAAGCTTTTCACTGGACCTCGGTACATGTGACAATAACCTCAACTGTTCACATGTTTACATTCAGGATTTACTGAATTACTTGAGCTTAACTTCCCAAGACGCCATGATGAAAACAAAACTGATTCTGTACTCTCGGACTCTGGGATCCATCCCATGATACGACTGTAAATAATTTCGCACTTATTCAAGTTGCATTAGCTTGCGTATTACAATCTCATTTTGTTTAGTTTAGAAATACAGTGCGGAAACAGGCCCTTCGGCCCACTGAGTCCGCACCGACCAACGATCCCCGCACATTAATACCATCCTACACACACTGGGGACAATTTTACATTCATAACTAAGCCAATTTTACTTCGGAGTCACGTGAGTGACTACGTGAAGAAGCCCCGCCTGGCGCTTGATCGGCATTACGTTGATGCTGTTGGTAGGGAAAGAGCTGCACAGCGCAGCTCCACCAGCGGTAAGGAACAGGCCCGCAGGTAAGTAAATTATTTTACTTCCAGGGCATTTCAAACTCCGTGAGGCTGGCGGGTAAAGCCAGGAGGAGTTTAAAAAATTAAAATGGAGAAAGGTCCGAAAAGATCGCGGGTAAAACGTGCGTCCCGGGGTAAAGAAAAACAGTCGGGACAGCAGATTAGTGCGGAGCTGGTTCCGATACCGGTGGCCGTTGAAATACCCGTTAGTGAGCCGTTGGTTGCACCACACAGAGGAAATTCCAGTGATTAAAAAATGTAAAAGAAAATCTGAGAGGCCCGTGGTTTCTGATGACTCTGATTCTGAAATTCCTCCAGATAGAAAAGCCTTATGGCTTAGAATGGATCAAATGGAGAAAATGCTCCAGACATTATTCAACCAAGGGTCTAAAAACACAGAATATTCCCAGGCCGCCCCTGAGGGGGTTCCATATCATGAATATGGTGCCATGCCGAATTGGGAATTTGAAACTCCAGAGCCTGGGATTGGGCTGGAGGAAGTCTCCTTTGAGCAAGTCTCAGGAGTACCAGGGCAGCATGAGACTGATCCGGAAGGTGATTTTGGTCATGAGTACCCACCACAATACAAAAATATTATTCCAGGTGTGCCTGATGTGGCACTATGTTTTGCTATACCTGGAGGAGGCGATGAGGCCATGGAAGAAAACCTGGCGGCCAACATTAATTATTTGGTCTCTCACCAGCTTCAGGAAGCTGTTATGGTTGAAACAGCAGAATTATATAAAACACCTGTTAATTGTGCCTCACTGAAGGTACCTACGGTGAATCCGACTATTTGGGCGCCCATGTCTTCAATTATGCGGGCGCAGGAAATACGATTTCAAAGAGTCCTCAAACTGATTTCGGCTGGCATCACTGCTTTTGGGAAGCAAGTGGAAGGTTGTGGAATGACCAAAGTTCAAAAGGATATGTTGGCATTGTTCTGCAACTCATTTTTTGAGATCAATTGTATGAGGATGATTGCCATTCGGCCCATTTTGCATCCAAGATTTGCAGGTCTGTGCAGATCAAGCAATGTTCAAACTCCTGGTTATCTGTTCGGAGAAAATCTGTCTAAACAAATTAAAGATATTGATAAAGAGGCAAAGACTATCAGCCTCATGAAACCCTTCATTTTTGGCCAAAGAAGGGCCGGTTAAATGAGAAGGGGATTTGATTTTGGAGCTGGAACAAGCCGAGGCAGGAGTATGGTAAGGAAGTATTACCATCCAGCACAGCCGAATGTTCACCCATATGTTGGGAGAAGGAGACCACCACGTGCTTTTGGAGAGGTACAAAAACGTTATCCTATCACAGAAGAATCTTTGGATAAACCTCAGATTGGTGGTAGATTACAATTGTTTTATGATAAATGGGACTGCATAACATCTGACCGAGTTATATTAGATACTGTGTCAGGATCTACCAATGAATTTGTAGAAGGTATTGATCCACTGGGACAGAATAAACCTAATCGTATTTTGGTGTTTTCTGCATTTGAAAAATTTCAATTTAAAGAAGAGGTTAAGAATTTGTTTAAAAAAGGAGTTATTGAGAAATCAGTTGAGGATTCACAACAATTTGTATCAAATATTTTCCCTGGACCTAAGAAAGATGGGGGTTGTAGAATCATTCTAGACCTCACACATTTTAATACTTTTGTCCAGTATGAACATTTCAAAATGGATACCTTCAACACTGCAATGCAGCTGGGATCAACAGATTGTTACATGGCTACGATAGATTTGAAGGATGCATATTATTCAGTACCAATTCGTCGTCACTTTTGCAGGTATTTGAAATTTAATTGGATGGGACAGCTGTGGCAATATAAAGCATTACCTAATGGATTAAGCTCAGCTCCAAGGCTGTTCACAAAATTGTTGAAACCAGCACTTGCACTGCTAAGGGCACAAAAACACATCGTTATGGCTTATCTTGATGACATTTTAATTGTCAATGCTAATCAGGAGTCAGCTGAAAAATCAGTTTCAGCAACTACAAGTCTGTTTGAAAGGCTAGGTTTCCTGATTCATCCAACAAAATCTAAGCTACAGCCATCCAAAACAATTGAATATTTGGGGTTTGTGATTAATTCAATTACCATGTTAGTAACTTTACCAATAGACAATGTTGTTGATATTACAAATGTATGTCGGTGCCTTATTCACAAACCTTATCCCTCCAACCGAGAAGTTGCTAAGGTGATTGGTAAGTTAGTAGCAGCATTTCCTGCAGTTGAATTTGGTCCACTGCATTACCGAAATCTCCAAAGGGCAAAAACACAAGCACTTAGAGAGCGAGCAGGCCATTTTGATAGGCCCATGCAATTGCCAACGGAAGCTTTATCAGAATTACATTGGTGGATTGAGAATGTTCCACAAGCTGTTAAAAACATATTAGTTCAGCAGCCAGCAGTGATTTTGCAAACTGATGCAAGTGCTCTCGGATGGGGTGCTACGGATAATAATACCAGCTGTGGTGGCAGATGGACTGTCCAAGAGGATTTGTTTCTCCAAACATATGTTATAAATTATTTGGAGTTACTGGGGGCATTTTATGGATTAAAAGCTTATTGTTCTACTATGAAGGATTTGCATGTCCAACTACAAGTAGACAATACCACAGCTGTGGCATATATCAATCACATGGGTGGAGTAAGATCATTATCATGTGATTATCTGGTAAACCAGATGTGGCATTGGTAAGAATATTTGGCTTTCAGCTATTTATCTCCCAGGGAGAGACAATATTGTGGCAGACAAAAGATCACAAAAATTTAAAGACAGTACAGAATGGATGTTAAATCCACAAGTTTTCAAAAATATTGTCAGTCGGTATGGATTACCGGACATTGATCTGTTTGCATCTAGATTAAATCACCAATTGCCCAAATACGTGTCTTGGGAACACGATCCAGGAGCAGTAGCGGTGGATGCTTTCTCGCTACATTGGGCGAATATGTTCTTTTATGCTTTTCCCCCATTCTGTCTGATTGGGCAATGTCTCAGGAAAATAGCACAAGACTCTGCCAAGGGCATTTTGGTGATTCCAAATTGGCCTACACAGTCATGGTTCCCATTGATGCTTAAAATGATTACTGAACCATGTATGACTATTCCTAGTTGCAGTGATTTGTTGATACAACCAGTAACAAAAGAAATTCATCCATTGCATGATCATATGAATTTGTTAATCTGCAGGTTCTGACCAGACCATTGCAAGGGCTTGGACTGTCGGATAGGACCATGGATGTTATAGCTGCAGTTTGGAAAAATAGTACTAAAAAACAATATATGTCGCATATAAAGAAATGGGAAGTCTTCTGTAGACAGTCAAAGATATCTTATCATACTGCGAACATGTCAAATGTATTGGAGTTCCTTGCTGGGTTACATTTTGATCAGCACTTAAGTTATAGTGCCATTAATAGTGCTCGTAGTGCTTTGTCGTCCTATTTAGGACAAATTTCTGATCGAGATTCAATCGGGTCTCACCCATTAATATCCCGGTTTTATGAAAGGATTTTTTAATAAAAATCCTCCAAGCCCAGATATACAGATATTTGAGATGTTAGCATTGTTCTTACTTTGCTTAGGCAATGGGCTCCATTTACGTCAATGTCTTTGCAGAAGTTAACATTCAAAGTAGTAATGTTAATGGCATTAGTGTCAGCTCAAAGAGTACAAACTTTGCAATTGTTACGGTTAGATTGCATGCATGTGGCTTCAGATAACATTATGTTTTATGTTTATGATCTGATCAAACAAAGCAGACCAGGAAAAACTGGAACCAAGGTAATGTTTAAAGCATACCCTGTCGATCAAACATTGTGTGTAGTTAAGCATTTAACTCAATATATTGGAGTAACCAAGTGGTGAGACAGCGTTACTGATTACGCACAAAAAACCGCATACAAAAGTTTCAGTTCAAACCATTTCTAGATGGTTAAAACAGGTTTTGGATTTAGCAGGAGTAGACACTGATGTGTTTAAATCTCACTCCACTAGGGCTGCAGCGACGTCCGCGGCGAAGGTACAGGACGTACCACTCGATCAAATTTTAGAGGCCGCAGGGTGGTGTAAAGAAGAAACTTTTTCAAAGATCTATGATAAACCTGTTGTCACGGTGCCAGGGTTTGGACACGCAGTGTTGGGTTCTCTTTAAATGCTTGCTTTGTTTTATATTATCTATTTATATTATCGATTTATGTTATCATTTGATATCATTATCACTTTTGTTGTAAAATTTTCCCCTGCGATAGAGGGGTTATTAAAAATTGGTCTTTTTATGATTAAAAGACTTATTACATAAATTGAAACAATGTTTTAAAAAATATATTATTTACTCACTACTGTATTGACTGAAACAGAGTGTCGTATGGAATGAATCTACGACATAAAAAACACAGAGCTTTAAAATCTTCACGTAGTCACTTACGTGACTCCAAAGTAAAATAGTAAGATTAAATGAGAACTTACCTGTTCGAAGTTTGATCTTTATTTTATGAGGAGTTACGATGAGGGATTACGTGCCCTCCGCTCCCAACCCTCATAATATAAATGATCATCTGGTAGTTCTAGTCTATGTGAGCCTTACTATCTTACTCCAGCTATTGCTTCTGTGTTTTTCGTGCCGCTGCTTTGAAGTATGCCGATCAAGCGCCAGGCGGGGCTTCTTCACGTAATCCCTCATCGTAACTCCTCATAAAATAAAGATCAAACTTCGAACAGGTAAGTTCTCTTTTAATCTTACTATTAACCTACAAACTTGTGCATCTTTGGAGCGTGGTTGGAAACCGAAGATATCTGAGAAAACCGTTGCAGATCTCGAGGAGAAAGTACAAACTCGGTACAGACAAACACCCGTGGTCAGGATCGAACCTGGGTCTCTGGCGGTGTAAGCCAGTAGCTCTACCGCTGCGCCACTGTGCCACCCTGTAGTGGACTCGCCAATAAACTAGTGCAAAATTTCAAAGAGGGAGACGTCAACTGTTTGTTGAGTCATTCATGCAGGAGCATAAAAGTTTATTTACTTTAGTGTATTGTCACGTGTACTGAGGTACAGTGAAAAGCTGTCCACAGTGTACAGATACAGGATACAAGGAATAACGTTTAGTGCAAGGTAACGTCCAATTATATATAGTCTGAGGGTCTCCAATGAGGCAGATGGTAGCTCAGGACCACTCTCCAGTTTCATAACAGCTGGTAAGAAACTCTCCCTGAATCTGGAGGTATACATTTTCACACAAGAATCAAATATTTTTCCACACACCTGTAAAACAGTCGAATGAACTCTTTGTCATTCAGTAATTATTCACCTAACAATGGCTTGTTTATTAGAGAGGAAATGTCAGTCACATCATTTTCAAAGCCGTTTGCAGAGAAGATATGGTACCTGAATGGAACCATGCCAGTTGGCACAAGAACAAACCTCGCATATATGCTTCATGTCTTCTTTTGGTGTACACTCTTTGGCAACATTCTTACGCATTACACTTTTGACCCTGGAGATGGAACCAGGCCTGTGCTTTATCAGACACCGCATAACTAATGGAGCTGTGGTCTGCCTTTCAGGTCAATGGGGTTGAGTTGTTTTCACTTCCACAGTAATTATGTTTTAGTGAAAGGCCTTCCATGTTTGTGGACGAGTGCAAGGGGCTTTTCTTTCAGCTTTTGGTTTTATGTTGAATGTTCTCAAATGAATTGGTTCACTTCTTTTGATATCTGATCCGCCCACACTTTCTCCAATTAAGGGATGGTCTTGGGTTTCCTGTTGTAGCCAGTCGAACATTTTCTGCAGAATTCTCATTCTTTGCTGCCTTCCTGTGAAATATTGAATTGCCTTATTTTGGTACACGCCCAATTAATTTGTTACTACACAACACTGGAGTCAGTGTGAGACACTAAATCTTTGTTCACTGGAGACATTTCATAAGTCCCATTCAAAAGGCAATAATCAGTGAAGAGAATGCACACACCTAAACCAAGACAAAGGCCTTGGTGCCTTTTACAAACATTCCAGAGAACTGCTCTCTTCAAATGATTGATGTGTTCCGGACTGGGGCAGCAGAACAAGTTACTTAAACACGCATTCTGACACAATCCACTGATCCATTCAAAAGGAAAGCGATGATTTCTCATTTATCTTTAACAAAAAGTCTGAAGGAGGGTCTCGACACGAAACGTCACCTATTGCCTTTCTTCTGCGATGCTGCCTGACCCGCTGAATTACTTCTACATTTTGTGTCTATTTTCAGTGTAAAGCAGCATCTGCAGTTCCTTCCTACACTTTCAAAAAGCTATCTCAGCCATAGATGGGATGATACCTGGTTAAACGATTAAACATTGTATGGAGATCAGCACTCACACTGACTCCCACAACTATCTCAACACAAACCCACTGACTCCCACAACTGTCTCGACTACACTTCTTCCCACGCTGCTTCCTGCAAAGACTCTATCCCCTATTCCCAATTCCTCCGTCTACGCCACATCTGTGCCCAAGATGAGGTGTTCCATACCAGGACATCCGAGAGGTCCTCATTCTTTAGGGAACGGGGGTTCCCCTCTCCCATCATAGATGAGGCCCTCACTCATGTCTCCTCGGTACCCCGCAGTTCTGCCCTTGCTCCCCCTCCCCCGTGTCGCAACAGAGACAGAGCCCAGCCAGTCCTTATCCTCCACCCCATCAGTCATAGCACACAACACATAATCCTCCTAAATTTCCGTCACCTCCAACGGGATCCCACATTTCCATCATGAATATTGATTTCTCTCACATCAGGTTGCCCCGTCATTCACACACCCTCTCCCCCTCCCCCTCCCCCTCCCCCTCTCCCCCTTCTCTCTCTCCTCTCCCCCCCCCACCGAAGTTGCACCAGCTTCTCGTTTTCACCTAACAAACAGCCAACAATGGCCTGTTTCCTTTATCATCGTTACCTTTTTGCTTATCTTTCATTCATTGTTCTTTATCTCTCTCCATTGCATCATTGTCTATATCTCTTGTTTCCCTTATCCCTAACCAATCTGAAGAAAGGGTCTGGACCTGAAATGCCACCCACTCCTTCTCTCCAGAGATGCTGCCTGCCCCGCTGCATTACTCCAGGTTTTTGTGTTTATCTTCGGTACTCAGAACCCAGGTTTTAGCATTGGCTGAACCAAGTATCAAAGTCCAAGTACATGTACGCGGCCGATTGACCATTCTCTTTTTTGTTTACATTCAAATTAATACACACTAAGTAATATATTAACCATTGTTTTACACATACACATGTGAATAATCATTTCAGATGAGCCTTCTGCTGCTTAGACCCCAAGCTCTGTAATTGCTTCCCTAAAGGGCCTATCCCACTGACCCGACCTTCGACCTCCAAGCTCGAGGGCACTCGCCTGAAAAACCTCGAGCTAGATCAACCGTCAGTGATGAAACCACGAGCTGGATCGACCGCCTGCGCGCGCACGCACACGCACAAACACATCGCAAAGGCGGGGGCCAAGGAAAGCGGGGGAGCGCTGTCTGAAATTCACACCCGCGATGAACAGGAAGGTAAAAGATGGCTGGCACCGTTCGGTAAGTCCTTTAGAGAGCGCGGGGGGGGGGGGGGGGCAGAGAAGGGGAGAGATGGGGGGAGAAGGGAGGAGACACTTTGAAGAAGCTAGACAACATTTAATAAAGTTTAGCGGGCATTTAACATTACCAGTCGGTTTACTTACCTTTTTTTTCTCAACGAGCTTTACCTTCGACTACATTCGGTTAACTTCGATTACCTACGATAGCATTACGACCTACCTCGACTAAACTAACGAGTAAAAAAAATACCAATTTTTTTCCACGGCGTCCTTTTTTTACTCGCGGGCATTTGTCACCATGTTGAAAAAAACGGCGCGACCTAGCTGAGGCCTCGAGTGCGCGGGGACCACTCTCGAGCATGAAGAAGAGTTACAAAGACCTCCTAAGACATTGTGTCGACCATGCTGCGAGTATGAGTTGAGGGCAAACTCTTCGAACCTTGCGAATTAGTGGGACAGGCTCTTAAATCTCTCTCCTTCTCAACCATCCTTTCCTTGCAACAATGCTGCTCTTGTGTACAACTCCAAATGTTCATTGCCATTCTATATTCTGCTCGCATATGCACACCTTCTGCTTTTGGCAATCCTTCAGGATGAATGATTCAACGATTCAATGATGCTTCATTGTCACATGTACCCAGGTACAGTGAAACTCTTTGCTTTGCATATAATCCGGAAAAAAATCACTCAGCGGACTTCACCTGGGTATTACACTGAGAATAGCCATGTTTCTGGCGGCAACAAAGTTTATTAAGTTCGTAGTAGTCTTATCTTCTCGCAGCGGTGAGCCAGGTCTGCCATCGCTAGTCGGCGTAGGTGGCCCACCGGGTCCCTCTTAGTTCTCAACGGAAACCCTGGGTTGCTCTCAGCCCCTTCCCCCTCCCCCACCCCCACCCCCCCCCGCCCCCCTCCCCCCCACTGGGTCCTGTCCTTCTTTGTTTTTATTGGCCCCCTTTAGGGTTGCTCTTTGATCCCAACAGCCCCCCGTCGGGCCCCTCATTGCTCTCGGCGGCCCTGCTGCTCATTCAGCTCCACAGCGCATCCTAGAAGACTTCTGCCGCCACACGCCGCATAATGGTAAGTCCGTCCACCTTTGTGGACACCTTCCAGTTGTCCGCCACTTTAATCTTCCATCCCACTGCCACCCTGATCTCTGACTCTGGCTCTACATTGTTCTAATGAAACTTATCAACTTACAACGGTGATACATTGTTTTGTTCTCCAAGATTCAAAATTTAATATTCAAGAGATTCAAGTGAGTTTATTGTCACGTGTCCCTGATAGGACAATGAAATTCTTGCTTTGCTTCAGCACAACAGAACATAGTAGGCATTGACTACAGAACAGATCAGTGTGTCCGTATACCATTATATAAATATATACACACATGAATAAATAAACTGATAAAGTGCAAATAACAGATAATGGGCTATTAATGTTCCGAGTTTTGTCCGAGCCAAGTTTAATAGCCTGGTGGCTGTGGGGAAGTAGCTATTCCTGAACCTGGTTGTTGCAGTCTTCAGGCTCCTGTACCTTCTACCTGAAGGTAGCAGGGAGATGAGTGTGTGGCCAGGATGGTGTGGGTCCTTGATGATGCTGCCAGCCTTTTTGAGGCAGCGACTGCGATAGATCCCCTCGATGGAAGGGAGGTCAGAGCTGATGATGGACTGGGCAGTGTTTACTGCTTTTTGTAGTCTTTTCCTCTCCAGGGCGCTCAAGTTGCCGAACCAAGCCACGATGCAACCGGTCAGCATGCTCTCTACTGTGCACCTGTAGAAGTTAGAGAGTTAGATACCTGTAGAAGTTAGACACTCCATAGTTGCTGCCTGGCCTGCTGAGTATTTCCAGCATTCTGTTCTGTTTAAATTTCCAGGAACTGCAATATTTGTTCGCACATCAACATTATGTTTGTATTTTTTTGCCCCTGTTCTCATTCATCTTCTTCCAGTTACATTTCTTCCAAACAGGCCACCTGCTCTTAACAACCTTCACCAGCCTCTAACATCCCGCTCCACCACCACTCCAATCATTCAATCCCCCGTATTACAAACATGCCCTCTCATTCTCTCTACCTATCCTAGGTCTGTGCAACTAACACCGCTTTCATTTGTTCCAATGAAAGATTGTCATCCCAAACCATTAACTCTCTTCGTTGTTCCAAAGATGCTGCCTGACGCGTTGAGTATTTCCTGCCCTCTCTACTTTCATTTCAGAGTATCTACGTCTGCAGGTTTGTTCAAATCCTTTTATCAACTCTGGAAAGGGAGAACTGTGAAGGTGCGTTGTTAGAAGGCAGATTCATTCAGGTTGTTCTACTGCACTGCCTGTCTGAAATCCTCCACTGAAGTGCAGCTGGGGGAACGAAAACACACACACTAAGTGCTTTGGGGCATGTTGTGTACAAAGAAGCATGTTCTTACATTTATCCCGTGGGCTGTAAAATGAATTCCATTCATGTGCTGTTGACACCTACATATTACATACCGCTGTCCAGGCAGAGGAGTTTTGACAGTGCGGACTATTGGCTGTGTTCTCCCAAAACTTGAAACAATGTCCTTTGCTGTAGTTTTCTGAACACTTTTGGGCAAAGCAGAACACCTAAGTGCAGTTAAAAGGCAAACGTATCCTCCAATTACACCATGTTCCAGATGGTGTCGAATCCAAGCATTATGAGCTGGCCTCCCCAAGGTGGTCTCACGCAACCACTTAGCTTTTAGCACATTCCAGAGACGTATCAGGACAGGTTTTCGGGGTTATGCTTTGTTGAACTGCTTACACAACTGTGGCAGATTCACAGAATGGGCTTTCTTCCAGCTTTGCCATGTGGACCACTGTTAATTGTGCGACTCAGTCCGCCTGTTACTTAAGACACTAAATTACAAAGTACGTCCCTAGTTCCATGTAATAAAACAATCAACGTTTAACTGGGTGTTCCATTATCTCGCATTTACACATTACTGTAAAAATTCCTCGACTTATTTAAACATGCATTGAAGAAGTGCAATGAGGGAGCTCATTTTGGGGAGAGGTCCCTAAGTGCTGATATGACAGTGAGCAGTTGTCCCATAATCCATGCAGTAGGACTTACGTGCATGACTGCACTCAAAGTCCCATCCCACACGATGTCCCGCCACAACACAGAGTGTAGGGCATAGACGACATGTATGACCAGCAAACTGATTAATTGATTGATACTTTATTGTCACATGTACTTGGCACAGTGAAACTCTTTGTTTTGCATAAAATACACAAGTGTGCAAAGAGTCGCCACATATAGGGCGCTGACAAAGTTACAAAAGTATTCAATGTAGTCCTAACGGTCCCTCTTCCTTCTCCGGATCCCTCGTTGTTCTCCTTGTGGACCCCATGCTGGGTCCCTCTTTGTTCTAGCCAACGGCACTAATGCGGGCGATGGCTCTCCGACGTCCCTCGTGTCCCTCCGACGTCCCTCGTGTAATAAAGCGGTATCTCTCCTCACTCTCCAATGTCCTTCCACTCTCACTGGTGTCTCTCCTCACGCTCCGATGTCCCTCCTCACTCACTGAATGTCCTCCTCACCTGCCCGCCGAGCTCATAGGTGTTCACGGAGGCCGCCGGCCGGCCAGTCCTGTCCGACCTCCTGTGCTCGATGACCTCCGTATGGATGTGCATCATGCAGATTATAAGTCCAAAAATGCATTCTACTCAAGGGTTGCAGAGTTAACACAGGGACTGGCACTGAGTAAAACACCAGCCATGAGTGGGCAAAAGGCTTCCTCCTTCTTCTGGTTGTTGTGTCCTTCCACAGCTGGGGGTACTTATTGATCAGGCTTCCCATAAAGCTCCTCCGTGTAGCACGTAAAAACATTCCCAGCAATGATTGGATTAACATATGATGAGCGTTTGAAGGCACAGGGCCTGTACTCGCTGGAGTTTAGAAGGATGGGGGGAACTTAAAACCCTTCATTAAAACTTACTGAATAGTGAAAGGGGTGGATAGAGTGAATGTGGAGTGGACGTTTCCAATAGTGGGAGAATCTAGGACCAGAGGCCATAGCCTCAGAATTGAAGGACGCACCTTTAGAAAGGTGATGAGGAGAAATTTCTTTAGTCAGAAGGTGGTGAATCAGTGGAATTAATTGCCACAGACGGCTGCGGAGGCCAAGTCAGTGGATATTTTTAAGGCGGAGATTGACCGGTTCTTGATTAGTACGGGTGTCAGGGGTAATGGGGAGAAGGCAGGAGAATGGAGTTGAGATAGAGAGATAGATAAGATGATTAAATGGCAGAATAAATTTGATGGGTCAAATGGCCTAATTCTGCTCCTAGGACGTATGAACTCATTGCATAATATGAAAGTGGTCGCCATGGACTCAGCGCACCAAAATGCCTGTTCCACTGCTGAATCTTTCAATCGATTCTTCCAAAACACAGAATTGGCTTACCACCACGAACAACTTGAAGTTACTTTTCATTTTCTTTTTAATTTACCGGGTGGAATGAATGAGCAGGTCTTCTCAGTGAATGTGCTTAAAAATGCAGGAATAAGGAAAGCCAAGTATAAGAACAGGGGAGGAATGAAGAACCGTTAACATCCATGAAAGGAAATGCTGGCAGCAAATGAAGCAGCACAATCTTTTCCTTAAAAGTCTATGTTGCACCAACTTGAGAAATTATTTTCGGTAACTAATAGTGACTTGGCAAAACACACAGAACAACCTCAGAAGTGATGATGGTCTGGCCGACAAGACTTTTACGCTGCTGTGGCTGTCTTGGTTTTTGACATTTTCTAAATATTTGTGAAGATGGATAAATCTGGGTATCCTTCAAAGCCACAGTTTGTGTTACTGGATTATAATAACACCAAGAGTCATTTGCTCTTATTTTCAAAGCATTCTTTTTTTTTTCTAAATTAACTATTGTTTTTTTTTACTGCAACATTCCTCCATGTAATGGCTTCCTGGTACTACTGAGGAGGGGTAAACACAGCTACTGTCGGGCTCTGCAGCAGTGGTTTGTCAGCTTCTGGCAAACTCATGATTCACAATGTTATGGTGCCAACACACAGCACCTGTCATAGTAATTGACAAATAATCACAACTCTTGTTGCTTAGAAAACGTTTTATCAGTGAGAGATCTGCTTAACATCTCATAGACATACATAGGGCAGCACTGTGGTGCAGCGGTAGAGTTTACTGCCTTAAGGGCCTGTCCTACAAGCATGCAAATCTATGCGATGAACGCGATCAAACTAGAAGCGGGGGCCGCGCGGAGGTCGGGTGATCCCTTGTACAGGGCCGTTCCCACCAGCATGCGCCTGCATGCGGCAAGCACGACCAAACCGGCAGGAGGGGCCGCGCGGAGGTCGGGTGAGTGGCGCAACGCGGCGCAAAGTGAGGCGAACTTGGAGCAAAGTCTAAGGTAAGTTCGCCAGGACAGAGAGGGGCACACAGAGAGGGGCACAGAGGCACCTACAGATAGGTTCACGGAGGCACGATGTCGAGGCGGTGTGTAATGCGTCGAGGCGACTGCGAGCCGACAAGCCGTTGCCGCGCGGAATTTTTGAACATAGTCAGTTTTTCGGAGCCCCGCGCGAACTCCGCACAATTCTGCATGGCTCCGGCGATCGAAGTGGGACCGGTCCCGCGCCGCCGGACGGCTCAAGCGACCACGTTAGGTCGCGCTAATCGCATAGAGTTGCATGCTTGTAGGACAGGCCCTTTACCACGCCAGAGACCCGGGTTCGATCCTGACCACGGGTGCTGCCTGTATGGAGTTTGTACATTTTTCATGTGTCCGTGTGGGTTTTCTCCGGGTGCTCCACCTTCCTCCCACACTCCAAAGTCGTACAGGTTTGTAGGTTAATTTGGCTTTGGTAAAAAGACTGTAAATTGTCCCCAGTGTGTAGGATAGTGCTAGTGTGTGGGGGTGGCTGGTTGGCACAGACAAGGTGGGTCGACAGGCCGGTTTTCTGCACTGCACCTCTAAACTAAACTAAAGTTAGATCTCAGGATTAGCAAATGCTGATCTTAATATCACATGAGAAAGGAATCACTCTGAGCCAAGGCTGTGTTTTGTCTGGTGCAGTTAGTCAATGATAATAATTAACATCAAACCTGTCTGCTTCTTTTTGGCTCCATCGTTGACTCCATCAATGACGTTTATGAGACTAATTGAAACACTGAAACCTATTTTGAGCTGACTCTCGCCCTTGGCTGAATTCCACTGTAGAACTAATTTTTATGAGATTAACTGGGTCTAGTCCCAGCTTGAAATGATTGGCATGGGAATTATTAAAAGCATGTTCAATTAAATTTTTAATGGGAGCAAAAACCTTTGTCTATAAAAATAGTGGCCGTATTTTTTATAAATAACGAGAGGTTCATGCCAGGATAGAAAAGATGTAGAGTGGATGTTTCCACCAGTGGGAAAGTCTAGAATCAGGGGCCATAGCCACAGAATAAAAGGACATACCTTTAGAAAGAAGATGAGGAGGAATTTCTTTAGTCAGTGGGTGCTGAATCTTTAGAATTCATTGCCACAGACGGCTGTGGAGGCCAAGTCATTGGATATTTTTAAGGTGGAGATTAACAGATACTAATTGGTAAAGGTGTCAAGGGTTATGGGTAGAAGGCAAGAGAATGGGGTTGTGAGGAAAGGATAGATCAGCCCTGAAGGAATGGCAGAGTAGACTGAATGGGCTGAATGGCCTGTGTGCTCCTGTGACCTATGAACTTATGAACTTCTCTTTAAAGAGTGAATGTGGTGATGCAAACCATTGAAGGCGGCTTGACACAAAATGCTGGAGTAACTCAGCGAGTCTGAAGAAGGGTCTTCTCTCCAGAGATGCTGCCAGTCCCACCAAGTTACTCCAGCATTTTTTGTGTATTCACTGTGGCGTATGTTAAATCAGGGTAAAATTGGGCACAAAGATATGGCCATATTTTACCTGAGAAAGGTTGAATTTACAAGATAAATGTAAAGGGATAGAAAAATAGGTGGGGGGGTGGGGGGGATAGTATTTAGTAAACCATTTCTTAACTAGTGAGCAGTCCTGAACCACCATCTACCTCGTTGGAAACCCTCAGACTGTGTTTGATTGGAAACGTCATTCTCTTTATCCTGTATCCATACACTGTGGACGGCTTGATGTAATCATGTATAGTTTATCCGCTGACTGGATAGCACGCAACAAGAAAGAATTTTCACTATACCTTGTTACAAGTGAAATAAACAAAACTATTATTTGTTACCAAACATGAGACTTCAGTGAAATTTTTTAATTTAATCAGAAGATATGTAAAGACAAGGGTGGCACGATGGCGCAGCAGTAGAGTTGCTGCCTTGCAGAGCTTGCAGCGCCGGAGACCCGGGTTCGATCCTGACTACGGGTCTGTACGGAGTTTGTACGTTCTCCCCCTGACCTGCGTGGGTTTTCTCCAAGATCTTCGGTTTACTCCCGCACTCCAAAGACGTACAGGTTTGTACGTTAATTGGCTTGGTATATCTGTAAATTGTCCCTCGTGTGTGTAGGATACTGTTAGTGTGCGGGGATCGCCGGTCGGCGCGGACACGGTGGGCCGAAGAGTCTGTTACAAGGCTGTATCTCTAAACTAAACTAAACTATACACCAGTTTTCCCACTATCCGTCAATGCAAAATCCACTTTGACATGCAAGTGTTGAGATTAATAACCCCACGCAGTGAATTGAAGAGGATGTTTTTTAAACATCTCCCTGATCCTGTTTTCACCATCAGAACTCAAACCCACAACTGACATGGTGCAGACTAGATCTCCCTTAAGTGACTGTCATCACACTAAGGCCTGCACTGCGGCAGTATTTTGAAATTGTAATTTGATTAACCAATTATCCTTAGATCAATACATGTCAACAGCAGCTTTAAAAGTGACATTCATAACTTTGCACCTGATGCACCGATGCAATTCGAAGGAAGACAATCTATTTAGGAGAAGTTGTTCTGAGTGGAAACCCTATTCACTGATTTGAAACAATGTGCATCAATATGGCCATCATTAGTGTGTAATATATAATCATTGACAGGTAATTGCTTCATTTAAATGTTTAGTTTAGTTTAGTTTAGAAATGCAGCTTATTTACAAGCAACAATTGACAATAATCATTGGACAGCCATCTCAGGTAATTGAATAATAGTAAAGAGAGATGCAAGATTGAAGAAGAAAAGGAAAAGGGCGGCATGGTGGTGCAGCGGTAGAGTTGATGCCTTACAGCACCAGAGACCCGGGTTCGATCCTGACTACGGATGCTACCTGCACGGAGTTTGTACGAATTCCCCCCCGTGACCGCATGGATTTTCTCCGGGTGCTCCGGTTTCCTCCCACGCTCGAAGGATGTACAGGTTTGCAGGTTAATTGGCTTTGGTTAAGATTGTCATTGTCCCTATTGTGTAGGATAATTCTAGTGTACGGGGATAGCTGGTTGGCGCGGACTCATTGGGCTGAAGGCCCTGTCTCCGCTAATCTAACCTATAAATAAAATGAGACAAGGCACTCCATGCAGGATTGAAACAACTAATCAGGTCGTAACACAAACACTTTTGATTTCTGCATGGTCAAACACGTGCATCCCTTGTACTGAAGGGATTATCAAGGTCATGCATCATACAATTGTGGCACTTTGATGCAAAGGAATAGTGCATCTGCTATAAATTCCCAAAACAGTTGTAGCCAATACAAAATAATTACACGGATACAAAGAACTGCAGGTTTACAAAAATGGCATGAAGTGCTAGAGTAACTCAGCAGGTCAAGCAGCATCCTGGGGGAATATGAACATGGATCATGGACTCAGTCCTTAGAAGGGTTCAGGCCTGAAACATCACCGATCCCGATTCTCCAGAGATGCTTCCTGACCCAATTTACTCCAGCATTTTATGACTTTTTTTTTCAAAATCAACATGCGATGGTTAAAAACAAATCCAGCATTAATAAGTTTCAATTTTTCAATTGCACTGTTTTAACATTAATTGTTTTTAGTGGGGCTATTTTCTTGGCTGGAAGTCAATTGAAAAATCTGGGTTATGATCTAAATTTTTGGTCATAATCCAAATTTGGCCAATGAAGATAAGCCTAATTATGGTGAAAACTTACATCTTGACGTAAAGGAAACACAAAGTGTTGGAGTAAGTTAAAGGGTCAGGCAGCATCCCTGGCGAACATGGATTGGTGACAAATCGGGTTTGGACCCTTTCAGAATAAGGGTCCTGACCTGAAACGTCACCTATCCATGTCCTCCAGAAATGCTGTTACTCCAGCATTCTACGTTTTATTGGTAAACCAGCATCTGCAATGGCTTGTGTCTCCATTTTATTGTAGACTTGCAGTTAAAAGTACGTAAAAAGTCAGCCCTTCTCTTCAGCTGAAGAAACGATGCCTGAGGTAACTTTCTTCAGCATTTCTTTCTATTAAAATTGGATCCATCAGTTTAATATTGTCCAAAAAGGACTGGCATTTTCTCGTACAACATGCCTATCCACATGTCAGCAGTATCGTGTTCGGCGGTAACTCAATCGCTGAAACACTGGAAGGAGCGAGGAAGTGTCGTCATCTTCTAAGAGGTGTAACATGAGCTCCACATTCCTCACCTGCAGTGTGGTGGGCCGTTCTAATTCTGTCCCTGCACTTTGTGAACAAGTGGCATAAGACTCACTATCTAAACCCTCCCAAATATTCTTATTAGTATAGCTTTTCTCATAGAAATTATCTTTTTTTTGTTATTTGGCTGTGCCTCAAGAAAATAGATGTTTGATTTTTTTTTTAATCTACCTGGGATTCCACTAATGCTGTCTGATTCCAGCAAGAGCTAACTCACAATAACAGTAAAGGACTCCATACCATAGATTCTTAGCGTTAATAGTTAAAAGAAAATTGATGATGTAGAACAGCCTGTAATTTCCTTAGACTGATGATTGTCTGCACTACACTATTAAACAATCTGCTTCCTGTAAAAGTATGTGCTCCATGCTGTACTTAAATATAATGAGGGCAGCACGGTGGCGCTGCGGTAGACTTGCTGCCTTACGGCGGCAGAGGCCCGAGTTCGATCTTGACTATGGGTGCTGTCTGTATGGAGTTTGTACGTTCTCACCGTGACCACGTGGGTTTTCTACAGGAACTCCGGTTTCCTCCCACACTCCAAAGACACACATGTTTGTAGGTTAATTGGCTTCTGTGAATTGTCCCTAGCGTGTGGGATCGAACTAGTGTACAGGTCGGAAAGGACTCGGTGGGCCGAAGGGCCTGTTTCCATGCTGTATCTCACAAGTCTAGTCTAAAATCTCCGTTTCATTCTCCCACTTTCTCCATCTTCAGTCACGTCTGCTGCAATATAAGACTTACCACATCCATGTATTTACAATGTCTTTCTCTTTCTTCAACCTCAACTTTTGCTCGCCCATAAATAACTTAACGACATCTCGTCTATTTTCTGCTCTCAGGACCTCTCTTTCCAGCCAGAACAAGACGAGGGTCCCTAAGATAGACACAAAAATCTGGAGTAACTCAGCTTCAGCCACCATCTCTGGAGAAAAGCAATAGGCGATGCTTCGGGTCAAGCCCCTTCTTCAGGATCCCTCTGTGCTTTTATCTCATCTGCATCCACATTCAACAGAGGCATAGGGAACTGCAGATGCTGTAATCATGAGCAAAATACAAACTGCTGGAAGATCTCATACAGGTCAGGAAGCGTTGTGGAGGGAATGGACAGGTGACGTTTCGGGTCAGAACTCTCCTTCACTGATTGAATCAAGGGTCCTGACCCGAAATATCGCCTGTCCATTCCCTCCACAGATGCTACCTGACCCGCTGAGTTCCTCCAGCACTTTGTGTTTTGCTTCACGTACAACAGGGTCTCCTCCACAATTGTCACCCGTCGCTGTGTTTCCACTACACGTCTTCTCCATCTCTGAACTTGCAACCCACTTTGCAAAAAAAAGACTAATATGCCTTTGGCCGTTCTAACCAGTTGCTTCAGCTGCCTGCTAACATTTTGTTTTCAATGCACAAAAATATCTAGAAACCTCCGATGAGCAGTCGTTTCCATTTGCATAAGTACTCTTTCATTCACCTCAGAGGTAGGGCTGTATCTTTCAGCTTCAAGATGCATCTGTTTTAATTTCTGTCTCAAATTGCTGTTTATCAACATACAGTAATTGTTACCTTGACTATTTTTGTCTGCATCCTTTCACAGACAATACCACTCTGCTGAATGAAAAAGACAGGTATTATTTATCCAACCTTCAAGCATTTACTTCCAATGAAGTGCTTATGGTATAATTCACCAAGATTTGGTGCATTGTTTCCTGCTCCCTCAATGCAATTTAACATGTTTGTTTTGGCATCCTTCCAGTTATGCTACAGGGTCTCAGACTCTGCTGACACAAGCAACTGCAGAGGCGGCTTCACACAAAAAGAAACAAAATGTGCTGGAAGGTCAGGCAGCATCTCTGGAAAAGGTGGATAGGCAACAGCCCACCCCCACCTCTCTTCCAGCTTTCTCCCCACGACAGTAATTAGTCTGAAGAAGGGTCCCGACCCGAAACGTCACCTATCCATGTTCTCCACAGATGTTGCCTGCGTTGCTCCAGCATTTTGCGTCATTTCTTGTAAAGCAGCATCTGCAGTTCCATGTTTATTCTCACTTATCATATACTAATTCTGGTGAATTACACCATAAAAAGAAGCACTTCATTGGAAGTTAATGTTTGATTTAAAAAAATAGGAGGTTGAATTATTGATTGAACGATTGAGGTCATAAGACTTGGAGTCAGACTGATGAAAACTGAATACTTTGTGAACTGTTGCACAATGAATTCCAAGTGGAAAGGTTATTTGCATGCACCCCCCCCCCCCCCCCCCCACACTCTCCCTACTACAATCCGTCTGAAGCAGGACTCCACCCCAAAATGTCACCTGTCCGTGTTCTCCAGAGATGCTGCCTGATCCACTGAGTTGTCCCAGGATTTTTTTCTGTGTATCTTTGGCTCTTAACCTGTTCAGTGCCGGGTTTTTTTCCACTATTGGCCATGGCCCGAGTCTACTGACGGAGGTGGCACTGAACGGTTTAATCTGTGCAGGCGTCTTGGTTTTTCTGTTTCTTTAGAATGCTTCTGGGATACAATGAGGAGGTTTCAGTAAAAGTTCCCAAACTGTCTATTAAAGGGCCTGTCCCACTTGCATGCGATTGCGTGCGTTTGGCGCGACCATGCGGAAGCGGAGTTCACGCAAATGGCGTCACGCGCGAACTTAGCACTTACTTAAGTACGTGCTAAGTTCGCGCGTGACGCCATTTGCGTCGTGCTTACCAATCAGCTGGGCAGGAGGCGGTGACGCCACGCCACGCGCAGCGTACGCCGCCAAGGCGCTGCATACGACCGCAATGCGCCTGCGTGCTGACAGGCCGTTGGTGTGCAAAGATTTCGGCCACTGCCAGAATTTCGGAACCCTGCACGATGTCGGGACCAGCCCCGCACAACTCTGTACGCCGCCAAGGCGCTGCGTACGACCGCAATGCGCCTGCGTGCTGACAGGCCGTTGGCGTGCAAAGATTTCGGCCACTGCCAGAATTTCGGAGCCCCGCACGATGTCGGGACCAGCCCCACACAACTCCGCGCTTGTAAGTGGGACCGGCCCCACACGGCCATACGGTGCCCGTAAGCCTCAGGAGACCACGAGTTTGCGTAATTTGCGAGCGGAAGATCGCGTAAGTGGGACAGGCCCTTAACACCCCTGGTAATGGCTCCCTGTAACTGCAGAGCTGAATTCAACCAGGATACACTCAAGGAATCATACTGCTGCAACATCAGGAGAGGGGATTAGAGTGGAAAAGTCAATTTAAATCACTCGGCACAGCATTTTTAGATATCAACCCATGTACAGTAAAGAGATTGACATGTTCATTAGCATAACTTAGATGGAAATGTTTGTGAACTGATAGATTAAATGCCACATGAGTGGAGTTAACATTGTATTACTTTGGCAGTCATGAATATCAAGTTCTGAACGTGCAAGATGGTTTGTTCTGAAATAGAACATCCATTTATCTTCTTATCTGACACTTATTAATTCCTGTCATCTCTCATTGATGAGTAAGTAAGCAAAAGGGTCCCAACCCGAAACATCACCTGTCCATGTTCTCCACAGATGCTGCCTGACTGACTGAGTTACTCCAGCACTGTGTCTTTTTTTGTAAACCAGCGTCTGCAGTTCCTCGTATCCTGTCTTTTTTCATTTACGTGATTCAACTGTTGTCAAAGCGAAGAAATCTGTACAGTAGTAATTATAACTAAGACCTCAACTATTTATTTGGCAGCACCAACCTGTCAAAACTTAGAGAAAAATACCAAAGAAAAGTCCCAGCTGTAACTGCCAGCTCCACTGTCTGTTATCAGCAGTAACCTTTCAGTTTTCTAAATGCATCCGATACTGCCTAAACCCATTTGAATAGGAAGAAATAATCTTCATATATTATTTAGTATCACTTATTGAATGACTAACAGGAGTTAGCCACTGGACTTTATATCCGCATGTCCGTGGATAATGAGTGAGTCAATTAAAATACTGAGCATACCAAAGGTTTACTGAGCATTAACTCTTCCTGTTCAGTTGTCCTGTCAACTAGACAAGAACAACTGCAATGATGACAAAGAATTAGCCACAGTCAGAGGCTATACTGTAGCTGGTTGCCCTTTTAGCAAGTGAACTGAGCTCCCAATTGAACAGTGATATGAAGTGTGTGAATGCTCTGGTTGCATTTTCCAATGCCAGTTGGCTATATTTCCAACGATGACTGCACATTTGGCTAGAAAGCGTTTGGCGATTCCTTGAGGTAATAAAACAAACTGTTTAAGTACGAGTCACCCGTTCATTGCATGAGTAAAGATGTAAAGCTGTGTGTAATTTTTCTTGACTTTTCTTTGCAATGCAAAAATTTGGCACAGAAGCCGTCATTCTCTGATGCTCAATTTGGCTTAAGATGTAGACTATAAAATATTGCATACATTATCCATAATTTTCCTGGACTTAAAAATAGGTGTTGATGCATGGGCAGTGCTTGACATTACCACTTGTGAGTTTAATTCCTATCTTAACTAACTTAACTTAAATTTACTTAACTTAAATGTAACCAGCAAGAACAACTTGCTTTACTTAACTGTGTCCTTTCAAACAAATGATGAGACATTAGTTTAGCTAGGAGGGTTAATTATTAAACGCATCTGGTGTGTGGATGAATTAGCAGATCAGGCTACATATATCAACTGGGGCCCACATGCTGAACTAAAACACAAACATTAAACCAAGTGAATACATTCAAAGAACATTTCCACTTGGAATTAATTGTGCAACAGCTCACAAAGTATTCAGTTCTCCTCAGTCTGACTCCAACTGTTATGACTTCAATAGTTCAATCAATAGTTCAATAGCATTTTATTGTTACGGGTAACTAGATGCAGGTCCACCACCACTGATTATCCAGCAACTGATGGTCCGGCACCTCCTTCAAGCCGGACAAAATTACGAGAGAGAATTTTAAATTACCCGGGCGGCCACAGATGGCGCTGTGCATGCTCTTTCGGGGCATGTCCTGAATTTTAATTTCAAATTCCATTTGAAATTTCGAATTCAAAGTTTCAAGAGCTCAGGAGGAAGGTTATGCCCCTGTCCCACTTGGGCGATTTTTTAGGCGATTACAGGCGACGAGGCTGTCGCCACATGGTCGCCGGGTGTTGCCTGCATGGTCGTGAGTCGTCTCCTCAGTCCCCTAAAGAATCATAGCGTTTTTCTGGTCGCCGCTGGATTTTGAAATGTTCCAAACATTTCAGCGACAGCTGGCTTGACGCCAATGAGCGTAGCCTAATGTAGGTGCTGTCATAGGTTGTCGCCAGGATGACGTAGGTTGTCGCCGGCGCTCACTTCGGTGAATTCCATTGGCGAATACCTTCGTCAACCGACGTCAACTGGCAAAAGGTACCGGCGACTGAATTGTCTTACCTTGTCGTAGCTTGTCGCGGGTGGACGTAGGTTGTCATAGGTGTGGTCGTAGGTGGACGTCCTAATGGGTCGCCGTTGTCGGTATTTGTCGTAGTTTGACGTTGACTAGGTGGCAGGTTGTTGTAGACATTGACGTAGACATTGTCATAGGGGGGTTCAGTCCCCGGGTTTTTGGCGACCTGCTATGATTATGACAGTCGCCGGTAGTCTCCGAAAAAATCGCCTAAGTGGGACAGGCCCATAAAGCACTGATCAACAATAGAGATATTATCAAAAGGGTGGTCACGGTGGCGCAGCGGTAGAGTTGCTGCCTTACAGCGATTGCAGCACCAGAGACCCGGGTTCGATCCCGACTACGCGTGCTGTCTGTACGGAGTTTGTACGTTCTCCCAGTAACCTGCATGGGTTTTCTCACAGATCTTTGGTTTCCTCCCACATTCCAAAGACGTACAGGTTTGTAGGTCAATTGGCTTGGTAAATGTAAAAATTGTCCCTAGTGGGTGTAGGATAGTGTTAATGTGCGGGGATTGCTGGTCGGTGCAGACCCGGTGGGCCGAAGGGCCTGTTTCCGCGCTGTATCTCTATCTCTAAACTAAACAAAGTTATTTGTTTACATCTGCAGTGGTGGTGATCCCTTGGTTTTGGGCAATTCTCAGCTTATTTGGCTTACATTTAACCCTAGCTGTGGCTTTGAAGCAAGTGACAGGAACGATGTCAAGCGTAAGAACATTTAATTAACATTTCATATCTGTTTTGTTTAATTTTCTAGCAGTCCATGGTGCTTTAGAGACATGAGAGTGGCATAATTAGTGGGTCAGAGGTGTATTGTATAAACAGCAGAAACAAAGTACTGCAGATGCTGGTTTATACCAAAGATAGACACAAAGTGCTGGAGTAACTCAGCGGGTCAGGCAGCACCTCTGGAGAAAAATGATAGGTGATGTTTTGGGTCGGGACCCTTCTTCAGACTGGTTTATCATTGTATCATTATTATGTGACCACTTTTGGACTGGCAAAATGAATAATCCGCGAAGGCTCTGGAACCAAGGGTGCCGGAAAATCAGTGATGGACCGGTACATGAAATTCTCATTTTGCATACGATCAAGTAACAAAGGGGAGGCACGGTGGGGCAGCAGTAGAGTTGCGGCCTTACAGCGCCAGAGACCCCGGTTTAATCCTGACCATGCGTGCTGTCAGCACAGAGTTTCTACGTTCTCCCCTTGACCTGCGTGAGCTTTCACCGGGAGCTCCGGTTTCATCCCGCACTCCAAAAACCTACAAGTTTGTAAGTTAGTTGGCTTGCTAAAATTGTCCCTAGTTAGGCTTAGTTTAGAGAAACAGTGCAGAAACAGGCCCTCCAGCCCACCAGGTCTGCGCAGCCCAGCGATCCCTGGACACTAACACTATCAGACACACTCAAGGGACCATTCACGATTACAGTGTGTGCAGGATTGTACTAATGTGCGGGGATCACTGGTTGAGTATATGAGGCCTGTTTCCCTAATATACCTCTAAATTAAATGAAATCATACTATATGTAGCACAATCATACATAGGTACAAGAGCCCAATGATCGTAGTGTAAAATTCGCTGATTTTTTCTCAGCCAATCACCATGTTTCTGGCGGGCATTTTACAAATATCAACTTCTTAACAATGTCGTTAAGGCCGATATTCCTGGCAGCGGCATTGGGCCTGTGATGTAGGGGTCGGCCTGCCCTGGCAATACGACTTCCTCCACATTCAACTCTGTTGTATTCAAATTTCCTTCCATAATCCTATTTAATTTATTTCCCTCCATTCCTTCTGGTGAGCTGCTAAATGCTCCGTTTACTTCAAGAACTGCTTCCATCTTTCAAGAACTGCACCAAATTTTCCCAAACTGCTTTGTGCAAGAAATGGGGGAATCAAAGACCGATTGAAACACAGATTTTGAATCTGAAGTGATTATCACCCAACTATACTGCTCACACGGAGACATGGAACAAATCTCCCTGCAATTCAACATAGTTCCCAGGCCTGCAGGGATTGGGTTGGATCAACAGTGCTCCCCTCATTAAGATGACAAATAGTTAGTTCAATGCCCTGCAGCATTTTTAATCAGCAACTGCTTAAAGGAAAATGCCTTTAAGTAAGGTGCCATAGAATGGAACAATTGCAGTCCACAATACTCTCTCCAGAAACCACTGCTTGACTTGTTTCACTTATTTCTCAGATGTTATCTATAAAAAGTTAAGAACTCTTAGTTTTGAACATATTTTACTTTATTGTTCTTAAATGTCCCTTGTTTACTGCCCCTGGCATGGATTTTACTTTTAACTGAGCTGGTTTGTATTAGGGAAGTTGCAGCCAAAACATGGCCACTGGATCATGCCATTCCGGGACCGGAGTGCGATTTTCCCACGTAGTGATGATGTTTATGCTCATGCTTCAAAATGACCAGCCTGCCTCCAACTAGGGAGCAGGCCTGAGAACCTCTCTATCTCATTGGAGACTCCTGGACTATCTTTGATCAGACTTTACTGGACTTTATCTTGCACTCATTCACGTTATTCCCTTTATCATGTACCTGTACACTGTGGATGGCTCAATTGTGAAATCATGTTTTGTCTTTCCACAGACGGGTCAAAAGCTTTTCATTGTACCCCCGTATTCACCATCATTGGCAGTCACTCAAAACGAGTATGACTGTCCTCTCCTCTCCATGGGGTTGTCTACTTGTGGGTCTGCAGATGTCTGTAGAGGCCGATCCGCGATCCATACACCTTGGTGCAACGTGGGCAGTGGAGATTGGCGGTGGTTGGTAGTCGTCGAGCCCCCTTCTCTCTCTCTCCTTACGGTGCTGTCGCTTTGTCTCTGCGACACGGCGTAGTTCCGCTTCATGACGTGCAGCTCCTTCCTGCACGGATTTTCTCCAGGAGCGCCTGTCCAGTGCAGTGTGCTCCCAGTTGCTTGATGTGATGTGGAATTTCTTCAGACTGTTCTCAATGTTGTCCTTGAAGCATTTCTTTGGCCCGCCGGGGGCTCGCAGACCTTCCTTCAGTTGAGAGTACAGGATTTGTTTCAGGAGACGTGTGTTGGACATGTGCATGACATGGCCAGTCCATCGAAGTTGGTGCTGCATTATTGTGGTGGTCATGTTGGCTTCCTCCAAAACGGTGATGTTGCTGCATTTGTCCTCCCAGCTGATCCTCAGAATCTTTCGTAAGGGTCTATGTTGATATTGATCCAGGGCTCTTGGCAAAGGCATTCAGGATGCCCTGAAGGTCTTCTGCACAGTGTGCCGCAATGGCCCAGTCATCCTCGTACTGAAGCTCCATGATGGCGGTGTTACTGACTTTGCTCTTGGCCTTCAACCTATTAAGGTTGAAGAGCTCACCGTCAATTCTGTAGAGGATTGGAATCCCCTGTGGCAGCTCTTCACCAATGAGGTGAAGTATGGCAGCAATGAAGACGACAAACATGGTGGGTGCGATGATGCATCCCTGTTTGACCCCCGTTTCCACAGTGAAGGGCTCGGACTCAGAGCCGCAGTTGCTGAGCACGGTGACCAACATCCCATCATGTAGAAGCCGCAATGTTCTGATGTGCTAGTTGTGACAACCATACCTTGATAGTATGCTCCAAAGAGACTGGCGGTCTACCGAGTCAAATGCCTTTGTCAGGTCTATGAAGGCCATGTACAAAGGCTGCCTCCCAACACGAGACATTAACCTAAACTCAAACTAAACAAACCATTTTTGCTTTTGCATATTATTTTCATCACTGTTGATGATGTTAGGAATACTTTTGTCTTTGGACACCTGCCACTGTCTACAAAACATATTTGGTTTTACCTATGACTGCAGTCTACTGTCGACAAGCAAAGTCTGTTGCAATTGACTGTCATGGAGGTGAATAGAGGTTATTTACCCATTAAACAAAGCAAGTCCCCTGACGCTCCAAATTGCCAAGTGTTGCCATAACCTGATTAGCCAAGGCAAGTCGGGTTAATCCACAAGTACTCTGAGTTATAGGTATAATGGAAATCTTGCTTGCAGCAGCTTCACAGGCACATAAACATAGAAAATAGGTGCAGGAGTAGACCATTCGGCCCTTCGGGCCAGCACCGCCATTCAATATAAGCATGGCTGATCATCCAAAATCAGTAGCCCGTTCCGGCATAAACTCAGATAACACACACAACATGAATTATACATCCATTATGCATAGATTACTAATAAATTCTATAAGATTACAAATGTACATTGGTGCAAAAGCAATTAGAAAACCTGCCCTTGGTAGCGCAAAATACAAGTTCTTTCTGTAGATTGTGACTCTGGAGTATGATTAAAAGGACAATCTGAATAAACCTTGGTGTCTTTGCAGAACAACTCTTTTTATAGCATTAATCTATTAGGCAACTTGAAGCATATTTTTCACAAGGCAAACTTTGATTTCCCTGACAGCCCATAGTTACGTAGATAGCACATGAACATGCGATCATGTTCCATAGTATTCAGTTTCTGAGGTAGGGTTAGGGATGGAAGTGTCTCGACCCGAAGAATGGTCTTGACCCGAGAAAATCACCTATTCCTTTTCTCCAGAGATGCTGCCTGACCCGCTGAGTTACTCCATTATTTTGTGTCTATCTTAGGGATGCGCAAGTTGGTTCAAAAACCCCAACTCCAAAGTACACTAACTGACCGGAGGTCAGGTTGAATGTGGAATCTCTTTCGCTATTTTTCCCAGTAAATATTCCCAGCAAATATTCGTCTAGATAATTCAATATTTATTTATTACGGCTGCCTCTTTATATCATCTACTTTCTTCACGTGATAGTATTCTATCGAGCTGCAGAGTGCTCTGCTTTGCAGTAGTATTCTACGAATGCTTCAAGTTCAAGTCAGTTTATTGTCATGTGTCCCTGATAGGACAATGAAATTCTTGCTTTTTATAATCTTATAAATAATTTTATAATCTTATAAATTATATACTCATTTGAGTTTATAAATTATTTTAATTCTGCATGAGATAAATACTAATATTTTTAACTGCCAGTGATCACACATAATCCTGTCCAAATATTCAATGAATAGAGTTGCTGCCTCACAGTAGCAGAGACCTGGGTTCGATCCTGACTTTGGGTGCTGTCTGTGTGGAGTTTGTACGTTCTTCCTGTGACCGGGTGGATTTCCTTCGGGTGCTCCGGTTTCCTCCCACATCCCAAAGATGTGCGGGTCTGTTGTTTGATTGGCTTCTGCAAAATTGCCTCTAATGTGTAGGGATTGGATGCATAAGTGGGATAAGGTTCAAGGTTTCAAGGTCAACGTTTCAAGGTCAGTTATTGTCACATGTACCAATTAACAATGAACACATGTACAAACAACAAAGAAGGAAGGGACAGACAGACTGTTGACGAGACAGCCATTGCTGGCGCCACCTGGTGGTTAACTAGAGTGAATGGGTGAAAGATGGTTGGTGGGTGAAAGATGGGCTCAGTGGGCCGAACAGCCTGTTTCCATGCTGTTTCTCTAAACTAAACTAAAATTCATAGACGTTGACAGTTATCCAGTCATTTGAAACAAATACGTCAGGATATTTCACTTGGGAATAGTAAATGTAAATATTGATATAAAATAGAGTTGCCAAATATGATATAGCTGAAAGATTGCAATCACTGATTAGTGATTTTTCCACACTTAGTAACAGTGATGGTACTTCAAAAGAATTTCATTAGCGGTGGAATTGGATTACATTCCAGAAGGATGAAAATACAAGTTCTTTCTGTAGATTGTGACTCTGGAGGTATGATTAAAAGGACAATCTGAATAAACCTTGGTGTCTTTGCAGAACAACTCTTTTTATAGCATTAATCTATTAGGCAACTTGAAGCATATTTTTCACAAGGCAAACTTTGATTTCCCTGACAGCCCATAGTTACGTAGATAGCACATGAACATGCGATCATGTGAAACATTTGCAACCACTTGGCTCCCAATGTCCTACCAGCCTTTGTATGGGTGTACAACGATGCAGTGGTGTGAATGAGCAGAGATAAGGCCACAAGGAGCATAAGCTAAGGCCAAGCCCAGGTCCTGACAGCTTGGTCTGTTGAAGGCCTCTTTCACAGATGTTCATAAGTTTTAGGAGCAGAATTAGGCCATTTGGCGCAGCAAGTCTACTCCACTACAGAAGGCTGTGGAGGACAAGTAAATGGATATTTTTATGGTGGAGATTAATAGATTCTTCATGAGTACGGGTGTCAGAGGTTATGGGGGAAAGGCAGGAGGATGGGGTTGAGAGGGAAAGATAGATCAGCCATGATTGAATGGCGGAGTAGACTTGATGGGCCGAATGGCCTAATTCTGCCTCTACAACTTATGAATTTATGAACTTATGCAATTCAGAAATAAACACAGAAAATGCTTAATACGTCAGGAAGCATATATGGGGAGAGAAACCGAGTTAATGTTTTAACCTTTCATCAATGCTCGGAGAAGTCATGAAACAGGTATGCTTTGAGTTGTGGAAAAGGGGGAAGGGGTGGGGAGAACAAAGGAATGCCTGAGATAGACACAAAAAGCTGGAGTAACTCAGAGAGACAGGCAGCATCTCTGGAGAGAAGAAATGGGTGACGTTTCAGCTCGACACCATGCTGCACACTGAAGAGGGTAGGGTTGGGTAGATTCCAAGAGAAAATGGATTAGTGTTGGCTGAGAGTGCTTGGTAAAGACTTCAATGATTCAATGATACTTTACTGTCACATGCACCGAAGTACAGTGAAATGCTTTGTTTTGCACACAACCCGGAAAAATCTTACAGCAGACCTCACATGGGTGTTGACACGTTTTGGCACAAACAAAGTTACAAAAGTTCACCGAACATTGCTATCTACTGCCTGCTGCTGCACGTGGTAGCAAGTTGCCCTGCACCGCACCATCAGCCCCCCCCCCCCCCCCCCCCATCATTCTCTGTGGCTCCCCATCAGGTCCCCCCTTCCTTCTCAGTGGCCCCCCACTGGGTAGCTCTCGACGGTCCTAGCCATCTCCGACAGCTCTCCGACAGTCGCCTCATCCTTAGCGGCCCTCCCCGCTCTCTGACAGTCCCCTCGCCCTGCGACAGCTCTCCTACGGCCCTCCTCTTAATGGAAGCTCATCTGCCCACAGAAATAGAGGAGCATGAGTGAGAGCAAAGGAGAGGACAATAAATATTGCTGACGTTGTGAGATGCAGAACACAGTGGTTGCTGGAAATCTGACCAAAAGTGAATGAATCTGCAGTTTTCGTTTTGCAATTCATCAAATTCTGGTTTCTTTGGAATTTGGCCTTGGCTGCGAGCCATCTTCAGAGTGGAATTATTTGCAAAGTATACTTACTATCTCTTAAGTGGTTTGAGTGTTATCTCCAAATGAAAGATGCATAATTCCTATTGTGAGGTATCTGATATTTTTGGAAAATTCTGTTTGTAAATGGAACATGATAAAGGCAATCCTGATTCTATAGGACAGATTAAACACAGTATGTAACTGATTATTACGTGGCAAAGGTAAATAGGTTAGCAGCTATTCAAATTTATCTTATTACATATATTCAAAGGCGTCCTTTACAAAGCAAAAACCTATCCACACACACACACAAACAAAAATCAAAGCTAAGTAACACAACTGAAAAAGCCTCTGCTAACAAGAAATGAGAAACAAAAAATTCTCTGTTCCTGCACTTGAGCATTAATCTTGCAGACCTGAAGCCCTTGTTGTATTCTCCATCATTCATCAATGTGCAACCTCAAGGGAAACCTTTTTAAGAGCTCAGATCATAAAGAATTATAGCTGTCAGGACACACCTGTAACTTACACATACTGCGTAACCTAACGAGTTGCCAGTCATTCTTCTGCTAACTGTTACTGTTTTAATGTTCACACACCTGGAAATGTGTTTAGCTAGAAGGAGTGACCTTTGAAAAGAGAGAAATAAACCAGAATAAATATCAAGCGGTTGCCTTTCCCAATCAGACTTTGTTTGACATCGCGGATGAGCGGCACGGTGGCGCAGCAGTAGAGTTGCTGCCTTACAGCGCCAGAGACCCGGGTTCGATCCTGTCTGTAGGGAGTTTGTACGTTTTCCCCATGACCTACATGGGTTTTCTCCGGGTTCTCCTGTTTCCTCCCACATTCCAAAGATATGCAGTTTTGTAGCTTAATCGGCTTCTGTAAATTGTCGAGAGTGTGTGTCGGATATAACTAGTGTACAGGTGGTTGTTGTTCAAAATGGGCACGCTGGGCTGAAGGGCCAGTTTCCACACTGTTTCACTAGATCAAAAAACTTGCCTCGAAAGGACATGTTGTAAATATACCACCCCAATGAACGGTGAACTAACCTATTTAGCACAATAACCCTGTTACTCTGGAACACTTGGGATTTTTATGATGCCAGACTAGCAGATTTTCCACATTCTCTGATGCTATTTTATTAAATACGCATCAGGAAACATAGTGGAGGAAATCACCATCAATGGCACTGCAGTGGAAATGGAGCGTCAAGTTCCCTGATGTAAATCTTACCAATGATCTGTTGTGGACTAACCACAATGAAGTGGTAACCAAGAAGGCACAACAATGCCTCTACTTCACTGAGGAGACTGAGCAAATTGGCCATATCCTCAATAACATACGAACTTCAACAAATGCACCATAGAAAGCACACTGCCGGGTTGCATCACAGCTTGGTTTGGGAACAGTTCTGCCCAAGACCACAAGAAATTGCAGAGAGTTGCGGATGTGGCCCAGTCCTTCACACAGACCAAACTCCCCACCATTGACTCCATCTACAGCCTCGGGAAAGCAGCCAACGTAACCAAAGACTTTGTTGCACCGCGGCCAGTCCTTCTCCCCATTCCCGATGTGCAGAAGAAGACAGAAGCTTGAAAACACGAACACATCAGTCTCGGGAATGACTTCTTTCCCTCTGTTATATGACTTCAAAACAGTCCTTCCATTACCTAGGGTACTGTCCGATTTTCCTCTACCTTAAGGGCCTGTCCCACTAACAGCGACTGTCTTCGACCTTCAAGCTCGAGGGCACTCGCCTGAAAAACCTTGAGCTGGATCGACCGTCAGCGATGAAACCGCGAGCCGGATCAACCATCTGCACACACACACGCACATCGCAAAGACGGGGGCCAGGGAAAGCAGGGGAGCGCTGTCTGAAATTCACACCCACGATGAACAGGAAGGTAAAAGACGTCTGGCACAGTTACGGTTAGTCCTTTAGCGAGCACGGAAAGGGGTGGGGGCGGGGTGGAGAGAGTGGGAGAGAAGGGGGGAGAAGGGGGGGTGGGGAAGGAGAAGGAGTGGAGACACTTTTAAGAAGCCAGACAACTTTTTAATAAAGTTTAGCGGCCATTTAACATAACCAGTCGGTTTAGAAAATAGGTGCAGGAGGAGGCCATTCGGCCCTTCGAGCCAGCACCACCATTTTACTTACTTACCTACTATTACATACTTACCAAGGTTTACTTACCTTTTTTTTCTCAACGAGCTTTGCCTTCCACTACCTTCAACTACCTTTGATTGCCTTCGATTACCTATGATAGCATTACGTACGACCTATCTCAACTAAACCTACGAGTAAAAAAATATCGATTTTTTTCCATGGCGACCTTTGTTCTACTCACGGGCATTTTTCAGCATGTTGAAAAAAACTCTGTGACCTAGCTGAGGCCTCAAGTACACAGGGACTACCTCAAGTACGCGAGCATGAAGGAAAGTTACAAAGACCTCCTGGGACCTCGTGTCGACCATGCTGCGAGTATGAGTCGAAGGCAAACTCTTCTAAACTTGCCAGTTAGGACCCCGCAGTGGGACAGGCCCTTTACAGTGGTCATTGGATGTAGTCTCTGAAACTGGTGTGCTGCAATGTCGAGAACTATATTCTGCACTTTGTAATTTTCACTTTGCTGTGCGGACTATTGTACTTGAGTTTGGCTTTATTGTATTTATGTCTAGCATCTGATTTGATTGGATAACGTGCAAATCAAAGCTTTTCACTGTACTTTGGTACACGTGCCAGTAATAAACATAAACCTGAAACTAAATAGTTCATAAATTCAGGAATTTGCATTTATATATTCTGTTTTCAGATTTCAGGACATTTCAATTAGGGAAGCAGTAAGATTAGTGCCTGCGTAAGATCCTTGACTGAGGGGAGACTGAAACCAGGAGCTGAAGCAGAGCACAGTATATTAATGTTTGGGATGAGAATGTAGGTGGTGTAATTAGTAAGTTTGCCGATGACACCAAAACTGACGGTGTGATTGAAGTCAGTTGTCTCAGTTTACAACAGGTTAGATCAACTGGGAAAATGGGCAACTTCAAAATGATTCATTTTGGGATGCTAAACCAGGGCAGGACTTACACAGTAGATGACAGTCCATCACGCAGAAGATAGCCACAAAATGCTGGAGGAACCTAGCGGGTCAGACTGCATCTCTGGAGAAAAGGAATAGGTGATTGCTCGTATGTTGCAAAACATACTTGGCGAATAAAGTGTGATTCTGATTCCGATGTTCCCGGGTCGAGACCATTCTTCAGAAGAAAGGTCTCGACTCGAGACATCACCTATTCGTTTCCTCCAGAGATGTTGCCTGACCCGTTGAGTTACTCCAGTTTTTTGTGTCTATCTTTAAAACCAGCATCTGCAGTTCCTTCCTACACAGCCCATCACACAGACCAGACTGAAACCAAGATCTGAAGCAGTCAGGGAGTTTGTCTCTGAGGGTCTCAGCTATTGGGAGAGGTTGAGTAGGCTGGGACTCTATTCCTGGGAGCACAAGAGGATGTGCAGTGATCTTATAGAGGTGTATACAATCATGAGAGGAATAGATCGGGTAGATGCGCAGTGTCTTGCCCAGAGTAGGTGAATCGAGGACCGGAGGACATAAGTTTAAGGTGAAGGGGAAACGATTTAATAGGAAACAGGGGTGGTTGGGGTATGGAACAAGCTGCCAGAGGAGGTAGTTGAGGCTGTGACAATCCCCTTGTTTAAGAAACAGTTAGACAGGTGCATGGATAGAACAGATTGGAGGGATATGGGGCCAACAAGTGCAGTTGGGACTAGTGTAGTTGGGACATGTTGGCCAGTGTTGTCAAGTTGGGCCAAAGAGCCTGTTTCCACACTGTATAACTCTATGACTCTAAGTGGTGCTCTCCTTTCGAAACAGGTATCACTTGAGGCATAAAAGGATTTGTCTGAATGTTCTCACTTCATTTGTTGGTGATTCCTGAAGTGTCTGGCAATCATTAGAAAGAGGGTCTGAAGAAGGGTCTCGCCCCTGGAACATCACCTATTCCTTCTATCCAGATACGCTGCCTGACCCGCTGAGTTACTCCAGCTTTTTGTATCTATCTTCATTAGAAAGAAGGTGTTCTTTTGTGCTCCATTTTAAATTCAAACTCACCACAAACTATCTGTAAATACATCAAGAAAGAGGAAGAGAGAGTGAAAGAGTACAAGGACAGAGAGGTAAATTTTAACGTATAAAGGACACAAAATGTTGGAACATTATAGCGGGTCAGTCAACATCCCTGGAGAACATGGACAGGTGACGTTTCGGGTCGGTACCCTTCTTCAGTAGTTAACTTATAAAAGAGTGTAAAAGTGAAATTGGAATGAATATTGGGTGGCAGAAGCAACAGAAATATGTGTCACGTCCACCATAAAATCACAGGCTCTTTCCACAGTCAGTGGTGAACAGTTTGGCTGTCAGTGAGGAAACTACAGTCAATAGAAGATGAGTCAGAACTGAATGGGATTAGTCTAGGTTTCCTGTTTAAGTGATCTATTGGTATTTACAGTTCACTCTCACACGTGAAAAACAGCCGCCTATGTGAGAGTGGCGAGATTGGTTGTTTGTGTCGGGCCGAAACCCAGACGCAATTAATCAATCAATGTTGTCACGTGTGTGTGTGTGTGTGTGTGTGGGGGGGGGGGGGGGGGGTGGGGGTGAGGGGGGTTGGAAGGAAGCCACTGTGGGCAAACGTTCCATCTTCCCAAATATAGTGCATCTCATTGTTTAGATTGCAGCAGGGTTGCAACAAAGCTTTTATCTCATAACTCAACTTCAATCACGACGCTACCTACATTAATTTCATTCTTGTGATAGACACAAAGCGTTGGTGTGCGAGTCAGCTCAGCGAGTCAGGCAGCATCTCTGGAGAAAAAAGGACGGGTGATCTTTTGGATCGGACCCCTTCTTCAGACTGAAAGTAGAGGGAAGGCAACTGGAGGTAGGAAACGGCCAGAATAAAGCAGGGCTGGTATCAGAAGACCAAGGAAGGCTGGAGCTCATAAAGGCCCAATGTTGGCTGGGCAATCCTTGTGTTTGGTACAGTAGCAATTATTTTGTTTATCAAAACACAAAGCACTGGTGTAACTCCGTGGGTCAGGCAGAATCTGCGGAGGAAATGGATAAGCAACATTTTGGGTAGGGATCCTTCTTCAGACTGAGTGTAGTAGTGGGGGAGAAAGCTGGAAAATAGTTGGGGGGCAGGACAAAGTCTGGTGGATACAGATAGGTGATACAGCCGAGAGGAGCTTTGATTGCCAAATGGTGGAGTAAGTGACAAAGGCTAGAGATGAAAGGGGGATGAAAGGTTGTCAGATAAGGAGAGGAGGAGTGAAATGTAAAGCCAGAGGGAGGGATATAGGTGGAAGGGGATGAGGTAGTTTGGAAAATGGGGGAAGATAGTGGGAGATATGGGTGCACACTGGGAGGGTGGGGGGGGGGGGGGCGATGGGCATAGGAAAGAGAGAGGGTTGGGAGGGGGGGGATGTGCACAGGAAAGAAAGAGGGGGAAGAGAGGGTATCACCTAAAATTGTGAAATTGCATGTTGTACACTACCCAAGCGGAATATGAGGTGCTGTTCAAAGTTAAAAAATCTTCCTCATCTGAGTTCCCACAATGTGAATGTTCCCACAATGAGGTCTGTGGTCTTACTCAGGCAATGGAGGAGGCCCAGGGCAGAAAGGTCAGTAATGGGAATAGGAAGTGGAATTAAAATGGTTAGCAACTTATCAACTTATTTTACTGTTTGTGTAAGCAGCTTTACATTACGGGAACTCAGATGATGACATTTTTTAAAACTTTGAATTCATATAATTATTTTTTAAATGAAACAAAATAACAATGGAATATGTCAATCTCCACCTTAAAAATACACTATGACAGATCAGGCAGTATCTGTGGACAGGGAAACTGGGTTAACATTTCAAGTCAATGACTTTTCATTGTGAATTAAAATTTATTAGATAGTCTTCCCTAAATACTTAAATTATTAATATGAAATGCATCCCTCTGCCATCTCAACAAGAATGACTCTGTTTAAATTAAAAATAAGATTAATACACCCCCAAATAGAAAGGAATTGTGGATGTGTAACGTTCAATATCCCACAGTGTAACTTTAACATCACAGCATATTACCCCACTCAGTGATAAGGATCTGAAAATACAAAGTGATATAAAATGAGCTAGCTCAAGTCAATTAATTCATTGATAGTCTGAAGAAGGGTCTCGACCCCAAACATCACCCATTCCTTCTCTCCAGAGATGCTGCCTGACCCGCTGAGTTACTCCAGCATTTGTGTCTATCATTGATAGTCCAGTTCTGCTCTGTTTGGTTCATTTTAGGTAGAGTTGATCATCACTTTGAAATGAAAAGAACACAGACAGGCTCCATTCTGTTAATGTATATGTTGGTTTAAAATAATCATTATAGTTGATTGTGTTCCTCTGTCAGTAAGAGACAATAGACAATAGGTGCAGGAGTAGGCCATTTGGCCCTTTGAGCCAGCACCGCCATTCAATGTGATCATGGCTAATCATCCCCAATCAGCACCACATTCCTGCCTTCTCCCCATATCCTCTGACTCCGCTATTTTTAAGAGCCCTATCTAGTTCTCTCTTGAAATCATCCAGAGAACCTGCCTCCACCGCCCTCTGAGGCAGAGTCTTCCACTATTATCCATAAAAAAACATAAAACATCAGAAAAAAACAATTTAGTTGAACGAGTAACTTTACCACATCAAGCTGCCACAAAATCATAATCAAACAAAATTTGACAACATCCCACATCGTGAGATATTTCAAAGCATTTCACTGTACCTAGATAAGCAACAAAGCACAATTGACCATTTGGGTTAGCATTCATCTAAGGATCCCAACCTGAAATATCCTCTGTTCATTACCTCCCCAGATGTTGCCTGACTCGTTGAGTTCCTCCAGCACTTTTGTGTTTTGCACAAGATTCCAACATCTGCAGTTTCTTGTGTCTCCTGATCAGCTTTCCACTGATTTAACCAACATTCAGAAAGGTGCATCATTGGCATTGTGTGCAGAGCATGCACCAGCACTGTATAGACAATAGCACAGCTCACTGACAATTTCTTAATGAAAGACTTTAGCATTTAACTGCTGCCTATCATTAAGCACAGGAGAGGAATGGATGTCATCCTAAAGGTGGTCAGAATTTATGTCTACATATAATCTGATGTCAAAGCTCCATGTCCCACCTGTCCCGCTGAGTTACTCCAGCTTTTTGCGTTTAAAGGTTTGCGTGTTCTCTCAGCATTCACATCAGTTACATCCAGATGCTCCAGTTTCCTCCCACGTCCCAAAGTTTAGTAGTTTAAATGGTTAATTGGCAGCCGGGAATTGCCCTAGAGTGTAGGTGAGTGATTGGATCAAGGGAGAGTTGAAGGGAATGTTCAAAAAGTTAAAGTAATGGGATTAATGTGAGATTAGTGGTTGATGGGTGATTGATGATGGATGCCGTCTCAGTGGGCCGAAGGCTTGTTTCCGTGCATCTCTCTGTGACGCTATTAGTGGGGTTTGTTAACAAATGTAGCTAGCTCCTTGTCTTATGTTCCATCCAATCCCAAAGCTGTTAATTCATTCAGATTGTATCAGCATCTATTTAACATTCTTTTATTATTTCACTGATTCAACAATATCAGGGCCCCAATCTGAAATATCACCCATCCACGTACTGCAGAGATGTCCCTCGTTTCCCTCTCCCCCGACTCTCAGTCTGAAGAAAGGTCTCGACCCAAAACATCACCAGTTCCTTCTCCCCAGAGATGGTGTCTGACCCGCTGAGTTACTCCCAGCATTTTGTGTCTATCTTCAGTTTAAACCAGCATCAGCTGTCCCTTCCTACACCTCTACAGAGATGCTGCCTGATCCGCTGAGTTACTCCAGCAATTTGTGTTTTTCTTTGTAAATGAGCATCTGCAGTTCCTTGTGTATCCATATAAATAATTCCTCTTACTAAGAACTCCTTTTAACAAGGCTTTGTTAACATGATTTCAGCTGGGGCTGCTATCTCAACCGAGCTTCATGATCAGTGTGATTCAGTTGCTTTCTGGACAGCAAATTTACCAACTGTGGCAAATTCATACAAGGATAGGGCATTAATAGCACAATGTTTATGCTGCTATTATACTGAGTTATTTCATGCTCCCACTGGAATGCATTACGGGTCTTTTCATCAATTAATAACTTTAAACAAACAGTCACATTTTATAACATCATTGGTTACAGGTTTTGAAATTTCATATAAAATAGTTGCAATGACTAAAGAGTAAAATAAATGAAGGAAAATAAGAAGTAAATCATCCTCCACTGTACAACACAGGAACAATATTCTGACAGGGCTTAGTACAAGTGGTAACAGTCAAATATTAGAAGGCAGATCAAATAACAGACACTGGTGCTGAAAGATGATATAAACTAAACAACGAGTGCGGTGATGAGATTCTCAACGAAGAATAATCTGAAGGAGTTTGGCAAAAGCTGTCGAGATCAGGTGAAGAGCTAACGATGTGAAAAAAAAAGTATTGCGTGTGTTATTCAGACGGGGGAATGGTCAGTCGAGCGAGAGCTGTGTTTGTGTGAGAGAATTGGTGGAGAAAGGATTAGTGCCATGTGATCATTTTTCAGCTCCCCTTACTTCTGTGAAACTAAGCATTCAGTTAAAAACCCAGAACCTGCACAGAAGCGAGAATCAACTGGGCAAGGCAGCCCAGTGGTGCTGCTGGTATACTGCTGCCTAACAACACCACAGCAACCAGAAAAGATAGCCACAAAATGCTGGAGTAACTCAGTGGGACAGGCAGCAATCTCTATGGAGAGAAGAAATGGGTGACATTTCAGGTCAAGACCCTTCTTGACACAAAACATCACCCATTCCTTCTCTCCAGAGATGCTGCCTGTCCCACTGAGTTACTCCAGCATTTTGTGTCCATCTTCAGTGTAAACCAGCATCTGCAGTTCCTTCCTACACCGGAGACCCGGGTTCTATCCTGACCTCAGCTACTCTGTGTGTGGAGTTTGCACGTTCTCTCTGGGACCCTGTGGGTTTCCTCCGGGTGCTCCAGTTTCCTCCCAACGATGTGCGGATTTGTGGGCCTCTGTGAATTGCCCCAAGTATGTAAGAAGTGAATAACAAAGAAGGATAACATAGAATAACATTGGGTAACATAGATAGAGCTCTAGGGGCTGGCGGAATCAAGGAAAATGGGGAGAAGGCAGGCACAGGTTACTGATTGTGGATGATCAGCCATGATCACAATGAATGGCGATGCAGGCTCGAAGGGCCAAATGGCCTCCTCCTGCACCTATTTTCTATGTTAGAACTAGTGTGAATGAATGATCAATGGTCAGTATGGACACAGTGGGTCTGTTTCCATACTGGAAAAAAATGTAACCTCCCTTTCCACATTAAGGATAACTTGCTCCAGTAAAGGGGGAGTAGCAGAGGAAAGGCAACCAGGGTCTGGCCTACCGCTTCCTAGTGGTCGGCCATGGGAGGTACCCAAGGGGAACATAGAAACATAGAAAATAGGTGCAAGAGTAGGCCATTCGGCCCTTCGAGCCTACACCGCCATTCAATATGATCATGGCTGATCATCCAACTCAGTATCCTGTACCTGCCTTCTCTCCATACCCCCTGATCCCTTTAGCCACAAGGGCCACATCTAAATCCCTCTTAAATATAGTCAATGAACTGGCCTCAGCTACCTTCTGTGGCAGAGAATAGTAAGATTGAACGAGAACTTACCAGTTCGAAGGTTGATCTTTATTTCATGAGGAGTTCCGGTGAGGGATTTCGTGAAGAGCCCGCCGGCACGCATGCGCGACATTCTTCAAAGTAGCGGTGTGGAACCACAGAAACCAACAACAGAAATGACTTGGCATAGTAAGATTGAAGAGACTCTAATTACCAGTTGATTATGATCGAGGGTTGGGAGCGGAGGGCACAAAATCCCTCACCGCAACTCCTCATGAAATAAAGATCAACCTTCGAACTGGTAAGTTCTCGTTCAATCTTACTATTTCATTTCGGAGTCACGTGAGGGACTTCGTGAAGACTTCAAAGCTTCTGTGATTGCACGCCCTGGACCACATCCATGCTGACACACCACTAGCAAGGATGGATGGGAGTAAACAAGTTTCTCAAACAGGTTATACTGAAAGACAAAAAGAATATTTATTAATAACAAAGCAAAAACCCCTCATTCGGGGACATCCCCACGTTCTTGACCTGCATTCAGCACGGCCTCCGCGAACTGTAGGGAAGCAGCAACAGGCTTGTTGTAGAATCGCTGAAACACAGCTTCATGCGCCCATCCTGCTGTAGCGAGAATATGGTCCATGGGCACCTCCATGACCCTCGCCGCCGACGTTGATGCAGCCCTGGTGGAATGGGATTTGAACACATTAGTGTCGATACCTGACTTACCCAAGACGATCCGGAGCCACCTGGATATCGTCTGGACTGTCACTCGATGGTGAGGTCTCTTGTGAGTGACAAGCAGGTATTTCTCCATTCCCCTGATGTGTCTCGTCACCTCGACATAGTGACGGATATGGGCGGCTAAACATAGCCTAGCATCTGCGGGGTATGCCGGGAACTTCAGCTGCAGCCCTGTGCACCCAGGTCTATGCTGCTTTAGTAGCTCATCGATAAAGAAGACTACTTCTCCAGGGGTAGAGATCATCCTGTCAATACGGATTTTATGTAGCGTCTGTACCCTCTGTGCTGAAGTCAGCGCTAGTAACATCACCAGTTTCATGGTGAGTTTGTCCGGCTCTAGCCCCTCCATGGGCGACCACGTCCTGAGCAGGGTTAGTACATCCCTGACATCCCAGGTGATATTATAGCGTGGTGTAGGCGGATTCATATTGGATATACCCCGCATGAGTCTGGACACTAGCCTGTTGGATCCTACCTCAATATTGAGGTAGAATGACAGCGCGCTTCTGGCGCTGTTGATGGCACTGTAGCTTAAGTGTTCATCATGGTGCAACCCCGCGAGGAATTCCAATACGTCGGCTATGGATGCATCGTCATATGTGATGCGAGAGCGGCTGCAGTAGGCTTCCCATTTTCTGATGTGGGAAAGGTATCTTCGGCTGGTCGACTCTCGGCACGACGCCCCAATGGTATCCATAGTTCGAGTTGAGAGGCCATACTGCAGCAATGGCCTGGTTAGAATCTGCAAGCCAATAAATTTAAATAGCTATGGCAGGGATGTGGCTCCCCTGACACGGGGTTAGTAACCAATTGTGGGCAACCCTCTAAGAGGACCCAAGGCTGACTGATCATGTCAAAGACCACCGGATACCATGGCTGCGTAGGCCAGTCGGGTACAATAAGAATGCCTTTAGCAGCATCCATCTGGATTTTACGCAATACCCGACTGATGAGGCAAAACGGGGGGAATGCATAGAAAAACCACTGCCCCCAGTCGAGCGAGAATGCATCCATCGCCATTGCCCCAGGATCTGGTTCCCACGAAATGTATGTTGGTACCTGATGGTTCAACCGTGACGCAAAGAGGTCGATATCCGGTTTACCAAATTTGGCTGTAATTTTAGCAAAAATTTGAGGATGCAACATCCATTCGATGTTGTCATTAAACTTGCGTGACCTGGCGTCCGCCACAGTATTGAGCTCACCTGGTAAATAGGTAGCTGAAATCCAAATATTCCTGTTAATACACCAGAGCCAAATTGTATTAGCCAATTCATCACATGAAATTGACCTGGTACTGCCCATATGGTTTAAATATGCCACCGCCGTGGTATTGTCTATTTGGAGACGGACATGAGCACCAATAAGATTGGAACAATAAGCACGAAGTCCGTGAAATGCTGCAAGCATCTCCAAATAGTTTATCCCTTGTGACAACAATATAGTAGATTCAAGGGTGTCCCATCTGCCCCCACAACTAGAATAATTGTCCGTAGCTCCCCAGCCATAGGAGCTTGCATCGGTTTGCAAGTATACCATCAGATTGGGCACAATAATGGGTTTGAATGAGCTACTAATATGGCGCACCCACCATTGTAACTCAATCTTAGCTTTAGAAGGCAGACGCATTGGTCTGTCGAAATGACCGGCGTTCCGCTTTAACGCGGAGATCTTGGCTCGTTGCAAATTTTGATAATGTAAAGGCCCGTATTGGGCTGCTGGAAACAATGCTACGATTTTGCCAATCACCTTAGCTGTTTGTCTAATTGATGGTATACTGGCGCAGGCTAAATCCTGACACGCTTGGGTGACATCCCCAACCTTGTTAGTCGGTATGGTGGCCCTCATGCGATTGGAATCCACCGTAAACCCGAGATAATCCATAACCTGGGAAGGGCAGAACTTCGACTTGTCTGGATGGACAATAAACCCCAGTTGCTGAAAAAGTCCGACAGTGGCTGAGACTGCCCGTTCAGCCGACTCCAGGGTATTGCCAACAATCAGTATAGCATCCAAATAGGCCATCACGATATGATGCTGCTTCCGTAACTGGGCCATGATGGGTTTCAGTAATTTGGTAAATAATCTAGGGGCTGTAGTAAGCCCATTTGGCAAAGCCCTGTATTGCCAGAGTTGACCCATCCAGACAAATTTTAAGAACTTTCTGTGATGTTTCCGAATGGATACAGAATAGTACGCATCTTTTAAATCAATGCATGCCATAAAGCAGCCATGCGAAATCAATGACTTGGCTGTCTCAAAAGTGTCCATTTTGAAATGGGTGTATGTTACAAAAGTATTCAAATGGGTCAGATCAATAATCACTCGGCAGCCTCCAAACTTCAAAGGCCTAGTAAATATATTTGAGACAAAATTCAATTGGTTCGTGGATAGCTTTTTCTATCACGCCTTTTTCTTCTAACCTTAAGATCTCAGCATAGCCTGCTGCCTGTTCAACGGCAGACAGCGTAAACGTCCGATTAGGCATATGCTGGGATGGAGGAATGTCCCCGTTAATAAACTCAATCTCATGACCCCAAATACTTTGCAAAACAAATTCATCGGAAGTGATAGTTTCCCATGCCCCCAAAAAGAATCGAAGGCGCCCACCAACATGTGAAGTTAAATGCACAGATAAGTGAAAACCAGACCGCCTTACCTCCCTGGTTACCGGCGGTCCCTGACATGTTTGGGTGGTCGTGGAGGTGCTGGGTTGGACTGGTACTGCGGTGTCCTCATCTTCCACTGGGGCCGCTGTGGGCCTTGCCCTAAAAAAGCCCGCTGCTGCTGGGGCTGTTGATAGCGAGGTGGAGCTGGAGGATAGGTCCTTGTCGATGTGGCCACAGGGCCTCACGGCCGAACAAATGGAGCTTTCGGGGCCGACGGTCTGGGGGCGATCTGCGACCGCATAAGTCCCACCATTTTGGCATGCTCATCGAGCTCCTTGACCCTCTTCGGGAGGTCTTCCCCGAAGAGCTGTCGGGGCGGCGGTGGAGGCAGCGCCTTGCACAATCCAGCAAACTTTGGGTTTAGCGTGGGGCGGATGCTGCTTTTTCTGAAAGCATTGATTTCATGCTGCGTGGCACATAATAGCGCCAGCGCATCCTCCAGCTCCAGATTGAGGTCTTCACCGTCGACCGACCGCACAAACGCGGTAATACCGGCCGTGAGGAGCCTCAGGATCCGTTGGAGTTTTAACTCCTGGGTTCGGATAGCCGTCCCGATGTTGCCCCATATTGGCGTATTGACCACAGGCACATTGAGGGAGTTGCAGTTGGAAGGGGCCTTATGCCGATTGATGGCCTGAGAGAGAACTTCCTCCTGGAGCTGGTGGTTGGTGAGGAAGTCCACGGAGGCAGCCAGTTTGGGGTTGAGAGGAAGCCCTGCTGTGTGTGGAGCAGCAAATGTCGCCGCCACGTCCAGGAGTTCTTCCGGCGGTACTTCCGAGGGAACCGGTGTAGGGTCTGCAAATTCTTCCTCTTCTGGCTGTTCCAGGCTGGCTATGGAGACCGGTGATACTTCCCTGTACCTGTTGATGCTAGATGCTTGCTGCTGTTGGTTGTGCAGCAGGAGCTCCAGTAGCCGCTCCATGCGGTCAATACGCCCTTCACCCTGAACACTCGGGCGGTCGGAGTCCTCAGGCTCGGAAACACTGCCGAGGCTCCTATCATCGGCCCGCACCTCGTCGAGGTGAACCCGGTGCCGGTATTTGTCGCTGCCAGCCGCCGCAGCGAAGCTGAGCGATTCCCGCGCGGGAGGTGTGTTCAACCGCCTCCGTTTGGTGGGACCTGATGCCGCTGCCACTGAGGGCAAATGTGGCGGGGAGTCGGCACCAGACTCAGCATGGAGACCCGACGCCCGCGCGGGCTTGCCGGCTGCCCACGTCGTGGACCTTGCCGACGCATGGTCTCGTCCTCCCATCCATGGGGGACTCGGCGACCATGGCGGGACCCCACCCAAATGACCCGTCCCGGCGTCGGTGGTTGGGGGGTCGACACTGGACCTCACAGTGGACCTGGGTCCCGCCTTTGAACCAGTCCACAACTTGGCGGCAGGTGATGCCTTTACCCCTGAAGGGTTAGGCTTCCGGGCTCCATCCCTCCCCCTACTCGGAGGGCTGAGGGAGAAGGGCCGTGCAGCCGCATGCGAGCCCTTGCCCGAGGCCGCCAACGGGCCCGCTGGCGACCTGAATGCTGAAGCAGGGTCCACCTGCTCTGGCGGCACACCGCAGTCCTGCTCCTCGAACTCCTCCCCGGAGCTGCAGTGTGGCAGCGGGTCCGGTCCTGCAGTAACAGGGCTGCCCGGTTTCCCCGCCTTCCTCCCGGCCTGTTTCACAGGTGCAGCCGATGATGAGGGCTCCGGGACAGATGGCCGGCGACTCCGGACGGACGTCTTTCGGCCTTTCAAACTCCCGTCCATGTCCTTGCTGCAAGAGAAAAACACTACCAGCAAGGACCAACCAACTTAAGGTTAGTATAACTTACCTTAGCGGTCCCTTATGAAGGACTGGCGGGGAGCGCACCCCACCGCCAGCCGTCGGCAGCAATGCGTTGCGACGATATCTCGCGCATGCGTGCCGGCGGGCTCTTCACGAAGTCACTCACGTGACTCCGAAATGAAATTCCAGAGACTCACCACTCTCTGTGTGAAAATTGCTTTCTTCATCTCGGTCCTAAAGGAATTCCCTCTTATCCTTAGACTGTGACCCCTTGTTCTGGACCTCCCCAACATCGGGAACAATCTTATTGCATCTAGCCTGTGCAATCCCTTGAGAATTTTGTATGTTTCTATAAAATCCCCCCTCAGTCTTCTAAATTCTAGTGAGTACAAGCCGAGTCTATCCAGTCTTTCCTCATATGAAAGTCCTGACATCCCAGGAATCAGTCTGGTGAACCTTCTCTGTACCCCCTCTACGGCAAGAATGTCTTTCCTCAGATTTGGAGACCAAAACTGTATGCAATACTCCAGGTGTGGTCTCACCAAAACATTGTACAACTGCAGTAGAACCTCCCTGCTCCTGTACTCAAATCCTTTTGCTATGAATGCTAACATACCATTTGCTTTTTTCACTGCCTGCTGCACCTGCATGCCTACTTTAAATGACTGGCGTACCATGACCCCCAGGTCTCGTTGTATCTCCCCTTTTCCTAATCTGCCACCATTCAGATAATAGTCTACCCTCCTGTATTTGCCACCAAAGTGGATAACTTCACATTTATCCACATTATACTGCATCTGCCATGCATTTGCCCACTCACCCAGCCTATCCAAGTCACCTTGCAACCTCCTAGCATCCTCCTCACACCTAACACTGAGATTTATAGCTATCTGCACATTCAACTCGTCCACCTCATTACGAATGCTCCTCGCATTGAGACACAAAGCCTTCAGGCTTGTTTTTACAACGCTCTTACTCCTTATACAATTATGTTGACAAGTGGCCCCTTTTCATTCTTGCCCTGGATTTGTCTGCCTGCCACTATTAATTTTCACCTTGCTACCGATTGCTTCTACCCTAATTTTATACCCCTCTTTCTCTCTGCTCACACATTTAAGAAACCCTCCACCTCTTATTCTCTGTTTATTATTTTTTTCTTCTTTCCCCCCCTACATGTTGGGTCTGAGTGCTTCCTTTCTCTGCCTCCTGCCTCAGATCCTGTCTACTAGCTTTCTCTATTTGAGTCTCTCTATTTCTCTATTTGAGAACAAAGGTGGACGGACGAGGAGAGGGTGATGGTGTCCATGCAAGGAGATGGCTGGAGGCCGCAACAGCCTGGGCCTAGCCTCGAACAGGCGCCACTCATAAAAACTGAAGCGTGGACTTTGGAAATTTGTGCCCTTGTGCCTTGGCTCCAAACATGAAGGAGCAGCCAGTTTAAGGGGTAGACACAAGGAGTCTGAAGAAGGGTCTCGACCCGAAACACCACCTATTCATTTTCTCCAGAGATGCAGGCTGACATGTTACTCCAGCATTTTGTGTCTATCTTTGGTTTAAACCTGCATCTGCAGTTCCTTCTTACACAAGAAACTGCAGATGCCGGTTCACAAGAAAAAAAACACAAACTCAGCGGGTCGGGCTGCATTTCTGGAAGACTCAGATGGGTGACCTTTTGGGTCAGGTCCCTAAAGGAATTACTATATGCAGCTAGTAACCCATTGAAGTAGATGCTTACTTAACGGCACCATCACTCTGCTGTTTTCATGGTCAATCAACTTGAATTCTGTCCAAGTTTTAAACGTTCTTTAACTGAGACTCAATTACAATACTTTTTTCTAACCGCCACGGTAATAATTGCAATCAAGTTTCGGCGTTTAATTGTTTTATCTTTACGCCTCATCAAAAAAAAAGTAAAACGGTCATTTGTTTGAAATGAATGACCTGTTAAAAAGGGTAATGGTAGAGGGTTAATGTGTTAATGTGGTTTACAGACTCTGGGCAAATGTCCACTGCTCGTTAAAATCGCCATAAAATGAAACGTGCTGTTCTGCAGTCAGCATCTTGGGAACTCTGGAAATATGAGCCAGATCTTTAACTAGCCCTCTGACTGAGATTCCAAAACTGCCCTTGTATGTACTGAAAGAGGCAACATATTAATTGTCATATTTTCATAAGTACAGACAAAAGTTTGCAAGTGATTTAAGACTTAATGGGAATACTGTAGATAGTTTTGAATCACAGCAAAACTGTCCACAGATTTAGTTTCGAAAATCAAAAATTGCAGATACTTGAATACTTACAACTAAAAATAAAAATGAATGCTGGAAACACTAAGCAGGTCAGAATCCATGGAAAGAGAAACATGTTGACATCTGAGCTTGAAGATACTTTAGGTTCAGCTTTAGGTTCAGATTTATTATTGTCATGTGTACTGAGGTACGGTGAAAAGCTTTGTTCTGCATGCTTCTCAATCAGATCATATGCTATTATATACAAAAACAATCAAATCAACTCAATTACAATAGAGTAAACGAGAAGATACAGAGTGCAGAATACAGTTCTCAGCACTGTAGCGCATCAGTTCCATGGGCAAAATGTGTACCACCCCTTTCTGCCTTCCACAGAGACCGTTCCTTCCGCAATTCCCTGGTGAACTCGTCCCTTCCCACGCAAACCACCCCATCCCCAGGTACTTTCCCCTGCAACCGCAGAAGATGCAACACCCATCCCTTTCCCGCCCTTCTCGACTCTGTCCAAGGACCCCAACAGTTTTTTCAGGTGAGGCAGGGTCACTTGTACCTCCCCCAACTGTATCTGCTGTTCCAGGTGTGGACTCCTATATATCGACGAGACCAAGCGCAGGCTCGGCGATTGTTTCACTGAACACCCCTGCTCAGTCCGCCTGAACCGGCCTGATCTCCCGGTTGCTCAACACTTTAATTCCCCCTCCCATTCCCATATACACCTTTCTGTCCTGTGCCTGCTCCATTGTCAGAGTGAGGCCCAGCGCAAATTGGAGGAACAACATCTCATATTTTGCCTGGGCAGCTTACACCCCAGCAGTATGAATATTGACTTCTTTTTCAAGTAACCCTCGCTTTCCCTCTCTCTCCATTCCCCTCCCCCTTCCAGTTCTCCAACTGTCTTCATTTACATTTTTTCTCTGTTTGCTTTGTTGTTACCTTCTCCAATCTAACAATGATCTATTCGACATTTTCCTTGATCTCCATCCCCTTTGTCTCGTTTTCACACCTTACACGTCCTTATCACTGTATCTCCCTCTCCCCTGACAGTCTGAAGAAGGGTCTCGACCCAAAATGTCACCCATTCCTTCCATATAGAGATGCTGCCTGTCCCGCTGAGTTACTCCAGCATTTTGTATCTATCTTCAATTCCATAGACAAAGTCCAATGTCTATAATAGGGTAGCGGTGATTCGGACAGTACCCTAGGTAATGGAAGGACCATACAGAAGTCTGATAACACAATGGAAGAAGCTGTTACTGAGGCTGGTGGTGTGTGTTTTCAAGCTTCTGTACCTTCTGTCGGAGGAGAGCAGGGAGAAGAAGAAATGTCCAAGGTGGGACAAGTCTGATTATGTTGGCCTTTCATGGCAGCATGAAGTGCACTTCATCAGAAGATTAACTTGGTGCTGTGTTGGTGTCTTCCATCAAACTGACCCTATCCATAATTGACTGATTGACTACAAGTTAGTTTCAGGATCAGCTAAAGTCTATTAATTGGTAATCCAAATGCAGTGAAAATGGTCAATTCACTGAATGAGTGCACCTAGGAACAAATTTGACCTTTGTTCTTCTGGGCCTATCCGGTTAGAAACTGGGATACTTTGGATCACAAATAATGTCACTGGGGAGGGATCTTACACCAAAAGATAACATAAACTGAAAGATAAGAAATGATACAGACTATCTCTGCCAAAAGGTCAATAACACAGAATTCTATTGAAGAGTTTCCTGAAACAGGGAATGCTTGTTTCCTGGAATGGTGTTTAGTATTGGAATGAGGAGCAGATATATTATTCAAGGTCTGGCCAGATGATTCAATAGTGAAAAGTAAGATGTGTTTTTTTGAGTAGTTAATCTAAAATCAGCTGATATCCCTTACCTATGTATTTATAACGGCCTAAGTATATGCTTATTTCAAAAGAGTCATGAAACACTGAAAGAAGTCATTCGGCCCACTGATTCCTCTCCTACCATCACGCTCCATTTACACAAATTGTTGATCAATCCCTTTGTTATTCACCACATTTTCCTATCAACACCCCATATCCTTCAGATTCTACCACTCTCCTATATATTAGGGGTGATCTATGTCTCCCCGGTGGGGGGGGGGGGGGTAAGAGAGCCCGGGGGGGGGGGGGGGGGAAGAGAGAGGACGGGTGAGAGAGAGAAGAAGCGACCGAGGAGCCGAGAGAAAGCTCAGGAGTTCTCAGGAAGCCTGAGCTGAGGCGCGAGTGTACAGCGCTCAGGACCTCGAAAGCCGAAAGCGCGTTGTGTTTTCGAGGAGATGTGAAACGCACACGAGCATCACACACGCACACGAATACATACACATCCAAGATCAGAGTTTTAGTATAAAGATGTGCTGGGTAGGTTTTCACATTGAGAGTGGTGGGTGTCTGGAACGCATTGCCTGAGGTGATGGTGGGCCAGATACAATAGTGCTGTTTAAGAGGCTTTTAGACAGGCACCTGGATTGGCATGGAATGGAGGGAATGGGTCACATCAGGCAAAGGAGATTATTTGGTATCGTGTTCAGCACAGACATTATGGGCCATAGGGTCTGTTCCTGTGCTATGTTCTATGTTCATATTAAAACACTAATATAGAAACACTAGACAACATCAATTATTCATATTTCCACTAAAGTCAAGCAACAGAGATATGATTGATGTTATAGATCTTAGTTCTAGTATATCCTAGAACAAGCAGACATGTAGAATAAAAACAAAAAAAAGTTCATTCAGTTAAGTAAAGAAGGCAACTTAACTGGATAACAAAGTATTATATGGAAGATAGACACAAAATGCTGGACTTTCTCAGTGGGACAGGCAAATTATCCAGAGAGAAGGAATGGATGATGTTTCGGGTCGAGGGTTTCGACCCGAAACGTCACCCATTCCTTCTCTCCAGAGATGCTGCCTGTCCTGCTGAGTTACGCCAGCTTTTTGTGTCTATCCTCGGTTTAAAACAGCATCTGCAGTTCCTTCCCACATATTACATGGAGGAGTTGAGTGAGAACATTCAAAGTTAAATGCAGCACATATTTATGTTCAGAGAGTCTCGGGTAAATAAATAACATTAACATAGGAACAGTTTTTATTTTATCAAAGAGACTAATGGAAAAATCAAAGGAATTCAATCATATTCTAACAGTTTCCCAATTAATGGATCAGATCTAACTTTTGCAGCACTAAATTTAGTCGAGAACTGTGGTGGATAATGAAGCAACTGTTCTGTGAAGTTAACTCCACTAACAACCCCCTCCTCAAAGATAGCAGATGCCAGTCAACAAAACAGTGTGGGGAAAAATGATTAAAACTGGCAGCCAATATTCTTTGCCCATATTTCGTGCTGTCGGTCAAGGATGAATTCCTTTTGAGCTTTTAACACATTGCAGGATTAATCAGGAGAGCATTCAGAAATTCTCAACTCTGATACCAACCCAGTCATCATAATATATTTTAGTGATGCCAGTGGTTTGATCAGTTGAAAAAAGCAGATAAATTAAATTCCCCAGTGTGGCCTTCTGCATAATTCGATACTTGATTTGCACAATGCCTGAGTTAATAGGGCACTCATTAGCAATAATTTGGGCTATGATTAAGATAAGAGGCCATTTGCTAGGAGGTGCCTTTGGATACGCTGCCTCCAGGTATGGATGCCTGGATCAGTCAAATTTCTCATTAGCCCTAATAATGTCAATAGAAAATCACAGCCCAAAAAGGGTTCATTCAAGGAATTGAGGAATTGCCTCTCTCCTTGTTCCCATGGTTAAATGTGGGTATAAAATAAGTAAATCTGCTGTGTGTAGTTGACTTCTTGTCATGGAGGAAGTTTTTATCGATATATACGTCGTAACATGATTTGTGAACAGCTCCATCCAAGACCGCGAGGTTAGTACGAGTGTCAGGGGTTATGGGGAGAAGGCAGGAGAATGGGGTTGAGAGGGAAGGATAGATCAGCCATGATTGAATGGGGGAGACTTGGTGCCGAATGGCTAATTCTGCTCCCATAACTTATGAACATAAGAAACTGCATAGAATTGTGGATGCAGGCCATCACGTAAACCAACCTCCCTTCCATTGATTCCATCTACATTTCACGCTGCCTCGGCAAGGCCACCAGCATAATCAAGGGCCAGTCTTACCCTGGACACTCCCTCTTCTCCCCTCTGCCATCAGGCAAGAGGTACAGAAGTGTGAAAATGCATACCGTTAGATTCAGGGACAGTTTCTTCCCAGTTGTATCAGGCAACTGAACCATCCTATCACCAACTAGAGAGTGGTCTTGACCTACCATCCACCTAATTGCAGACCCTCTCACTATAATCGGTTTTTACTGGACTTTATTTTGCAATGAATGTTATTCCTTCATCCTGTATCTGCACACTGTGGATGGCTTGATTGCAATCTGTAGTCTTTCCGGCGACTGGACAGCACGTAACAAAAAAGCTTTTAGCTGTATCTCGGTGCACATGTGACTAAACCTCCCTGCTTTTTTATTAAAGGACCCAATATTCAGAGTAATAATAATAATAATTAATATTGGATTAAGAACATATTCTGATAGTGTCGTTCTTTAAATTAATATTGTGTGCAGATGTTGGGGTCATGGTTTTGAACGAGGCTGCCGTTGCAACTACTGATTATTAACAATCAACAAACAAAAAATTAATGAAATATAAACATACCTTGAAATGGCCAGCAGACGGTAGATTGTGGGCGAGGAATGTTTGTACTGGATAACGAGGCACTCCCAAACCTTTCTTCAGTGTTTAACCAGACTGATGTAAGAAATAGAGAGGTGAGTGAGTCTGCCATTTGATGGCCCCATATCTACATCAGATGTTGGTTGAAGGGTGGCACGGCGGTGCAGCATTCGAGTTGCTGCCTTACAGCTCCACAGACCCTAGGTTCGATCCTGACTGTGCTGTCTGTATGGAGTTTGTACGGTCTCCCTGTGACCGCGTGGGTTTTCTCCAGGTGCTCTAGTTTCCTCCCACAATCCAAAGATGTACAGGGTCTGCAGGTTAATTGGCTTCAGTAAAAATTATAAATTGTCCCTAATGTGTAGGGTAGTGTCAGTGTATGGGGAACACTAGTTAGCGTGGACTTGTTGGCCGAAGAGCCTGTCTCCTTGCTGTATCTCTAAACTAATCTATACTAGCATTGTATTTGTGATTGCCACACAGAGAAACTCTACTGCTTTTGATTTTAATGAAATGCAGAGTCCCTCTACATGGGCCTTGCCACCAGAATCATTGTTACATTTTTGGCTGCAACTGGAAGAGCCAATTTTTTTTTTCAAATTCCTCTCTTCACCTGAAATCAGCAAGATTGCATCTCTGAAGTTGAAAGCTTTAGATTGGAAAAACAAAAAATGGGCATTGCTCCAAAATACCCTAAACCTCAGAACTAAAACAGTGTGAGCTCCTGCTCAGACATGCAAGAGAGAAACTGTAACTGCTGGAAATCTGAAATGGAAACAGAAGACACTGGATATAGTGAGATGTACAAGGGGCATCTGACATAAAGTCACAAATGTAAAATGTTCCCTCTCTCTCTCTCTCCATCCCTCTCCCACCCAAGTCGTACCGGCTTCAAAGTCGTCTTCTTGAGTCTCATTGTCTGTTCTCGTTCTCAGCCAGCAAACAACTAACTGTTTCTATTATCATCATAACCTTTTTGCGTATCTTTCATACATTTGTTCTATACATTTTTCGACATCACCGTCTATTTCTCTCGTTTCTCTTTCCCCTGACTTTCAGTCTGAGGGGTCTCGACGTGAAATGTCACCCATTCCTTTTCTCCAGAGATGCTGCCCGTCCCGCTGACTTACTCCAGCTTTTTCTGTCCATCTTCGGTTTAAACCAGCATCTGCAGTTCCTTCCTACACAATGTAGAATGTTAATTCTGTTTCTCTCTCCACGGATGCCGCCTGACCTGCTGAGTATCTCAAACATATTCTGTCTTTATTGTTCCGACGTAGTCTGATTGAGGAATGTACCGCTCAGAAGTATATTAAACACACAACCTGTGCGGTACCTCCCACAGACTTAGACAATGTTTATCCTTTAACAAGCAGCATAGCAACAGATTTATGAGGTCATTACCTCATTGCTGTCAATGGGAGTTCACTGTACAAATTACCATCCATACTTCTGAGTTTGAAGAGTATTGGATCAATTTCCATGCTGAAGTGTTATGGGCCTGTCCCACTTACGCAATTTTTTGGGCGACTACATGCGACTGACGCAAAATTTTCAACAGGTTGAACATTTTTTGCCGACAGTGGCGATAATTTTTGCTGTCGTAGGTGCTATCGTAGGTTGTTGCCAGGTGTTGTAGGTGAATTCCATCTGGCGGTCACCTAAAGAGTCGCCTAAGTGGGACAGGCCCTTTAAGCACTAAAATCTATCGCGTCTCTCCAAATGCTGAAGAAATGCTGCAGTTATGTGTGGAAATTTAACTTTACAGAAGATACGGGTCTAATGTTTCACAAATGTGTTTCCCCTAGAACATGCTTCAGTGTTCCAACACAGCATAACAGTTGTCCATTTAAGACAGAGATGAGGAGTAATGTTCTGACTCTCTGGAATTCTCTGCCTCTGAGGTCGTGGAGAGAGAGAGAGCCATTGAATGCATTCAAAGAGGAGATTGACAGATATTTGAAGTACAAGGGACTCGAGGGTTCTTTGAAGAGAGTGGGAAATTGGCACTGAAGCCAAGATTAGACCAGTCATGATGTTATTGAAGGCTGGAGTATGTTTGAAGGGCAGGTTGGACTAATTCTTCGCCTGTTGTTTATATCCTAATGGACATTCTGAAACACCAGGCCACTCCTGTGAGAACACAAGAGGTATTCCTACGGGAACAGACGCTGTGGGGGCATTAGATCCGTTCCTTCTGTAAAGTTAAATTCGCCCATGTATTTACACAACTGAATACAATTGTCAAGAGGATTGGACAGTGTCTCCCAGGTGAGGCCTTACCAACACCCTCTATAACTGTGACAGAACCTCCCTATTTCTAAACTCCAAGCCCTTTGCAATGAAAGCCAAATGCTGTATGCCTGTTTCACTACTTGTTGGACTTGCCTGCTAGCCTTTTGCGATTCATGCACTAAAACAACAGAAAACCAGATTGAGAACCAGAGGGTGTCGTTTTAAGGTGAGAGAGGAAATATTTATTAGGGACTTGAGGGTTAACTTTTTCACATAAAGGGCGGTGGGAATATGGAATGAGCTGCCGAAGGAGGTAGTTGAGACGGGTACATTTAGACGGGTACATGGATAGAACAGATTTAGAGAGATATGGGCCAAACGCAAGCAGGACTAGTGTAGATGGGACATGTTGGTCAAGGTTTGGGCAAGTTGGGCCAAAGGATCTGTTTCCTCTCTGTTTAACTCTTTGACTCTACAACACCTAGGTCCCTCTAATGCCAGGCGGTTATTTCAAATCATTGTTTTCTTCACCCCGAGCTTCACCCACAATCTTGCTCTTCAAATATATCCAAAGAAGAAATGTAAGACCATTGCAGTCTCGAGTCATGGCAACATGTTTAAGTGGAGGAGTGTGTCCCAGCATAGGTTGAAATTATGCTGTGTATTATTCTGCCTTCAGTGCAGCAAGTCATGAGTGATTTATTGTCCCAGATAGAACAATGAAATTCTTACTTGCACAACAGAATATGTCATCATAGTACATTGTAAACAATATAATAAATGAGAAAAAAAGTTCAGTGTGTATATAGACACATACTCGCACATACATATACACACACACACACACACACACAAACACACACGCACATACACATTTAAAAACAAACAATAGTAGTGCGATAATAACAATAATAGTCTTAATAATTAATTAACAGTGATTGACTTTCACATTGCTTCACAAACTTCTTCATTGCATGTTTTCCCCAAAGTCCAAGTCCTCCTGAGTGATTTATCTAAACAGTGCCATCAGGAATATTTTTCAACTCCATTCAGATGCTGACTTTGGCAGCTGATCCCAACATGTGGTCATGGTTCTCTCAATCCGTCATCAAATGCTCTCCACTGAAATATGTCACCGAGCAGCGATAAGCAACGGCGGAGAGCTTTCATCTGATTATTCACCGTTGCAGTTTGACAAGTGACATATTAACAACTAAGTAAATGACTGCTTTGTATCATGTCCAAAACTAATAAGGGTTTGAATCTTTCTTCCTCTATTTTCATTGCCTCCCATGCCATAAAATATATTCTTTGTCTTCTTACAAGTTCTCTGACATTAGACCAACATAAAATAACTACTATTCTGATTGCTGCTAGATTGATTTAATATTAACATGGCGTTCCTCTCTGACATTCATCAATTTATGCATGAGGCAAGCTCAAGCGTTTAAAATTCCATTGAGATCTACCTTTACTCTGTGGCATGTTAAAGTGGAGAGCATTTGATGACGTTATGAGGGAATGATAACCACGTGTTGAAAGCACCCTTGAGTGGAGTTGAGGAATATTCCTTACAATATAATTTAGCAATCATTCAACAAGACTTTTACATTTGGGGAAAAAAACCCTTTGCTTGAATACCAGTGGTCAACAGAGACAACAAACACTGCAGGGAAGTGGCTCTGCTCATTTAACAAAGGCTGTCAGTGTTAAAAATAAGACATTGAAAATCAGTATCAAGGACAGACACAAAGTGCTGGAGTTACTCAGCGGGTCAGGCAGCAACGATGGTACCTGACCTGTTGAGTTTCTCCAGCACTTTGCGTCCGCCTTTGGTATAAACTAATATCTGCAGTTTTTTGTTACTTCAGTATAAAGGGCTTGAGGCGTGATATTTGCCTGTGAGTTAAATTCTGAAAATGGGAGGCATTTAAAAATATCTGTGTGTTCATTTAATTTGATTTTTGCTGTATATTTTGGGCTCATGTTTGGGCTGCTTTTAGACATTTTATTGATGCCTTGTAAAATTGGTTTGTAGTTGTTAAAATAAGGTCAATAGAAAAATAGATGGAAGGGAATGTTGGAATAAGGATCTCTTTATCCCACTGTCAGAGTGAGGCCCACAGGCAAATTGGAGGAACAGCACCTCATATTTCACATGGGCAGCTTACAATCTGGCGGTATGAACGTTGATTTCTCTAATTTAAAGTAATTCCTGCATTCCCTCCCCTCTCTTCCACCCCACCCCCCACACTAGTCGTCTGACCAATTCCACTGTTTGCAGCCTTGCACCCCTCATGTTATCACACCCTTTACAGCCAACAATAGGCCAGTGTGGGCAGGGCCAGATTTAGATAAAGAGAGGCCCCTCCCAATCCCCCACCTCCACGACTAGAGGAAGATGGTCCACCAGATTGACACCGATTTGCAGCTGAGCGTGGCCAATGAGATAAGAGGCTGGAAAGCTGCGCTTATTCATTTATTTATTGCCAGTGCTAGTGTCGCGTTATTGGCTTAAAACACTATTATTCTGAAATGGAGGGGAAGGAAAATTACTGAAGGGTTGTTTAGAGACTACAGTGCGTTGTGACAGCATATGGAAGAGAGGTCTATGACAGTGTCAAAAATATTATATACCTTGCAGGACTCTCACTGAAATTTTTTTCTCTGTTAGCCGGGCAATCTCGGCAGCTTTTTAAGTTGCCAAATGACAGTTTCGGTGGTCATTTAAGACGGCTTGCATGATGCGTGCGATAATGTGGTCGGACGAAGTGCGTAGTTACCAGTCGGAATTATGGTCAATGGAGCATTCACATATTATTTCTGCTTCAATTAAAGTCACAAATTAAACATATTCACCAATCAAGACATGATATATACCACAGTGACATGCAGCAAAATTATAATACAACAATTTCTATTGTTTCTTTCCACTTCCAAACAAAAATGTGGTTGGATTATTCAGCGTATGATCAATCTCGGTGAGACCAAGCGCAGGCTCGGTGATCGCTTCGTACAACACTTCCACTCAGTTCGCAATAACCAACCTGAACTCCCGGTGGCTCAACACTTCTACTCCCCTTCCCATTCCGAATCCGACCTTTCTGTCCTGGGCCTCCTCCATGGCCAGAGTGAGGCCCACTGCATATTGGAGGAGCAGCACCTCATATTTGCTTGGGTAGCTTACACCCCAGCGGTATGAACATTGGCTTCGCTAATTTCAGATAGTCCTTGCTTTATCCCTCCTTCCTCTCCCATTCCCAGCTCTCCCCCAGCCTACTGTCTCCGCCTCTTCCTATCTCCGCCTCCCCCCCCCCCCCCCCGACATCAATCTGAAGAAGGGTCTTGACACGAAACGTCGTCTATTCCTTCGCTCCATAGATGCTGCCTTACCCGCTGCCAATGGGATCCCACCACTGGCCACATCTTCCCATCTCCTCCCCTGTTGGCTTTCCGCAGAGACCACTGCCTCTGTAACTCCCTGGTCAATTCGTCGCTTCCCACCGATGATCTGCTGGCCGTGGTTGTGCGCATGCGCTGGGGGAGGTTGTGCTGGCCATAGCAGTGCGCATGTGCAAGGCGGATGAGGAGCGAGCGGAGACCGGCGGCCCGGACACGGATACGGATGGCGGGCGGAGACGGAGAGTGACACAGAGAGAGAGAGAGAGAGAGAGAGAGAGAGAGAGAGAGATAGAGAGGGGCCCCCGCCCAGAGTTGAATGGCAGGTGTCCTGCCTTGGCCGGAGGCCGCCTAGATTTCAAGGCCCTAGGCTTCAGCCTATGAAGCCTAGTGGTAAATCCAGCTCTGGATCTCGAGGCCCTAAGCTTCAGCTTGTCAAGCTTATACATAAATCCGGCCCTGATTGTGGGCTCCACCCTTCCTGAAGTCATCTGTTGCCGGCCATGAATTTTTTCTGACTTTTTCTGGCTTCTAGTTTATTCGCCACCCTCCCTCAACCCACTCAACCCTACTGAACCAATACAGACTTTGCCCTGCTAGGGTTGCTCTGCGTGCTTGCACTGTAATGGTCGACTTTACCTAGAATAACTGATAATTTTCTGGGTATTTATTTATTGTTATTGTGTACGACATGCCTGCAATGCTGTAGCAAATAAGATTTCCATTGCTCTGCTTCATATCCAGTGCTTATGAAAAATAAACACTCTTGACTCTGGACTTTATATAGATTATGTGGTAGATTTAATCTAGAGATACGGTGTGGAAACAGAGCCTTTGCCCCACTGAGTCTACTCCGACCAGCAATCACTCATTCATTAGTGCTATCCTACCTACTTGGGACAATTTTACAGAAGCGAATTAGCCTACAATCCTGCACGCCTGGAATGTGGGAGAAAATCCACGCAGTCACAGGGAGAACGTTCAAACTCCGTACAGACAGCACCTATAGTTAGTATCAAGCCCAGTTCACTAGCGCTGTAATGCCCCTGTCCCACTTAGGAAACCTGAACGGAAACCTCTGGAGACTTTGTGCCCCACCCAAGGTTTCCGTGAGGTTCCCGGAGGTTTTTGTCAGTCTCCCTAATAGTCGAAACTGACAAAAACCTCTGGGAACCGCACGGAAACCTTGGGTGGGGCACAAAGTCTCCAGAGGTTTCCGTTCAGGTTTCCTAAGTGGGACAGGGGCATTAGGCAGCAACCCTACCGCTATGCCACTTTGTCGCCCATTATTTCAACCCATATTTTAGGTGTGAGCATACCTTATAGGCAGGCGCTAGTGCGGTTTAATGGGATTGCTGCCCTGTGGGATCTTTGTCAAACCAGACCTTAAACAGGGGCTTTCAATCCCCCACTTGTATATCTAGCTTTGTACAAACTAGTTGTTTCTTTTGCCTACTTAACAAAAGCGATCATTAGAGAAAAATAATCCAAGTGTGTTGAAGTTCACCTTGCATAAAAATACTTAACTCCAAACCAGTAGTCCAAACATAGGATGTAATGACTACTCAGTTTGGCTGCTAAAAAGGTTGTGCTCATCTTTCCAGCTCAGTCTTGTGCTTTTATCTCCACTTCCTGCTTGCATCTATTCATAACAGGGATATTTTGTACACTAAATGCTCAGCATAGCTTCCCTATAGACCTGACCCTCATAGAGATTGTATCTGAGTTCTTTAGTCTCCCCGACTTCATACTAAAGCTCTGATGCAATTTCAAAGAGGCATGAAGCTGCTTTGGACCACCTGGATTTTAGCTTCTTACAACAGTGCAGACACAACATGGTCACGGATACCTGATATGGGACGAGCATCAAAGGGTGGCATGCAAATCAGTAATCTGTGTTGTTGCTGCTTTCACGAGGATTGTACCAAAGAGCAGGAAGACAATAAGGGAAGGAAAAATGGTTGGTCGGAGATTACTTTGTTTCTGGAAAGGCTCATCTGATATTATTTGTATCCGTTGAGCTCTGCTGAAAAATCACTTGATCCCCTAATTAGAAAAAAGGAACTGCAGATGCTGCCTTATGGGGGGGAAAAAAAGGCACAAAGTACCGGAGCGCTGAGTTGCTTGACCTCCTATGATCTCCATAGCCCGTTAGCTGGGCAGAATACACTTTTAGTCCTGGGCCATTAACTTTACCTGATCCTGAGTACAGCAATATTACTTATTAATTATCACAAATCTGTGGGTTGCAATTTACCCCTGGGGCGGCACAGTGGTGCAGCTAGGAGAGTTGATGCCTCTCAGTGCCAGAAACCTGGGTTTGATCCTAACTTTGGGTGCTGTCTGTGTGGAGTTTGCATGCTCTAGGCTCTCTGGTATCCCCCCCAACATCCCAAAGATGTGCATTTGTATTTTTGTAAATTAATAAATTTGTAAATTTGCCTGATAGAACATAAGGTCATAAGTGAGAGGAGCAGAATTAGGCCATTCAGGCCCCTCTCGTCTGCTACGCCATTCAATCATGGCTGATCTATCTCTCCCTCCTAACCCCATTCTCCTGCCTTCGCCCCATAACCCCTGACACCTGTACTAATCAAGAATCGATCTATCTCTGCCTTGAGTAATGCAAAGAATAGTTTGTATTTCAACCTCGTTTTATTGAAGGATAAACTAGGACCTGAGGCAGTGCAGAGAATGTGCAGTTTGTCAGCATGATCCCTGTGATGGGGAGGTTGTGTGTGGAGAACAATTGAGCTGATTTTTATTTCTTTGAAGCAGTGGCATTTGCTGTGTATAAAGAGCCGTTGTTGATTGAACTACACTTGCATCTCCAGAAGGCATTTCACAAAGTACCACATCAAAGGTGAGTGCAGAAAATAGAAGCTCTTGGTGAAGGAAATAATGTGTGTCCTTTGAGTGAAGATTGACTGGCTAACAGGGAACTGAGAATGAGCACATATTGGTCTTTTATTCAGTCAATATGTGACGAATGTGTACAATAGGGATCCTTGCAAGGGCTCAACGGTTTGCGATTTACTTGATGAAGTCAGTATGAAATTGTAGGAGGTGAAAGTAACTGAGTTGATTATGTGATACAATCGCAGCATTAAGTGGCACAGTGGCAGAGTTGGTTGAGCTGATGCCTCCCAGCACCAGAGATGCAAGTTCAATCCTGACCTCGGGTGCTGTCTGTGTGGAGTTTGCATGCCCCCCCTGTGACCGTGCTCCAGTTTCCTCCGATGTCCCAAAGATGTGCAGGTTTGTAGGTTAATTGGCCTCTGTAAATTCACCCCCCCCCCCCCCCACCCCCAATGTGTAGGGAATGGATGAGAAAGTGGGATAACATAGAACTATTGTGATTGGGTGATTATCGATCGGCAGGTATTTGGTGGGCTGAAGAGCCTATTTCCATGCTGTATTCGAAACACTACCAGATAAATGCATTTGTACTGTTTATGTCACCACTTTCTGACCTGGCACGCTAGCTACGCTGGTCTACCAACCTCGCTGGAAAATGCCTATTCCAGGGAAAACCATGGAGATGTAGGAGTTGCTGGATATATTTACCAAAGGGCGAGGGAAACCATATTCTGACTATTTCAGGGGCACTGGTAGATGTAATCTTGATAAGCAAGGGAGTGAAAGGTTACTGGGAGTAAGCTGCAGTGTGGAGTTGAGTTTACTGTTAGATCAAGCGGTGCAGCTGATAGAGACCCAGAGACACAAGATCGACCATGACCCCTGACCTCGGGTTGTGTCTGGGTGAGGTTTGCACTTTCCCCTGCGACTCCATGGCTTCTGCTGGCCGTTGCAGTATCATAACACATTCCAAAGGATGTGCTGGTTTGTGGGTTAATTGGCTTCGGTAAAAATTCCCAGCAGTTATCGGGCAACTAAACGTTCCTCTCATCAGCTCGAGTGCAGTCCTGACCTTCATTCTACCTCATTGGAGACTAGTGATCTATCTTTAATTGGACCTTGAGGAGATACGCCAGTCTGAAGAAGGGTCTCGACCCGAAACGTCGCCTATCTCCTTCGCTCCTTAGATGCTGCTGCACCCGCTGAGTTTCTCCAGCTTTTTGTGTAACCCTTTAATTGGACCTTATTGGACAATCTTGCACTTTATGATGTTCCCTGTGTCCTTTATCTATATACTGTGGACAGCTTGAGTGTAATCATGTATAGTCTTTTCTTTGCCTGGGTAGCACGCAAACTAAAGCTTTTCACTGTATATTGGTACATGTGACAATAATAAATTAAATTAAACTAATGTGTAGGGAGTGGAGGAATAAATAACATAGACTAGTGTGAATGGACGATCGGTGGTCACTCGGTGGGTTGAAGGGCCTTTATCCAAGCTGCATCTGTCATCCAGTCAATCAAACCAATGCCAGAGCAGGTTGAAGGAGCAGCGTTTTGGCATTAAAATTAGTTTTGCTTTATCATTGTCGCCTGTATCGATATCCAGTGAAATGTTTGCTTTATGTGCTATCGAAGCGAATCATATTATACATAACGACTTGAGTTAGTGTAAAAGGGAAAATAGAGCGCAGAATATAGCTACAGAGAAAGTGCAGCTAAAAAAAGTGCAAGGACTGAAACAAGGCAGGTTGAAAGATCGGGATTGCATCCTTGGCATAAGAAAGAGCTTGATAACTGCAGGGAAGAAGCTGTTCTTGAAAACACAAAGAACTGCAGATGTACTAATCTTGAGTAAAACACAAAATGTTGGAGGAACTCAGCAGGTCAGGCATCTCTGCAGCACGTAGACTGACAGTGTTTTAAACTCAAGCTGTTCTTCAATTTGTTTTTCTGTATCTTCATCTGGATGGGAGAATGGAGCAAGGAGAATAACAAGGTCATGGGCTATCCTTCATTACGTTGGCTGGACTTGATTGGTTTGAGGTAGGCGGGAGGAGGGAAGGGGGGAGGGAGGGCGTGTGGGCTGGTTTACCTGATGGTCCAGGCTGCGTTCATAACTGGTGGGGGTTACACAAAAAGCTGGAGAAACTCAGCGGGTGCAGCAGCATCTAAGGAGCGAAGGAGATAGGCGACGTTTCGGGTCGAGACCCTTCTTCATAACTGGTGGTGGCTGCTGCTGCTTCTAATTCCTATGTTCATGGATGTGTTTGTAGCTCTGGCCTGATTGCAATGTGGGTGCACTAGACAGAGGTGAAAACAGAATAACACATTGCTCTCAGAGGATCATGAATCTTTGGAATCTTCTACCCTGGAATTGAACCCTGGAATATCATCTAGGTTGAGATAGTAAGCTCTTTGGAGTATAAGGTTGCATCGAACATAGAACAGTACAACAATGGAACAGACCTTACGGCCCACTCTGTTCATGCCGAACATGATGCCCAGTTAAACTAATCTCCTCTGCCTGCACGTGATGCATATCCTACCATTCCCAGCATATCCACGTGCCTAAAGGCCTCTTAAATGCAACTATCACATCTGCCTTCCCCAATGGCAGTGCATTCCAGGCACCCACTACTCTCTGTGTAAAAATAAAACTTGCCTGCACATCTCCTTTAATCTTTGCCCAAGGGTGGTGGAGGACAGACAGGATCAGATCTGCCATGATCTTCTTGAATGGGGCACGTCAGGATAAATGGACGGTGTGGACATCTTCTGCACCCATTCTTTTTTGTTCTTATGAATCTCTGCTAATCTGCCCTTGAAGCTGTAGTCAATTGGCACACACTGAAGGAATTTATCGAGGGTTACACAAAAAGCTGGAGAAACTCAGCGGGTGCAGCAGCATCTAAGGAGCGAAGGAGATAGGCGACGTTTCGGGTCGAGACCCTTCTTCAGACATTCTTCTTCGATTCTCCAGCATCTGCAGTTCCTTCTTTAACACAAAGGAATTTATCAGTTGTCACGGTGAGAGGAAATGTCCTACAGTGACACGGGTCACATCAAAGCCATGGCATGTCCCTTGTACACGTTGCCATGGCGATACAGATTATGCATGGATCTCGACTCTCTCGCTCCTGCAGGCAAATCTACCAGAAACCTTTTATTTTACACAAACCAGGGTGCAAAAGCCCATTAATTTCTTCCACCTTGTTTGCAATAAGTTTAAGTGTCCACACTTCCCTGTTCCAGTCTCTGATCTCTGAGCAATTCCACTTCTGCCCCGGCCCTGTCGCATCGCAGTGACACGGTGCAGCGATGCAAACAAACCTTGAGCTTTGAGCTGGAGGGGCATGGCTCAAAGGACAATGCGGTCTGTGAAGCATATCAAGCATATCGCCTTACTCACAAAGGCCCATTCGTTCCATCACAGTCAATAGCTATTTTGTAACAAGTTTTTTTTTAAATTCAGCTTCTGCCGGCCCATGATAATCGGGCGAGCCTGTCAGTAATTATGGGTAAATGATGCCAACAATAAATCATAGCTTCCGTGTAAGGAATGCAGTGACTCCCATGGCATCAATCTCAATTCACATCAGAGGCCCGTGCCTCTCCTGTCAATGGTGGACCAGGCAGTTTGACCTGTCACAGCATTAAACTGATCAGTTCCATACTTGCCCTCTGTTCTCTAACATCACCCATTCAACTCGCTCAGATTGAATGGAAAAACATGTTCTCTGGTAATATAAAAGGTCATGTTTTCCGCATTGTTGTGTATTTAAACTCTGGCCCGGAAAGTATGTTCTGTGGAACATGAAATATATTAGCTTAGTTTAGAGATACAGCGCAGATACAGGCCCTTCGGCCCTCCGAGTTCGCACCGACCAGCGCTACCCACACAGGAATACAGGCCTACGCACACTGGGGACAATTAAAACTTGTATCAAGTATACAAACGCAAGCCAATTAACGTACAAACCTACATGTCTTTGGAGTGTGGGAGGAAACCGAAAATCGCAGAGAAAACCCACAAGGTCACGGGGAGAACATACAAACGCCGTACAGATAGCACCCGCAGTCAGGATCGAACCTGGGTCTCCGGCGCTGCTAGCGCAGTAAGGCAGCAACTCTACCGCTGCGCCACCGTGCCACAAATCTCTATTAATTATATTTCATGGAGCTTTTCTTAAATAATCCAATGGCATTGTTACACACAAAGGGAGTATTAAACAGTGAGCAGCATAATGTCACTTGAAATACTTTGTGTTATTTTCAAATGCATCAACATTATTTTTTGACTATTCAATTATGAGCTTTGTCCATATGTTAACTTTATTTTATATAATAAATGGGAGTACACTAATAAAGCAGGAGGATAATTGAAATTAGCAATAGGTGGAATTGGATAATTAACCTTCAGAATTACTTTATGATGTAAAATATGTGATGTTAATGGGGTCCTTTTTTCATGAATGAGTTAAGGGTGGAAATCTCAGAAGATGCTGCCAGTAATTCCTTGCTCTACCACAGGAGGCAGTGTTTTTAGCATAGCCTACAGAAATTAGTAACTAAAGAGAACTTATTTGCACACAAATCACTTTATAAAACTTCCTGAATTGTTCTACTGGATCGCATGTTGTTTGAATGGATGAAGGCATATCAAGCCACAATTCTTGAAGGATAAACGCACTGCCATAAAGATTGTAGATGACACAAAATGCTGGAGTAACTCAATGGGACAGGCAGCATCTCTGGAGAGAAGAAATGGGTGACATTTCGGGTGGAGACCCTTCTTCAGACGACCCGAACCGTCACCCATTCCTACTCTCCAGAGATGCTGCCTGAGCCGCTGAGTTACTCCAGCATTTTGTGTCTATCTTCAGTTGAAACCAGCGTCTGCAGTTCCTTCCTGCCATAAAGATTGTATTGCACATGGAAATGGAAATGCACTTTATGTGATTGACTAAGTGAATTGATTGAAAAATATGGCATAGAAACCGATCCTCCTGCCCACCAAGTCCACACCAACCATCGATCACCCATTAACACTAGTTCTATGCTATCCCACTTTTGCTACCATTCCCTAAACACAAGGGCCAATTTACAGGGGCCAATTAACCTCAAAACAAACATGTCTGGTGCACGCAGGAGCAGACCGGAGCACCTGGAGGAAACTTGCCCAGTCACATGGAGAATGTGCAAACTCCACATCTGCACCACTCAAGCTCAGGATTGAGTTCAAGTTCAAGTGAGTTTATTGTCATGTGTCCATGATAGGACAATGAAATTCTTGCTTTGCCTCAGCACAACAGAACATAGTAGGCATTGACTACAAAAACAGAGCAATGTGTCCATATACCATTATATAAATATATAGGCACATGAATAAATAAACTGATAAAGTGCAAATAACAGATAATGGGTTATTAATGTTCAGAGTTTTGTCCGAGCCAGGTTTAATAGCCTGATGGCTGTGGGGAAGTAGCTATTCCTGAATCTGGTCATTGCAGTCTTCAGGCTCCTGTACCTTCTACCTGAAGGTAGCAGGGAGATGAGTGTGTGGCCAGGATGGTGTGGGTCCTTGATGATACTGCCAGCCTTTTTGAGGCGGCGACTGCGGTAAATCCCCTCGATGGAAGGAAGGTCAGAGCCTATGTTGGACTGGGCAGTGCTTACTACTTTTTGTAGTCTTTTCCTCTCCAGGGCGCTCAAGTTGCCGAACCAAGCCACGATGCAACCGGTCAGCGAGCTCTCTACTGTGCACCTGTAGAAGTTAGAGAGAGTCCTCCTTGACAAACCAACTCTCCGTAATCTTCTTAGGAAGTAGAGGCGCTGATGAGGTTTCTTGATAATTGCATCAGTGTTCTCGGACCAAGAAAGATCTTCAGAGATGTGCACGCCCAGGAATTTGAAGCTCTTGACCCTTTCAACCATCGACCCATTGATATAAACGGAACTGTGGGTCCCCATCCTACTCCTTCCAAAGTCCACAATCAGTTCCTTGGTTTTGCTGGTGTTGAGGGCCAGGTTATTGTGCTGGCACCATATGGACAGTTGCTCGATCTTTCTTCTGTACTCCAACTCATCCCCATCAGTGATACGTCCCACAACAGTGGTGTCGTCAGCGAACGTGATGATGGAGTTCGCACTGTGACCGGCTACGCAGTCATGAGTATAGAGTGAGTATAGATTGAACATGGGCTTCCAGCCGCTCACAGTCAACTGATACAAGTGATGGGGAAAATGAGGTGCTGTTCCTCCTGTTTGCATGTGGCCTCACTCTGGCAATGGAGGAAGCCCATGACAGAAAGGTCAGTGTGGGAAGGGCAGTTAGAATAGTGAGTAATCAGGAGTAACAGTGGGCCTCGGTGAATCGAGCGTAAATGTTCAACGAAATGGGAACTTGATCAGTTATAAAACCTGTCCAGCTTGGACGAGTTGGGTCAAAGGATCTATTTCCGTGCTGTATAAATGCGATATCCTTATATTCAGTGACTCTGCTTCCACAACACAATGGAATAGAGAACTGCAAGCTTCACAAAATCCCTGAGAGAAGACATTACTCCTCATCTTGCTTTTAAATGGTGTCCCCTTATTCTGGACATTATCTTCCATAGTTGTCCATTTCCCCACAAAGCAAAATATCTTCACAGCATCTATTCGCCATGTTATAAGGAACATAAAAGGGCACCATGTTATAAGGAAAGATGTCAGGCTGGAAAGGGTGCAGAGACGATTTACGAGGATGTTGCCAGGACTCGAGGGCTTGAGCTACAGAGAGAGGTTGAGCAGGCTAGGACTCTATTCCTTGGAGCTCAGAAGGATGAGGGGTGATCTTATAGATGTGTACGAAATCATGAGTGGAATAGATTGGGTAAACGCACAGTTTCTTGCCTAGAGTAGGGTAATTGAGAACGAGAGGACATAAGTTGAAGGTGAGGGGGAAAAGATTATATAGGAACCTGAGGGGTAACGTTTTTACGCATAGGATTGGGGTTTATGGAAAGAGCTGCCGGAGGAGGTAGTTGAGGCAAGTACTATCGCAACGTTTAAGAAACATTTAGGCAGGTACATGTATAATATAGTTTACAGGGATATGGGCCAAACGCAGACAAGTGGTACTAGTGTAGAGAGGGCATGTTGATCAGTGTGGGTAAGTTGGGCTTAAGGGCCTGTTTCCACACTGTATGACTCTATGACTAACCTCGTGAACCTTCTCTGAACTGCCTCCTATGCAAGTATCTCCCTCTTTAAACAGCGACTCCCACACTGTTGTGTATAGCAGTCGTATCAATTGATAATCTGCTTACAGTGCTGACTTTTCCTGCTAATAATTAAAGAGGTTTAATTGAGCATGCGGTGTGCACTGATCAACTGGTATGTCCACAATAAGTAACTGCTGATCACTATCAGATTGACGTTACTGCAAATAGCCCGAGGTGGATGAAAGAATGTCATTCATGATTCCAGGTCTGGTGTCTAGCCTGTAGAGTGTGTGGAGAGAATTCATCCCAGCATATCAGCCCAACCTGTCAAGGGTTATAGACAATAGGTGCAGGAGTAGGCCATTTGGCCCTTCGAGCCAGCACCGCCATTCAATGTGATCATGGCTGATCATCCACAATCAGTACATCGTTCCTGCCTTCTCCCCATATCCCCTGACTCCGCTATTTTTAAGAGCCCTATCTAGCTCTCTTGAAAGCATCCAGAGAACCTGCCTCCACCGCCCTCTGAGGCAGAGAATTCCACAGAGTCACCACTCTCTGTGAGAAAAAGTGTTTCCTCATCTCCGTTCTAAATGGCTTACTCCTTATTCTTAAACTGTGGCGGGTACACAAAAGCCTGGAGAAACTCAGCGGGTGCAGCAGCATCTAAGGAGCGAAGAAGATAGGCGACGTTTCGGGTCGAGACCCTTCTTCAGACTGCTAGGCGACGTTTCGGGTCGAGACCCTTCTTCAGACTACGGCCCCTGGTTCTGGGCTCCCCCAACATCGAGAACATGTTTCCTGCCTCTAGCGTGTCCAAGCCCTTAACAATCTTATATGTTTCAATGAGATCCCCTCTCATCTTTCTAAACTCCAGAATGTACAAGCCCAGCTGCTCCATTCTTTCAGCATATGGCAGTCCCGCCATCCCGGGAATTAACCTTGTAAACCTACGCTGCACTCCCTCAATAGCAAGAATGTCCTTCCTCTAATTAGGGGACCATAACTGCACACATTACTCCAGGTGTAGTCTCACTAGGGCCCTGTACAACTGCAGAAGGACCTCTTTGCTCCTATACTCAACTCCTCTTGTTATGAAGGCCACCAGCTTTTGTTCAGCTTTAGTCCCATGTCATAGGTAACGATGGAAAGACCACAATAGAGCAATGTATTTCTGGTAATAAGATTGAAACCTGGTTTTAAACATGCTCAGAAACAAAATGCTGCAGTAACTCAGCGGGACAGGCAACATCTCTGGGAGGAAAGAATTGGTGATGTTTCAGGTTGAGACCCTTCTTCAGACAATCCGAAACGTCACCCATTCCTTCTCTCCGGAGATGCTGCCTGTCCCGCTAAGTTACTCCAGCATTTTGTGTCTATCTCCGGTGTCAAGCAGCATCTGCAGTTCTGACACATCGAAAGTACTCGGTTACCCTAGGAAGATCATGAATGAGTGTACAGTACAGAGGGCAGTGGGAGAGATGGAAGATAACAAATAGATGATCTAAGGACTAACCTTTGGGCTTGGTGGGTGTGGTATCCGACAGCAGGAATAGAGAGAATAGGCCGCTGAGTGAATGATTTCAACCTGTAATCTCACTTTATATCAACAATGTCAGGAGATTTTGTTAAAAGTTATGGCCCTGTCCCACGGTACGAGTTCATTCCAAGAGCTCTCCCGAGTTTTAAAAAAAATCAAACTCGGGGTAAGCACAGAGAATGAACGTAGCGGGTACGTCGGAGCTCGGGGACGTCTCTTAGCGGCTCGTACCGCTAACGGCAGGTACTCGGGAAGACTCGCTAACGGCAGGTAAGCACGGGAAGACTCGTGAAGATTTTTCAACATGTTGAAAAATGTCCACGAGACCCCCGAGTACCGATGAGTGGTCATTACCGTAAAACCTCCGAGTTCGAATCAGGGCAAACTCGAGAGAGGTCTTGGAATGAACTCGTACCGTGGGACAGGGCTTTTAGAAGGTCATCATCCTTTGAAACTAGTAGCTGGCTTGTGCAGTACATGTAGATTTGTTCAGTGAGTCACTGGAGAGATGGATATGCAGCTGGGCCTTGTTAATATCACTGCATAGGAACAAGAGCGGCCATTTTGGGAGGGGGGTGACGTGTGATCACTGTGTGTTTCAGGAGATAATTTTGATTGCATTCAGGGCCTGAAGCAAAAGGTCCCAGTATTAGCTTCTAAACAAATGCAAAGGATGCAAGCCAACTGTGAAATAGAAATTATTCAGATTAGTTTTTAGTTTAGTTAAGGGATACAGTGTGGAAATGGCGGCCCTTTGGCCCACCGAGTCCATACTAACCGCGATCACCCATACCCTATCCTACACACTAGGAACAATTTACAGAAGCCAATTAACCTACAAACCTGTACATCTTTGGGACGTGGGAGGAAATCAGAACACCCAGAGAAAACCCTGAGGGAGAAAGCAAAACTCCTGTACAGTCAGCACCAGTAGTCAGGATTGAACCTGGGTCCCTGGTGCTGCAAGACAGCAACTCTACCACTGTGCCACCCCGCAAGGCATTAAAAAATTGCATTGCATCTAGTAATAGGAGACAAGAGCAAGATTGAATCTTGAAAACGGGCAAGCAACAATCTAACAATTGCAATTGTCTAAATGTTGTGACTTCATCCTTGTAAAAATAAACATGCATAAATGTACCATAGACCCAAAGTAAGATAAGACATGGTACAGTGGAGACTGAGAGAACTGCAGATCTTAAGTAAAACACAAAGAACTGGAGTAACTCAGCAGGTCAAGCTGCATCCGTGGTGGGAAGGGACAGAAGATATTTCACGCTAGGTCTCTTCAAACTCAGTCTGAAGAACGGTCCTGGCCCAAGATGTTGTTTACCCATTCCCTCCACTGAGGCTGCCTGTCTCGCTGAGTTACTCAAGCTTCTTGTTAAAGAAGGAACTGCAGATGCTGGAGAATCGAGGGTTACACAAAAAGCTGGAGAAACTCAGCGGGTGCAGCAGCATCTAAGGAGTGAAGGAGATAGGCGACGTTTCGGGTCGAGACCCTTCTTCAGACCAAGCTTCTTGTGCTGTAGATAGTGCTGTTACCTCACATTTCCACTAACACGTTTGATCCCAGTCACGTCTTTCTATGTGAAGTTTACATGTTCACCCTATATCTGTGTGGATTTCCCCCAGGTCCTTCAGCTCACCACCCCACATCACAAGAGATGTCCTGAATGGCAGATTAATTGGCTGCTGTACATTGCAGCTAGAATGTAGGTGGGTGGTTCAATTTGGGGGTGGATGGAGGTGGGGGGAGAGTTGGTGGTGAAGTAGGGAAAATGGATCGCAGGGAAAGTTAGTGAGGGATTAGGATATCTTTGAGAGCCGGGATTGATATAAGGGGGCATAAATACCCTTTTGCATCTTTAGGAAATATGGAAAGTACAAACTTGCAATTTCCAATGATGATGAGAGCCATGGCTGGGTTATAGAAAAGGGAATCGCGTAGCTCTGAGAGCTGACGGGTGTCATGTCTTTGAAGTTGGGTGTACAATCTGGGATTGTGATGGATAAACACCAGCAAAAATAATTTGAATCCTGAAGGGAGCACGGCACAGAAACAGGCCCTTCGGCCCAACTTGTCCATGCAGTTCAAGGTGCCTTCCTGAGCTAGTGCCATGTCTCTGTATCTGGCCCATTTCCCACTACATCTTTCCCATCTATGAAGAGTCCAAATATCCTTTAAGTGTTGTACCATCTCTCTACCATTTCCTCTGGCAGCTCGTTCCACGTATCCACCACGCTTTCTCTGTGAAAATCTGGCCTCGAAGGTCCCTTTTAAATCTTTCTCTCCTAACCTTAACCCTGTGCCCTCTAGTTTTAGACTCCCTGACACCAGGAGAGTCCCGGACACCCGGGGTTTGGGGGGAAAGATAGATCAGCCATGATTGAATGGCGGAGTACACTTGATGGGCTGAATGGCCTGTCCCACTTACTTGACTTTTTCAGCGACTGCTGGCACCCGTCATAGATCGTTACAGGTCGCCGAAAATTTTCAACATTTTGAAAATCCAGCGGCGACCAGAACAAGGTACAACTCTTTGGGCGACTACTCACGGCCATTCAGGCTTCACCCAGCGACATGTCGCCAGGGTGTCACCTGTATGGTCGTGAGTAGTCTCCTAGTCACCCAAAGAGTCGTAGCGTCTCTTTCTGGGCGCCGCTAAATTTTCAACATGTTGAAATTTTTTGGCGTCCTATCGCCGAAAAGGTCGCGTAAATGGGACAGGCCCTTAATTCCGCCCCTATTCCTTGTGACCTTATGAGAAAGGTGGCGTCCATCCATCTTATCGATTCTCCTCATAATTTTTTTAACTTCTATCAGGTCATCCCTTGGCATCTTTCACTCCAGGGAAAACACTGCCAGCCTAACTAGTCCCTCCTGGTAACTCACGCCCCCTAGTTCCTGGCAACATCCGAGTGAATATTTTCTGCAGCCCCTCCAGCTGAATCACACGTTGAACGAGGGAGTGGGCCCCAGGGGTCAGGCGGCCTTCTCCTGTTGCTACTTCATACACTCTGAAAGCACCGATCAGATATAAAAATGCTTAAATGGAGGACTATCGTCAGAGAGCCAGGGGTGAGGGCATCACAAACTGGTAGGCAAAACATTAACTAAACAATGTTATGGGACAGGGTGCGGGCTTCAAAGAAGAGATGGTTCAGATATAAACATTCCTCAGACAGAGGAAAAGGGATCATAAGCCAGAAAAAAATCATTGGGTGATTAAATCTCCAGAGGTTTAAATGGGACAGGAAGAGACTGTTATGACAATTGTGTGATTAATTAGAAAGCAGAGAGTTGCGCTGGATGTAGAAAATCCAGAGAAGATTTACAGGAGAATAAGAGAGAGAATAATGGAGTGTGAGAACAGATAGCTGACTAACAAAAGCAAATGAAAAAATGTGATTACAAGCACCCAACACTGGAGTTTTGATTGCTGTTTGCGGTTGGGGTGAGGAAGGTCAGACAATTTGGAAAAACCCAGAAGACTTTGTTTAAATATTTTTTTCTCAGAGTCCTGACAACTTGCTGTCTGATCAATAACACTGGAGGCAGTTGGTAAGGTGGTGGGGGTGGGGCGCAAAGTCTGGGAAGCCTGAAGCGCAAAATGCTGGAGAAACTTGGCGGGACAGGCAGCATCTCTGGAGAGAAGGAATGGGTGACATTTCGGTTCATCTCCAGAGATGCTGCCTGAGTTACTCCAGCATTTTGTGTCTGTCTTTGGTGTAAATCAGCACCTGCAGTTCCTTCCTACACAAGCCTGAAGCACAAGGCAGAAGGTAGTTGCAGCTGATGGGAGAAGGGAAGGACTTGGATGAGGAAGAGTTCTGATTACAGGTCGGGATCCCCAACCACAGAGGATGGGTTCTGATCACAGGAAGTGAAGGTTTCCGTGTGTGGTGAAAGCCAGGAAGTTACTGACGGTCTCAATCCTTGGATCATAAAGGAAATGACCTCACACATGGTGGATACATTGGTTGGCTTTGACCAAATTTCTGGCGAGGCCCTAGAGGACTGATAAACCATCATTGGTTTTCCAATTAATGAAGAGTCCCATTCCAGTCATTCTTTCTTTCCCATTCCCATTCCCATTCCAATTCTTCTACAGGCAGAAGGTACAAAACTTGAAAGCGTGCACCGCCAGACTTATGAACAGCTTAGAAACATAGAAGGTAGGTGCAGGAGTAGGCCATTTGGCCCTTCGAGCCAGCACCACTATTCAATATGATCGTGGCTGATCATCTAGAATCAGTACCATGTTCCTGCTTTTTCCCCATATTCCTTGATTCCGTTAGCATTAAGAGGTACAGTATATCTAACCCTCTCTTAACTATAGCTTCCTCCCCTCTGTTATCAGGCTTCTCAATGGTTCATCTATGAACTAGACTACTGTCCTATTGCGGATATTGGACCTTGTCTATGGAAATGGTGCATTACAATGCTGAGAACTATACTCTGCACTCTGAATCTTTCCCCTCGCGCTAACGATCATACTCGTGCCTGAGATTGGCTTGATTTTATTTACACATAGTATTACCTGACTTGATTGGATAGCATGCAAAACAAAGCTTTTCACTGTACCTCGCTCGGTACACATGACAATAATAAACCTAAATCTAAAGGAGAGAAAAAGAGGTCCACATTTAGATTTCAAATAGGTATCACATACAAGGAATGCAATAGAAGATGCGAGCAAGCATGATTAAGGAGTCATTAATTGGCCGTGGCAGAAAATGAAGAAAACGTTTCCGACCTAAATCGTCAACTATCCATTTTCTCCAGTTATTCCAGTATTTTTGTAGGTAGACAAAAATGCTGGAGAAACTCAACAGGTGAGGCAGCATCTGTGGAGCATCTATGGCAGCTCCATAGATGCTGTCTCACCCGCTGAGTTTCTCCAGCATTTTTGTCTACCTTCAATTTTTCCAGCATCTGCAGTTCTTTCTGCAGCATTTTTGTGTTTATCTTTGGCAGAAAACAAAGAGCTGGGTTAAATGGATTATTTTCTGAATTGTTTCCAGTAATTAGTAGGTTCCACTGAGATCAATGCGTGGCCTTCAGCAGTTTACCATCTCCGATGAAGTGAACTAGAACCAACTTCACTGATGGTACAACAGTAGCTGGTTAGCATATTTTGAAGATGACTACAGAGGAGCCAACAACGGGATTGAGTTTAGTTTAATTTAGTGTATTGTCACGTGTGCTGAGATACAGTGAAAAGCTTTTTTGTTGCTTGCTGTCCAGTCAGCAGAAAGACTATACATGATTACAATCAAGCCATCCACAGTGTACAGATATATAAGATAAAAGGAATAATGTTAGTACAAGATACAGTCCTGTAAAGTCTGATTAAAGGTCGTTCGAGGGTCTCTAATAAGGTAGATGATAGATCAAGCCCACTCTCTAGTTGGTGATAGGATGGTTCAATTGCCTGATTATATCTGGGGAAAAACTTGCTATTTTGGACGTTTCATTTTCAAACCTTCATACATCTTGCCTGATGGGTAAGTAGAGAAGAGGGAGTGTCCGGGGTGAGACTCACACTTGATTATACTGGTGGCCTTGCCAAGGCAGGGTGGAATGTAGATGGAGTCAATGGAAGGGAGGTTAGTTTGTGTGATGGTCTGGGCTGCGCCTACAATTCTCTGCGATTTCTTTCAGTCTTGAATGGAGCTGTTCCCAAACCATGCAGTAGTGCATCCCAACAAAGAATTATCTACGGTGTATCTGTAGAGGTTTGTGAGAGTTGTTGGGGACATGCCGAACTTCTTAAGCCTTCTAAGGAAGTAGAAGCCATCGATGTGCTATCTTGGCCATTGCATTGAGATAGATTTAGTGAGTGGGCATGAAGTTGGCAGTAGGGATATGGCATGGAAACGTGACATTATCCACTATGGATGGAGTAAGGAAAAGGGAAGTGATTATTTAGATGGAGTGAGACCAAAAGGAGATCATAGATGCATTAAACAAAAAGTGTTTGCATGTAGATTCAAGAATGATTAGGAAGCCTCAGGAAATGATTTTGAGCATTGAAGTGGGAAGTTTTGATGCAACATTACAGTGTGCCAGTGAGATAAGCAGTTTCTTATCTGATACTGGAATCTAGAAAGTGAGTCCAAAGCCAGAAATATAATTGATTAAACCTACATGGATTAAAATGAGATGAAAGGTCTTTCAGACCAATGTGTCATATAGTTATACAGCACAGCATAGAAACCGATCCTTTGGTCCAACTGATCCTTGCCGACCAAGATGTCCATCTGAGCTCGTCGCTTCGGCTTGTGTTCAGCCCATATCCCTCTACCTTTTTTATTCATGTAACTGTCCCAAATATTAGTTTTAACATTGTAATTGTACCTGCCTCGACAAGCGTCTGATAACTTGTCCATATACCCACCATCCTCTGTATGAAATATTGCTCCTCAGGCTCTTTTTAAATTTTTCCCTCTCACGTTAACCCGATGCCCTCTGATTTTAGACTACCCTACCCTGTAAAAAAGACTGTGATTAACTCCCTTAACTGCACCCCACATGATGTTATATAGCACTATAAGGTAACTGCTCAACTACTTGAGCTCCAGTGTTAAAAGTCCCAGCCTATGTAGCTTCTCCTTATATCTCTCGTTCTCCTGTCTCAGTAACATCCTCATGAATCTTTTCTGCACCGTTTCCAGCTTAATGATGTCCTTTCTATAGCTGGGCAAACAGAATTGTGTGCAGTATTCCAAGTGTGTGCTTTCAACAGACTTGTCCAGTTGCAGCATAACGTCCAAACTCTTGACTCAATGAACTGACTCAAAAGGCAAGCATGTCGTGTGATTGAAAATTTCGGTAGAAATATGTATATTTTGTGCTAGGGCACAGCACAACTGTTGACATCATTAGATGAACTGAACCCCAGAAGTGGTATGTAGCTTCCTAGCACAATAAGTTGATACATTATTAGCAATGTGCTCAATGTGCCCAAAATAGCCCAATGCTAGATTCATGTAATCTTGATCAGCACAAAACTGTTTTTGATTTTGGTTATTGCACAAACATGAGAGGGGAAAGATTTAAAAATAACCTGAGGGGCAACATTTCACACAGGGGGTGGGGGCTATATGGAACAAGCTGTCTGAGAAAGCTGTAATGGTGATTTTGATTACAATGTCTAAACGACATTTGGACAGCTACATGAATAGAAAACGTTTAGAGGGTTCACACCCAGGTTCCATCCTGACTCCGGGTGTTGTACGTTCTCCTCGTGACCACGTGGGTTTACTCCTGGTACTCTGGTTTCCTCCCACACTCCAACGATGTACAGGTATGTAGGTTTATTTTGCTTCTGCAATTGTAGATTGTCTTTAGTGTGTGGGATAGTGTTAGCGTACGGGGTGATCACAGGTCGGCGTGGACTGATGGGCCTGTTTCTTTGCTGTATATCTCCACAATATAAAAAAATGTGTACCTGAAGATTCAACAGTTAAAAATACAAAAAACATTTTGTTGAAAACAAATATTTTCTGGAGGGCGTGTGTTTGTTTAGAATTTGGTGTGGGCTTTGATGTAATGTTTCCTTTGAACATAGGTTATTGCAGCCCACGAGGCAGCGGTTTCTTTTAGTTCAGAGGAGCATACCGTGTGGTATATGGTTACAGGGCAGGTTTGTGGCTGTACAACAGGAACACAATGGTTGGAGGTGCTATCTTTGGGATCTGGCATTAAACTGAAAGCCCCAGTTAAATCAAAGAACATGTGGATTTTGTCAAAGATAAAACTAAGATAAAGGCTGAACTTAAGGTGGTGTGCGGGGGCAGCACATTGGCACATGTGTCGAGTCATTGCTTTCCAGCGCCAGAAATCACGCTCAATCCTAACCTCAGGTGCTGTCCGTGTGGCGTTTGAATGTGGGATTCCTCTGTGGGTTTCCTCCCACATCCTAGAGATGTGCAGGTTGGTAGGTTAATTGGCTGCTATAAATTGGCCCAAGTGTGTAGATGACTGATAGAATCTGGGTAGACAAAAATGCTGGAGGATCTCAGCGGGTGAGGCAGCATCTATGGAGAGAGGGATAGGTGACGTTTCGGGTCAAGACCCTTCTTCAGATAGAATTTGGTAGAATTTAGGTAGAACTTGGGTGAATAGTTGACAGTATGGAGAGAATAAAGAAGAGAGTGCCATCGCATCTGACCCGCCGAGTTACTCCAGCACTTTGTGTGTCCAGGGATTCTGCCTGACCCAATGTGTTACTCCAGCATTTTGTACCATTCTTGGTAGACCCGCAATTGCCGTCCCTTATTTCTAATTTTTTACTTCTCCACAACGAAATCCCCTCAAGGTGCGCCGACTTTGAAAACATTTTCCTCTTTCCAGCTCCAGGGATACTGCCTGGCCCGTTGAGTTACTGCAACACTTTGAGTCCTTCTCTGTAAACCCACCTTGATTCCACATGGGGAGGATAAAGTTGGACCATATTCACATAGGATTCGTGTAAATGGGTGGTTGATGGTCAGCATGGATTTGATGAGCTGAAGGGCCTGTTTCCATGCTGTACATCTCGATGACTAGTCTGCAACCAATATTGACAGCAGTTCCACTTTAAAGGGACTGACTGTAGATGCATCTCAAGCGTTTTTAAATAGATGGTTTTGTGACACACCAAATATTTAAAACAAACTCTTCCCATATTTAAAAAAGTTCCTCTTTAAAGACATTTAATAGGGCCAATTTCATTTGATCAAGAAAGGCAATTTTGTTAGAGCTTATGTCAACAGAGAATGGGAAACAGTTATTGTGAAGAACACTAAGCTGCCACTGAAGCTCAGAACTGTATTCATGGACCCTCTTACCATTAAGCCACTGGAATGCACAACTGCTCGTTTTATGGTCCTGTTAAACAAAGCTCTTGGGATTCTTTGGAAGATGGCCAAGCAGACTGGCAGTCTGAATGGAGCACCTGTATATTCTTTGTTCAGATTTTAGACAGGGTTTAATGAAACAGAGACAAGTCTGACCAGAGCAATAGGTAAGGACAAAGGTGAATGGCTGCAACTTCAAAGGAGTCAGAAGCTTGGGAGCCAGGCGACAAGACGAGGTCAGAACTGGTCAGCTCAGGATTTATGCAATGGATTCAGCTTTAGTCATTTCCAGTTGGATCCTACTCACAGGTAGTTGTTCTCTCCACTCGAGTAAACCTATCTATGTTGGTTTGACTTAAATGGATTATGTTGATAGATAGGTATGTGTGCCATTCATGCAGCATAACATGAAATGATTCCCATATTTCAGAACGAGCTGTAGTTCAATAGGGCACTGAGGGATTAGTTTCTCGGCCTAGCCATTTTCATGAAAGAATTTTGGCACCGTGATACTGTGGGCTGGAGTGATACGATTCAGATTTGTAGTCATGCTCCCACTCTCAGGTATAACCAACACAGATGAAACCATCCCCTACAGGAGAGTGGTTTAGAAGGTATATTATCACTCCCATGGACAGGTTTCATTTTGAAGAGATGAGGTTAAGGTTATACAACTCTACATGCATGGAGGGAGTCATGGTGACAGGAACTACAGTCCATTGCTAGGGCACACTTGCATCCTTATCAACAGATCATTACCTCTGTAGGCAAAGATAGACACAAAAAGCTGGAGTAACTCAGCTGTTCAGGCAGCTTCTCTGGATAGAAGGAATAGGTGAGGTTTTGGGTCGAGACCCTTCTTCAGACTCGGGGTTGTGTAGGGTCTAGAGAAGGGTTTCCGACCCGAAACGTCACCTATTCTTTTCCCCAGAGATGCTGTATGACCCGCTGAGTTACTCCAGCATTTTGTGTCTATCTTTTCCTTCATTGTTGAGCAGGAGGACGAGTGCTCTTCGGGAACCAAACGTTTAAGCTTCCACTGGTGTAAATATGATACCTTCCAACCGATAGCAGAACCATCAAAGGATATGCGGAGGGTGCCGGTGTGGGCAACTTCTCTTGCGGGATCGTAAACAGAACCAAGTATTAAAATTGTTCTTGGCGTCTCGAGCTGCCACACTTTCATGCGAAATTAGTTCACCGTGGTATGGTTTCCCACTGCAACCTACTTGTAATTACAATGTAGTTTATTGCTCCATAAACACAAACCAATATCTTAACCAAGTGTTCAGCTGACTCTTGGACAATTCAAATTCCATTCATAAGTTCATGAGTTGCAGGTGCAGAATAAGGTCATTCGGCCCATCAAGTCTACCGTTCCATTCTATCTTTCCCTCTCATCCCCATTCTCCTGCCTTCACCCCATAAGCCCTGACACACTTAATTCAAGAGAGAGCTAGATAGGGCTCTTAAAGATAGCGGAGTCAAGGGATATGGGGAGAAGGCAGGAACGGGGTACGGATTGGGTATGATCAGCCATGATCACATTGAATGGCGGTGCTGGCTCGAAGGGCCGAATGGCCTACTCCTGCACCTATTGTGTATTGTCTAATAAAAAATCTGTCAATCTCCGCCTTAAAAATATTAATTGACGGCCTCCACAGCCATCTGTGGCATTGAATTCCACGGATTCACCACCCTCTGACTAAATCATTTCTTATCATCTCCTTTCCAAAGGTACATCATTTTATTCTGAGGCTGTGGCCTCTGGTCCTGGAATTTCCCACTGGGTGGAAACATCCTCTCCGCATCCACTCTATCCAGCCCTCTCATTATTTTGTTAGTTTCAATGAGGTCCCCTCTCATCCTACTAAACCTCAGCGAGTACAGGCACAGTGCCTTCAAACTCTCATCATGTGTTAACCCAATCATTCCTGGGATCAATCTCGTAAACCTCTTCTGGACTCCCTCTAATGCCGGCATATCCCTCCTCAGATATAGGGCCTAAAACTGCTCGCAGTACTCCAAATATGGTCTGACTAGTGTATTTTAAATCATTACATCCCTGTTTTTATATTGAGGCGCTCCCCAAATAAATGCTAGCGTTGCAATCTCCTTTCCTCAAGTTACTTTTTCCTTGGTGCATCGAATGGGAATTTGGGATGTATTCCTGCCCTCTGCCCTCTGCACCCCTCCCTCCCCACCTCCCCGCAAACCAGGTTGGAGAATGGAGATGTCCATAAACCTGACTGGAGAATTGAATGTGCTGCAGTCGGTGCTGTAATTACATTGCAACAATTGGGCTACAATTTCCATATGCTTTGTTGACTGCAAACTGGTTTTGTTTGTCAAGAAATGGATGTGAAAGGTACCATGTTAATGCAATTCTTTCTTCTCATCATTTAATTTCTACTCTCTCCCTGCACTCTCATACACAAAGATCTTGGTGACCATTTACTTCTGTTCCTCGATCGTCGTGAAGTTTATTCAGAGTTATCAGCTATGTCTTCAGAATGACCTGGTATTCCCATCTCTGCATCCGCTTTCCCCTATTAAGACATTTGAAACCTACTTCTTTTTGTTTGATCACCCTCCTGTGAAGTGCCTTCAGATGTTTAGTTACTTTAAAGAACAAACAAAAATACAAGTGATGTAAAATATTAATTTTAAACAAATGTTTATCCAAACATTTTCTCCGGCCCCCTTCGGTCATGGCTGACCATGGGTGTCTCCAGTGTGCTTATTCCCTATTTGGAGGATGCCTGTGCGTGACTTTGTTTAACGTGGGGAGACTGGCACACAGACAGTCACCACACAGTCCTTGACTGATCTAGATCAGGATCCAGTGACATGGAGTCCAAGACGACCGGAGACCCTTTTCTGCTGCAGCTTTCATCCGCCTTCCCAGCCGTTGTGACGCTCCACTAAGGTCAGCCATCATCCTCCAGCTGTTCCACCGTTGAGGTCTTGGTTGGATTGCTCTTTGTCAGAGACCTCCCCCTCGACCTTCCCGCCGTGGGTGGCCCTACCAGGAGCATAGCTCCAGACGGCATCGCTCTCAGGATCTCAGGGCCACACAAGCTTCTCCACCACGACAAGGTGACAATCCACTCCATACATTGGAGTGATGACAAACAACATTAGGGCAGGTACATGGATAGGTTAGGCTTAGAGGTAAGATAGAGGTGAGAGGGCATGTCTATCTCGGCTTAGAGGGATATGGGCCAAATGCTGGCAGGTGGGACCAGGGTAGATCTGGCATGTTGGATGAAGGGCCTGTTTCCATGCAATATGACTCTATGATACTGGGCTGGGCTCTTGTCCTTTACCAGACATTGCAAATGTTGACATAATCTTCTCTTTATTTTGCCAAGAATAATTGCCCCAAACCATCGCTCTTGGTTTTGATGCCTATTTATTTATCGCTCCAAATGCACATTTCACTTCATCGCTTCGGGTCTCTCACATTGGTCGCGGGAGCGACTTGGTGGGGGGTCCCATCTCTCGCGCTGTGGGACCTTTTGTAATCCTCAACATCAAACTTGTCGCAGTGTATTAACACAAAACGCAAAGCATGTCCGTGGCAGGAGCAAAATGATGTAACATTACACCCAAAACATCCAGCTATTCCTCATTCATTAATGACAGATCGGTTTTAAATTGGCGCTGAAGCCCACACCACTTCACACCGTGTCACAGTTTAGATTTCACAGCGTGAAGCTTGACGGTAACCACAAATTCCTCCAGAAAAAAAAAATGTGGGTCACAATACACAAGTGAAGACAAGCGTGTGAATATAGGAAGAACAATGAATAAACGGTGTAGGAAGGAATTGCAGATGCTGGTTTAAGTTGCAGATGCTGGTGTAACTCAACGGGTCAGACAGCATCTCTGGAGAAAAGGAATAGGTGACGCTTCGGGTCGTGATCCTTCTTCAGGCTCTTGGTCTCCCTTACTTTGTATTACTAGATGCTCCATCTTTTGTTTCTGCCTTTAGATTTCTCTTGGATTTAAAGCCAGCTACTGCTTGCTGTTTGTCCATTGTTACTCAAACGGCCATCACCAGAATACAGAGTCTTTCTTGTCATCTCACTCTACAATTTGGTCTCCGTATAGCTGAACCATAACAGCTTCTCAATGCCTCCTCCCCGGCAGTAAAGGATATGATTGCAAATGCAGCGTGAGGGGAGGTAGCCTGAAGAAAGGTCACGACTCGAAATGTCACCTATTCCTTTTCTCCAGAGATGCTGCCTGACCTGTCGAGTTACTCCAGCTTTTTGTGATGGAAGGAACAGCAGCTTCTGGTTTACACCGAAGATAGACACAAAAAGCTGGAGTGACTCAGAGGGACAGGCAGCATCTCTGGAGAGCAGGAATGGGGGACATTTTGGGTCGAGACCCTTATTCAGACTGAGAGTCAGGGGAGAGGAAGACACAGAAATATGGAAGGGTAAGGTGTGAAAATGAGACATCAAAGGGGACAAAGCTTAAGGAAAATGTAGAATAGATCAATGTTAGTAGGGGAGGGTGATAACGAAGTATACAAAGATAAAATTAAATCAGGAGAACTGTCAGAATGTCCGGAGAACTAGGATGGAGGGGGGGGGGGGGGGGGGGAGTGTACAGAGAGGGAAAACAAAGCTTACTTAAAGTTGGACAAGTCAATATTCATACTACTGGGTTGTACGCTGCCCAATCGACTGTCTGTCTGTCTGTCTGTCTGTCTGTCTGTCTGTCTGTCTGTCTGTCTGTCTGTCTGTCTGTCTGTCTGTCTGTCTGTCTGTCTGTCTGTCTGTCTGTCTGTCTGTCTGTCTGTCTGTCTGTCTGTCTGTCTGTCTGTCTGTCTGTCTGTCTGTCTACCAACTTTGGATTTTGTATCAACATGCTGTTCCCCCATTTACCATTGATGGATCAGAAATGAAATTGCTTTTTCATTGTTACATAGAGATTAGTGGGCACAGGGAATTGGAGTTCTGTAATCTAATCAATGCTCTGATGATGCTCTCTCCTTACTGCAGTGGTAAAGAGCCTTGAAACTTCTCACTGGCTAACATTTACTGGTCCTTTAGTTCAATAACAATGAGTTCCCCCATTCCCCCTTCTGTTCTCAAGCCCTGTGATAGTTAGCTCTAATTGGGTTTGTTTCCATGGACACGGATGTCTCATTTCATATTTAGTTACCCGCTGGTTACAATTAGTGGCCTCATTGATCCTCTCAGTCTCTGATAATGTTCACATGCATCCTAAAATATTGATGACATTGCAAGATAGACATACAAACCTGGACAGGCAGTGTCTCTGCAGAGAAGGAATGGGTTACGTTTCGGGTCGAGACCTTTCTTCAGACTTCAGACATTACACGGGCAGTAATTAGATCTTAGTGTCCGTAATGACACAGTGCTTATATATTAGATAGAGAAAGAAACTCTGAATAAGAAATAAATACTGTCTGAACAAGGGTTCCAACCTGAAATGTCACCTATTATTTTTCTCCAGAGATGCTACCTAACCTGTTGAGTTACTCCAGCATTTTGTGTCCATCTGCATAAGTTAATGTCCATAAGTTCATGTTCATAGGTTATAGGAGCAGAATTAGGCCATTCAGCCCATCAAGTCTACTCCACCATTCAATCATGGCCTATCTATCTATCCCTCTCAAACTCATTCTCCTACCTTCTCCCCACAACCCCTAACAGCTCTCTGCAGATTCTTCCAACACATTTAGAAATAAATAAATTGATTTGATCTGTTAGTAATATTAAGCATTATCCACGCAAGGACCAGTTCAGATGATGGTGGCAGCTAACAATGCAATTTAATTCACTTATGCTTGAGATAAGGTTCAAATCACTTCAGCTCCTCCACAATAGACATCTATTTCACCTCTATTAAATCATTCTGTTAAGGTACTATATATAAAAAAAAAATTGTTGAAGTTGTTGTCTATGTTATTGGTGTAAAACATTCCAAGATTTTCCTTTGAATCAGTATGAAGTTTTTATTCCTATCGTTTTCTGCATTATTGTGATTATTACAGGTGGGTAACTAAAGTTTGAAAATTGCATAGTTCTCTGAATTGTGCATTTGGTATGTCTAGTGCAGAGTTCAAATCTTACTGTACCCTTTATCTGCTTTGCCATGAAATAGCTTGTAGCCCATCTAACTAAAATTGAATTCAATTGATGCCACAAGAGCCAAGATGATAAATGTAAATGAAAGGTAGAGATAGTAGCAATGATAAAGATCGTAGAATTATAGAACATATAACATAGAATTTAAAACACAGCACATGAACAGGCAATTTGGCCCACAATGCCTGTGCTGAACACAATGCCAAGTTAAACCAATCTTCTCTGCCGGCCCAGGTTCCATATCCCTCCATTCCCTGCAGATCCATGTGCCCATCTGAAAATCTCTTGAATGCCACTAATGTATCTTCCTCCACCACCACCTTCAGCAGTGCTTTCCAGGCACCCACCGCTCTCTATGGAAAATACCTTGCCTTGCACATCCCCTTTCCCCCTTAAACCTTAAACCTATGCCCTCTAGCCATTGCCATTTTCACCCTGGGAAAAAGGTTCTGACTGTCTGCCCTATCTAATTCCTCCCATCATTTTATATTTAGGGATGAGTTTCCAATACTGAGGCCAGGGAGTTTTCCTTTTCAACATAGCAAGAGAAACAGAGAATCAGTGAGACTCAATCCAGGTCCCTGCTCCACATCTCTAACTGCCCAGTTCAAATGAGTTGCCTGGGTACTTACTCCCTGATTAAGATAAACGTACAACTCAGGACCGGTGACCTCATTTACACAGATAGATAAGAAGATTTAACTTCTGTCTTCAGATGACCTTTTCCAACTTATCCTCGGGGTATCTTACACCAGAAAAATACAACAGAAAATCTAAAGATAGACACAAAAAGACACACGTTGCGAGGGAAGGAACTGCAGATGCTGGTTTAAACAGAAGATAGACAGAAAAAGCTGGAGTAACTCTGTGGGTCAGGCACCATCTCTGGGGAAAAAGGAATAGGTGAGGTTTTGGGTTGAGATCCTTCATCAGCCAAACTGGTTGACAAGATGATCAACGTATGGTGCAGTTTACCATTGTTTTTTTTTAACAGAGAAGGCTTATTGATATCAGCAGGTCTTGGAAGGAAAAACTATTGTCTATTAATATTGCATCAACTAAAACAATTTGGGTGTCCAGTGTAACTCAGTAGGTAACGCTCTTGACTCTGAAGCAGATCTCTTAATTCCAAGTCTGTTACCAGACTTCACCGATGCTAAGGCACACATTTATGGCAATGCCACGCTGATGGAGATGATTTTTTTGGGATGAGCCTTTGAAATGGGAGCCTGCCCATTATTTTGTTCAGGAGATGATGGAGGAACCCCTGGCACTACCTCAATGGATCAATGGTTTCTTTATTATCACGTGTACCAAGGTACAGTGAAATACTTTTGTTTTGGATACAGATCAGCAAGATTATCACCATGGATAAGCGCAAACCCCAAGTTAGTACAGAATGGATAGAACAGCCCACTGATTTTATAGCAAGAGGTGCCATCTTAGCACCGTTGTACAGTCCCAGCCACAGCTGGCCACAAAGGCCCGTTGCAGCCATCGCCTCTGTTCCGGTCGCCCCTATACTTGCATGGCCACGGCCCTCTTCAGCCCTTGTTCCCTGGGGGATGCCTCCCGCAGCCGATCCTGAGGATGCAGAGGAGTTATTCCTCTGACTTTTCAATATTTAATTGTCTACCTACAGATCATCCCTCACAGTGTTTTACATGTATATTGACAGCCATGTATGTTTCTACCTTTACATCCGTGACTAAATGTGGGACTTAATTTTCCAGAAATACCATCTTTCCTCTTTCGTGTGGCGTGCACAGCCTACAGTTGTTGGACATCTTGTTCTATTTTATCTTCTGTTTGTGCACGTCGAGTTGATTGCATTAGTCGAAACAGGGCGGACCACGTGAAGGTTGCAATCTTCCACCCCAAATACCATCCTACAGGTAACAATGTGGATTTAACATATGTTTCAATTATTTAGTTCTCACTGATACAACATACCCGTCCTTACTAGCTTACGTCACCTCCAAGTACATCTCATAGTCTTCCATGGGCTCCAATTTGTAAGGAATATGAAATATATTAAATATATGTGATTTTCATCAAGTAAATAATTTTACACAGGCCAACTAATATTTAAAGACATTAAAGTTTTTTTGCTTGAACTGTGAACAAGTCATATAGATAAGTGAGTTTTATAAGTACAAGACCAGTACTCCAGATAGACCAGTATATAGGTTACAGAAGTTATTTCAGATTTGTAGTATTTAAAAACTGTTAACTCCTGGCAGTCTGTAACTGCTTTTAAGGGATGTAATAGCAAATTAACATTTTTTGTTAAATGTACCACGTCAGGAGTTCCCCCCATGCTGGGGGTACCATGTAATACCATGCTACCTGCTTCATGGCCGGATAGTCGACGACTAAACCGTCTCCCCCACTTGGTTTGCCAGGTGAGGAGAGGGCTGTGGACCCCCAACAGGACCAAAAACAAGACCTGTCAAAGGGCGGATGAGCTTCTAGCGAGCCAACGGACATCTCCTCACTTCAGTAGAAGTTGCGATCACTGTCGTACATCGCATTGTAAGGAATTATGATAAAGCACACACTTTACCCTATACTTCCAGCGGCAGAAGTCCTCAGGAACTGGAGGATGGAGATGTGTGGTGCGTCCGTCACTGTTCCCGTTGGAAACCAGCACCACTGCATCGCTAATCTTTTCAACGATAATGATGAATGAATGACCTATGATGGATTCTAATGAAAAATGCAGGTGAATAACAAATTTTAAAAAGAAAAGTTAGGACAATACTTTTCATGGGCTAATTCCATCCCAGCATGTTTCCTCAGAAAATGTTTAGTTTAGAGATACAGCGTGGAAACAGGCCCTTCGTCCCACCGGGTCCGCACCGACCTGTGATCCCCGCACATTAACACTATCCAACACCCACTAGGGACACTTTTTTTTTAACATTTACCAAGCCAATTAACCTACATACCTGTACGTCTTTGGAGTGTGGGAGGAAACTGAAGATCTCGGAGAAAAATCCATGCAGGTCACGGGGAGAACTTACAAACTCCGTACAGACAGCACCCGTAGTCAGGATCGAACCTAGGTCACCGGAGCTGCATTCGCTGTAAGGCAGCAACTCTACCGTTGCGCCAACGTGCCACCAATGTTGCTACATTGTCGTTAGTCATCCCCCATTTTTGCCCATTTTATCATGGACCAGTCCCAGCATCCCATCATCACAATGTAGGCCAACGTACACACCCTACCACTCCAGCCCTCTCAAATCTAGTCTAAAACCTAAAGATAACTCCAAGAGGAAATTTATGCTGTTGATAGAGTTCCTCTGAGCCCAGCTACTAGGCTGCTGTGCCTACAACACATTCTTGCTGCTCCCTTCTTGCTGCCTCCATGGATCATTGACAAGGATAAAGCATTGTTCATTGATCCATTTAAATTAAATTAAAAGGCAAATACTTTTTTTCAGTACTTTAACAAGGTTAAAATTAGATTAGCATCCAATTATATTTTATTGATCTTGCATTCTTTAAATGGTTTGCTATCTTACAATTAACATCTTGAGTCTAAAGATCCAAACTACCAGTGTAATCAAAGATCACTGTAATCAGTGTAAACAAAAAGGTGGAGTAACTAATCGGCACAGGTAGCATCTCTGGAGAGGAATAGTTGATGAGACCCTTCCAGTGTATCAATGTGTAGGAAGGAACTGCAGATGCGGGTTTACACAAAATGCGGGAGTATCAGACCGAAGCAAGGTCTTGACCCGAAACATCACCCATTCCTTCTCTCCAGAGATGCTGTCTGTCCCACTGAGTTACTCAAGCATTTTGTCTATTACCAGAGTATCAGTCCCACCATCTCTGCTGCCTTCATTTTTTGGGGAGAGGGAACTCATTCACTCTATAGGAAAGTTAATTTTATGTAATAAAAATCATGTTTCTTAATATTAGCACTTTAGAATGTTTTCAATGTTAATCTAGCATTAGATTTCAAATCATTGAATCAAAATACTGGCAGGACATGATGCTAAACAATTCCTTTTTTAAAAGATGATTCATCCACAGTCCAAAGTATATTCTTTCTTATGGTGAAGAAAAGCTAGGAGAAATATAATTATGCATTGGATGCAGCCATTGCCATAAGACATAGGAGCAGAATTAGGCCATTCAGCCCATCAAGTCTTCCCCACCATTCAATCATGGCTGATCTATTTTTCTCTCTCAACCTCATTCTCCTCTTTTCTTCCTATAAACTTTAAGCAATGGTAAACTAAACAACATCAAACTACCAGACATCACTGACATTCTCAAGGGAGAAGTTGTTGGTGAAGCCTCGTTAGATTTTCATTAGGTAAATGATCAGCTGAGACCAGGTGTGAGAGGAATTGCTGTATCGTCTCTTATATGTTAAATCCATCTACTTATTTTGACTGTGATTCATGTTTTGGGGGTCGATGCACCATCAGCAGGGTTCACATCTGTGAATGCTTCTCCACAAACCCTCCTGTACCTCAGCTTTCTTTCCCTGTTTCAGACTGAGCCAGAGATCCTGATCCTTCATAGAGTTCCTCGTCAGTAGGAATCCTCCAACTGTTCAGTAGACTGTGGGAGGCACAGTGGTCCCATGGTAGAACTGCTGCATCTCAGCGCCAGAGACCCGGGTTTGATCCTGACCTTGGGTGCTGTCTGTGTGGAGTTTGCCTGTTCTCCTTGTGACCACGTAGATTGTTTCTGGGTGATGCAGTTTCCTCTCACAATGCAAAAACATGTGGAGTTGAAGTTTAATTGGCCACAGTGAAATGGCCCATAATGTGCAGGGAATGGATGAGAAAGTGGGACAACATAGAACTTGTGTGAACAATGCTTGATGGTTGGCTTGGACTCAGTGGTTCGAAAGTCTGCTTTCATGCTATAGTTCTAAACTAATGTAAACTAAACTGTGCTAAGAATGTAGAAACAAAGAACTGCAGATGCTGGTTTTTACCAAAGATTGACACCAAGTGCTGGAGTAACTCAGTGGGTTAGGCAGCATCTCTGGAGGAAAAGGATGGGTGACGTTTCGGGTCGGGGTCTTTCTTCAGGCTGCAGAGATGCTACTTTAATCTGCTGAGTGACTCCAGCACATTGCGTCTATCTTGAACTCAACTAAGACCAGATGCACCAAATAAATCACCAAAGCCCACCTGTCGGTGCAAGGGCCACGAGACTCTGAGGTCCGAGGGAACCAGCTTGAATGTCTCAGAGGGCAGGTGGGAATTTGGTGGTTCGGCAGTCAGCGATCACCCCCACCATGTTAACATGGCAGTGATCACCGGCCAACAGGCTTGTGGTCAACAACATATGTCAGTTATATGAAAATCTTTTAGCAGAGAGATTCCTTGAAGCGCAGGAGGTTGAGTTACGATCTTGCAGAGGTGTATAATACCATGAGGGAAATAGATAGGATTAACGCACAGAGTATTTTACCCTGGGTAGAGGAATTCAGAACCAGAGGACATAACTTTAAAATGTGAGGAGAAAGATTAAACAGGAACCCGAGGGGCAACCTTTTCACTCACAGGGTGCTGGGCATATGGATCAAGCCGCCAGAGGAGGCAGTTGAGGCAGATACTATAACAGCATTTAAAAGGCACATGGACAGGAACGTTTTAAAGGAATACGGACCAAACACGGGAAAATGGGATTAACTTAGATGGAGCATCTTGGTCAACATGGATGAGTCGGGCTGAAGGGCCTGTTAGCATGCTGTATGACTCTCTGATTCTAAGAGGTGTTGCCAGGAAAAGCTGTTTGCTGGAATAGATTAATAACAACACTAGCAACCAAAATGTGAATATATTACATCCAGTTGATTTTTACAGGCAGGAAGTGTACAGTGAGGGGGAGGGGTAAAGGCTGCAGTTTTGAATGGATAGAATGTGACTTAACACGTCTACACATTTACTGATAACATTATCTGCAATCAATCCCTCTGTTTTAGACTTAAGAAACAGAATTTACAGCAACTCAGTTCTAAGTTTGAAAATGTCAGGATTAAAAAAACTATAGGTTTTGACAAGCATTGAAATAAAAATGAATGAGAATTAAATGCTTGCTCATCAAATGTCCCACTGAAAGTATTTGCATGCCATGAACTCTGTGTATCAAATTTAATTCCTGGCAAATCACACATACACTAATTCTATCCTGCACACTAGGGACAATTTGCAGAAGCCAATTAACCTACAAAGCTGCACGTCTTTGGAATGTGGGAGGAAACTGGAGCACCTGAAGAAAACCCACAAGGCCACAGGGAAAATGTGCATACTCCTCACAGACAGCGCCCGTGGTCAGGATCGAACCCGTGTCCCTGGCCCTGTAAGTCTGCAACTCTACCATTGCTCCAAATGAAAGATACGTATCCCTTGGAAGTTTAGTGTAAGTTCCATCCACATGTGTGCTTCAATGAATGAGTGAGCAATGGCCTGGTATTTAGCCACCTGTCACCTGCAAAAACAAGCATTGGCAGCATTGTATCAGATCCACGCTGTATCTTTCAATTCAATTCAATGATATAGAAAATATAGCTTTTCTGTTGCGACATCTCTTGCATCATTTTAAATCAGGCTGGGAAATATTTTTACACATTTTTAAGAAAAGAATACTTGATAGAGAAGGCTAGAAATAAACTTTAAATTCAAACAGCAATATATAAGGAATTTACGCTCACAAATAGTACGGAGCTGTACAGAGCTGTATGGAGTTTGTACGTTCTCCCTGTGACTGCATGGGTTTTCTCCAGGTGCTCTGGTTTCCTCCCACATGCCAAAGAGGTGCAGGTTTGTAGGTTAATTGGCTTCTGTAAATTGTCTCTAGTGCGTAGGACAGAACTGGTGTGTTGGTGATCATTGGTTGGCGCAGACACGGTGGGCCGAAGGGCCTGCTTCCATGCTGTACCTCTAAACCAAACTCTCTAAATTAAACTAAATAGCCTATTCAAAAACAGTCCATGCCAACCATCAATCGCTCATTCACACTAGTTCCATGTTATCCCAATCTCTCTACGCACCAGGGGCAATTTACAGCAGCCAATTAAACTACAAACCGACAAGCTATGGGATACCCAGAGAAGTCCCACGCAGTCACAGGGAGAATATGCAAAGGTCACACAGACAAGACCCGAGGTTAGGATCGAACCTGGGACTCAGTTGCCCCACTGTTCCACCCTCGAATCTGTGCATCGTTTCTGTGCACTTGCCTAAACCAAATACTATATGTATTCTAAATGAAGCAGATTTAATAGAATCTGTAGGAAGATTATTTTTCCAACCTAGCCAAGCAGACAAGTCACACTCTAATTTCAAGTGGGCTCAAGCCTGTTGCATCAAATCATCTTCATTCACCACTTCTTTCTGCCGCTTGTAAAACTGCAAAAATCACTGATATGAAATGTATGTGTTGAAAATGTTTTTGCATAAGGCACTTGAGGTGAACTGTGCATTTACAAGGAATCCTTTATTACTTTAGTTTACTCTAGAGATACAGCGCGGAAACAGGCTCTTCAGCCCACCTAGTCCGTGCCGACCAACGATTCTTGTTACACTAGCACACAATTTACAATTTTTTACCAAAGCCAATTAAGCTACAAACCTTCTTCTTCTTGCATATGGCGTGCACAGCCTAAAGTTGTAGGACAACTTGTTCTATTTGATCTTGCACGTCAAGTTGATTGCATTAGTCGAAACAGGGCGGACCACGTGAAGGTTGCAATCTTCCACCCCACCTACAACCCTGTACGTATCTGGAGTGCATGAGAAAACCGGAGCACTCGGGGAAAACCCATGCGATCACGGAGAGAACATACAAACTTCATATAGACGGCACCCGTAGTCAGGATTGAACCCGGGTCTCTGGCGCCGTAAGGCAGCAACTCTACCGTTGCGCCACCGTGCCGCCCCGTATCCTTCATCCACCTTAGGTGTAATGAGAAAGTTTGATCACAAGAAAGAATGCCATTCAGCCATCTCCCTGTTCTTTTTTTTTCAAGAGAAAGATCCAGAGGTGTCTCCATATCATCCAACGCTTTCTAAAAGTTTCCAAGATTTAAAGGTTCCAAGAGTTCCAAGGTTAAAAGCATCCTCAAGGTTCTGTATGGGGTCTGAGGGTTTAATTCTATAAAATGTCAACCTACAGTCACAAGTGGTATGAAGAATTGGGACATGAAACAGAAGCTGTTTCACCAAGTACCTATGAGACCACTTGGTGAAATGATCCATCATTACATTTAGGTTATGATTAATGCTTTTGCTCCCTGCAGAAGCAGTGAACTAGTGCTGCTTTGACAAGTGTTTATAATAATCTGGTATGTTTAGTATGGTGGGTGCACTTATAGATTTAGGGCTTTCTTCCTGGTTTTTAATTCACATCTAGAAATCGTTCTGTTCACAATGGCAACAACTGTGTTGTCAAAAGCAGTGGCATTTAGTGGTGTTACTTTATTATGGGGAGCACGCATGTAAATTAACATAGGCTGTGGAAGTATCAGCTGTATAAAACCTATGAGTGAAGGAAAAGGAAAGAAATGTTGATACGTTACTTGTGTCGGAACGAACTGCAGATGCTGGTTTACACCGAAGATAGACACAAAATGCTGGGGTTACTCAGCGGGTCAGGCAGCATTTGTGGAGAAAAGGAATAGGTGATGTTTCGGGTCGAAACACTTCCTCAGACTGAGTCAGTGGTGGGGAAAAATAGAGGCATGAGAAGGTTCCGAACAAATCAGAGCCGGCACCGATGACCGAGGAAATGTGGAGCCCACAATGGTCCATTGTTGGTTGTGGAAGAAGTGATAACAAAGGGATATTACTTTACTTTGGTCAGGTTTCATACACCCACGGTGCTGTTCCATCATAAAAACCTCCTAAAACAACTTCATTAATGAGTCTGATTGTGCTCAACCCAAAATGCCTAAACTTCCCACCTGCACTGTGTAGATAAAAGAAGCAGAAGATGCTGCTTTAGAAAAAAGACACAAAGTGCTGGAGTAACTCAGCAGGCCAGGCACCATCTCTGGAGAACATGGAGAGGTGACATTTCAGGCCAGGACCCTTGCTCGGACTGATTGTGGAGGGGGGAACAAGGCTGGAAGAAAGGAGAGGCAGAACAAAACCTGGCGTGTGACCGGCGGATACAGGTGAGGAGGGTCTTTGATAGGCAGATGGTAGACAAAGGCCATAGATGGAATGACAAAAGGTGTGAGATAGGGATAGAAAAGGTGCAAATTGTGAAGCCAGAGGAAAGGATATAGGTGGAAGGGAATGGTGTAGTGAGTACAGGGGAGAGTGGGGGGAGGGTGGGGGGGGGGAGAAATGGCGTGTTGTTTGTAGGTTAGTTATCTAAAATTGGAGAATTCAGAGAAATGGAGATCTGTCCTGTTGTTACTGAGGACAACTGTGAGTATAAGTAGGGCCTCAGTGCTGGGGAATGACGATGTGGGAGATGACACTGATATAGGTTTGATTATACTAACAGTGAATTTGAAGAATTTATCACAGACAGTGTTCCAGTAGCTTGAGAGGGCGGCTGTTGGTGCTCCAGGCCTCAGAAACATTCAAGGTAAGTGGGGGGTGCCAAGTAGGCAGAGAGCCCTTCATGGAATAGACAAAGGAATTGAGGGCCCGTCTCACTTTCATGACCTAGTTCAGACCTCTGCCGAGTTTGCCCTTGACTCATACTCGCAGCATGGTCATCACGAGGTCGTAGGAGGTCGTAGGTAGGTCGTGATGCTAGTCGTAGGTACCTGTGGCATCAAGCAGGTCGGGGCATTTTTTTTAGCATGATGAAAAATGTCCACGAGTAAAAAAGGTTGTGAATTAGGTCACGAAAGTGGGACAGGCCCTTTAAATGTAACATCTCCAAGTTTGTGGATGACACAAAGCTAGGTGGCAGTGTGAGCTGCGAGGAGGATGCTATGAGGCTGCAGGGTGACTTGGATAGGTTGGGGGAGTGGGCAGATGCATGGCAGATGCAGTATAATGTGGATGAAGGCGAGGTTTTACTTTGGAGTCACGTGAGTGATTCCGTGAAGAAGGCCCGCCAGGCCGCATGCGCACCAGTACGTCAGTCGCATTGGCGCAAGCACCAGCCTGGCAGGACAGAGCTCATGACTGTGGTAAGTTAAACTTAAAGGTAGGTTTGGGTTTTTACTTACCAGGGGTTTTTAGGCAGGAGCCTCTTTTTACAGAAGTTTTTCCTGCCAGTTTCACAGCCCGACAAGTTGCCGGTTATGGACTGTGGGGAAATTCCAGTCCGACCGCAAATGCGAATAAACCGGCAAAATTGATCGGGTTGCGAGATAAGGGGCCAATTAACAGTGCAGTTAGCGGCTCCCCAGCCTGCAGGGATGAGTAACAACGGCAAGAAAATTAACCAGAGTCGCTGACAGGGGGGTCAGCGGCTCCCCAGCCTGCGGGGATGCCGTGGGAACGGCAAGAAATTTAAGCAGAGTCGCTGACAGGGGGGTCAGCGGCTCCCAGCCTGTGGGATGCCATTGGAACGGCAAGGAAGCAACGCTGGAGCCACTGACAGTGGGGTCAGTGGCTCACAGACGTTGGTCTCCAATCAAGAAATTACTGGGACTCATTCAGCCCTATTTGGACTCGGGTTTCTCCTTATAATAAAAAAGTATGTATTTTAGAATGTTTTTTCTTTAAGTAAAAGCTAAAGGCAAAGTAAAAAGTTAGTGTTATATTTTCTGACAATGTTATAATTGTTTAAGCACAGGTTGCTATGAGTTATTTTTATCCTTCACAGGTAAAGCTCTGCACTAAATTATGATTTAGTGAGCTTACGCAGCAATAGCGTGGGCCTATGGGACAGGCCGCGCCAGCAGCGCCTGACAGGGCTGCTTCATATATTTAAGTGCCGGCCTACGGGAGAGCCGTGCCAGCAGCACCTGATACAGGGCTGTTTCATTTGTGACATTACCGGCCTATGGGAGAGCCGTGCCAGCAGCGCCTGACAGGGGTGCTTCATGTGTGGAGTGCCGGCCTGCGGGAGAGCCATGCCAGCAGCGCTAGATGCTGGGCTGTTTCATGTCAAAAAGCGCCGGCCTATATGAAAGGCGGCGCCAGCAACGCCTGGGACAGGGTTGCTCAAATTCACACATATCTGCTCGCCCTGGGAGTCGGGAGATGATTCTCCACCGGGGCTAGAGAGCAAGGCCCACGGAGTCGGGGGATGAATTCCTCACCGGGGCTGGATAGTGTGTTGAAACGACTATCCTAAATACAGCAACTGTTGTATACAGTGCTGCAAAGGTCTCCCTCTCGGAGGCAGAGACCAAGTTGGGTCAGTATCTGCTGACACTGAGTCTCAGGGTATGGCTGTAGGGCATACCCAAAGGGATGAAGGGCACGTGTCAGAGGTACCTTTCCTGACAATAAAGTTGCCATCCCAGTAGAATATTCTATTGGGTTAAGGCCAATGGGTTTGTATCCTTTATTTGTATCCTGCGGCAGCGCCTGTTAGGGTTGCCTACGAATCACCCTCTCTGAGGAGGGAAGAGCAAAAGGTCAAGATGGCTCCAGACTCTAAAAATGTCAATAGAACATACTCAAGCACATATGTGCCGGCAGTGAACGGCGCCAACAGGGGGATATGAGAGCCAGCCGCTGAATCGGTTATTCAGGTAGGGCTATTCTACAGGGAAAGAAGCCTGGCAGACAAATTAATTCGGCCAACGACGGGCAAAACTCATCGTTCAGAACGCACCCCAGGCGCTCATCAGCAGTAGCGGTTCACTGGAGCTGGGGGCAGCATGATAGCTCAGAAATTCCATGCACCTTCCAATCATGCTCAACTAAATGGGTCTAGCACTTCCAAAATTTGGGTAGTGCACCATTCACAAGTTGTAATATTTACACTTGTTTGTACAACACACAAAGGGTAAAAATATTAGGTTGAGGCACAGCCGGAGTATTCCAAGTAAGTTTGGATTATGGCCAGGGTTGGAAATTGGGCAAAAGTTCTCATGCAAACCATCCATGCAATAAGGCAGGATTGGCATGTTATTATGAAGAATGGAGAGTATCGGGCATATGAACTTTCCGAATGTAAAAACTTATTCCTGACTACAACAGATTCATAAGGTAAGAGATACATGTTATACAAATCCCATTACAAAGGTTATCAAAGACAATATAACTGTACTATAACAGTAAAGCTTTGCAGTATGGGATAAACTGTTTGTTGGTCATTGGGATTTACCTTTAATTATTATTAGCCTTGTCTCCGCCTTGTGGCAAGAGATTGGGGTTATAGCAATCTGTTACAAAACTGAATTATTTTCATTTAGAGTAATTGGCAATATAGCAGCTGTGTTGCAGCTGAGCAAATCAAGGAACTGATAATGTGTAAGTAGCAATTAGATCGTTGCTAACAACCTTGTGCTGTTGTCAGCTGAGGCTACTTCAGCCACAATGATGAAGTAACAGTATTCAGCATTGCTGAACATGACAATAACTCATTGAACTTGAACCTCGCTACAGTAGTGTGGTCGGTTAAATTCAGTTATTATGAACTGATGTTTAGAACTCTAAGATGAGAAGTTCCAAATATCATCACCTACTCAAAGGTAGTGGAGATTGCATGAGTTATCAATTCTTCAGTTGTTGGTATCAACTAAATATATACACTAGATGCACCCATGAGTATGGGGTTTTGAGCAATATACATATTCTACATGCTCAAATTCAAGTTGCTACTCTACGATGGTGACATATGTTAGTCACATGATAATCAAGGGAAAATATCCTGTAATTAATCTCCTTGCCACTGGTGTATCATCCAGTTCAGATAGATGATAACACAGAATAAATGTTGGATCTCGAAGTATGATGAAAGCATGGTTCAATACTTCATCGAATATTCATTATGTTAATGCATGTTTTTCATTCATTGCAAAAAATATGTCGCAGAATAGTGCGGAGAAATACTTTCTCGCTTCAATAGGAGGAATGGTCTTTATGTCTTGCTCATTTTTTGCCTCATTAGCCAGGTCTTAAAACAGTCAGCAAGACCTCTCTTGGGTTCGTACTGTCGGACTGGCCAAGCTTCCATGTTGCCTGCTTCATCAGGCATTATGGCACAACGGTATACGGTTATGCCAAAAAACAAGAACTTGCTGTTTCAAACTGTGGTTCAGGAGACCGGCTTTTACACAGTAAAACAATTATTGACCTACACATTTTAAATGGATTGACTTTTTCCTCAGGTTGTCACATCAAGCCATGAAGGTGCTCACTGCAGTGTGCAGGGATAGCACCCAAAAAAGCAGTACATTCCTATTGAGGGGATCAGAAGTGTTTTGTTAAATGTTAATGTTACATTTAATACGGTACAGATTACTGACATTTCCAGCTCATTTTAAATGGTATTGACAATAATTCAGTTATAGAGACACTACAGCTGCAACATAAGGGAACTACACTCTCGGGTCCAACCCGGATATCGAGTTGTTAAAAAGATCTTGACACAAGTTCTCCCACTACAAAATTATGCAGTTGGTTATTGAAAATGTGTGAACATTACTTCACCAAGGGTTCCAGCTACATCCTTAGTTATGACACTTATATCAGCACAACGACGGCAAACATTGCAAAGGATAGGATGGAATTGGCTGCAGGTGCCATTACATTTACAGTCTGGTCTACACAACCAGAGTAGACTAGGGGTAGCATGATTGAAGATCATTTGAACACCCCACAGTCTCACTTCTATGTTATCTTGGCCACCAGAATCCTAAGAAGTATGGAATCAGCATTGTTTATTGGTTAACAAACGACTACACAAAGGAAGGTCGGTTCAGACTTTTTTCATGGTGGCTGCAGCAGGTTCTGGGTCATACAGATATTAATACTGACGATTGTATATCTCATTCCACCAGGTCAGTATCAACGTCAGCGTATCATTTAGATAGTGTGTTTACATCTCATTCCACTAGGGCAGCAGCTACGTCGGCAGCCAAGGCGAGGGACGTGCCCTTCGACCATATTTTGGCGGCCGCCGGATGGGCAAATGAGCTGATGTTTCAGAATTTTTATCTTCGGCCGATTGTCAATCCAGGACTGTTTTCCTATGCCATTTTAAGTACCTAAATTTAGGGGTACTGTCATTTGTTTACATTGTCAAATAAGCCCTATTTCTACATTGAATACAATATTACTACTAATGCATTTATTTCTCTTTCGAGTTAATCAATGCAGTGGGATGCCGAGATTTGTAATCTGCGGCATGGAATCATAAAGCTTTGAACTCTTCACGGAATCACTCACGTGACTCCGAAGTATAATAGTAAGATTAAACGAGAACTTACCAGTTTGAAGTTTGATCTTGATTTTATGAGGCGTTACGTTGGTGATTACGTGCCCGCCACGCCCAACCCTCGCTCATAAAGGATCATATGGTAGTTCTCGAGTCACTGATCTTACTAGGTACTTCGGTGTTGTTTATTTGTGATTTCATACCGCTGCTTTGAAGTTTGGTGTGCATGCGGCCTGGCGGGCCTTCTTCACGTAATCACCAACGTAACTCCTCATAAAATCAAGATCAAACTTCAAACTGGTAAGCTCTCATTTAATCTTACTATTATCCACTTTGGTGGCAAGAACAAGAAGGCAGATTATTATCTGAATGGTGTGTAGGAAAGAACAGCTGATGCTGGTTTAAATCGAGGGTAGGCATAAAATGCTGGAGTAACTCAGCGGGATGGGCAGCATCTCTGAAGAGAAGGAATAGGTGACAGTCTGAAGAAGGGTCTCGACCCCAAACGTCACCCATTCCTACTCTCCAGAGGTGCTGCATGTCCCACTGAGTTACTCGAGCATTTTGTTTCTATTATCTGAATGGTGTCAGATTAGGAAAAGGGGAGGTGCGATGCGACTTGGGTGTCCTTGTACATCAGTCCCTGAAAGTAAGAATGCAGGTACAGCAAGCAGTTAAGAAAGCAAATGGCATGTTGGCCTTCATAGCGAGAGGATTTGAGTATAAAGGACAAAGGACAAAGGACATTTATTGTCACATAAACCAATTGGTGTTGTGAAATTTGAGTTGCCATTGCAGCACACAAATAAAATAAACACAACATTATAGAATTTAACATTAACCAGAAATATTGAAAAATGTATCGGCACTTCACTGTGACAGACATTTTTGTTAACAACTTGAGGATCATGGCCTGCGTGCCTCATGAAGTAGGATGGTGGTGGAATTTACAGGGATGTCAAATTAGAGATACATATATCTAACAGTGGCACATCCAATGTGTTGAATAAAACTGGTGCCTCACAGCTCCAAAGATGTAGGTCCAATCCTGATCTTCGGTGCTGTTTGTGAGGAGATGGCATTCACTTCCTATGACTGTATGGGCTTCCCCTGAGTGCTCCAGTTTCCTCCCACGTCCCAAAAACGTGTGGTTTAGTCGGTGAATTGGCCTCTGTAAATTGCCCCCTGTGTGTAGGAGAGCTGTAATTTGTCAGACTGCAATTTTGCTTTTGGTTTCTCATTGCCACTTGTACCGAGATACAGTGAGATACTTTGTTTGTGTGCTAACCAGTCAATCATACTGTAGTTTAGTTTAGTTTAGAGATACAGCGTGGGAGCAGGCCCTTCGGCCCACCAACCAGAGATCCCCGCATATTAACACTACCCTACACACAATGTAACATTTATACCAAGCCAATTAACATACAAACCTGTACGTCTTTGGAGTATAGGAGGAAACAGAAGATCATGGAGAAAACTCACGCAGATCATGGCGAGAACGTACAAACTCCGTACAGACGGCACCCACAGTCAGGATCATACCTGGGTCTCTGGCGCTATATGGCTGTAGGTCAAGCGCTACACTACTGTGCCACCCTGCAAGTGTACAATCAAGCCATTGACAAGTACAACAGGTAGTGCAAGAGACAAAATGCAGAGACTGAATGCAGAATACAGACACTTCCCGACTTACGAAGTAGGAGACTTATGTAAACTCGCACTTATGAAAACAATTCTGACCTCAGCCCCGAGTACGATCAAGGCAGTTTGTAATTTCCACAACTCTGCCATTGCTCAAGTTTACACCAGAAGCAATCCGGCAATGGCGGCGGTGCTTACCCAGGAGGCTGTGCCCAACAGAAAGTGCCCTGGATGCAGTTGAGATAGTAAATACTCTCAGGGAGTTATTTCGGGCTGGGGATATGTTTTTCCTTTACAAGGGGATATTATTAAATTAACCACAGTTACAGTTATCACTGAAAAGATCAAAACTGCCCTGCGGTTTGCAAACAGCAGTGAATCAGTCATCAGATTACAACGTTATTATCCTTAACACATTACACTCGCCCCCCCACCTCCCCCCCAGCATTCACAGAAGGCCTCCAGAGTCCCTGTGGACACTGCATGTTCTCTCTCCAGGGACATTCAAGCACAGGCATAAGCCTAGAAGAGGCGCAGGCAGTCGACTCGGGCAGCACCCTCGACTGCCCATTGCCTGGACCATGAATGGCCATCTTGGCCAGGCCCAGGATCGGCCATTGGATGGGGATGGTGATTCAGACTTACGTAAAATCTGACTTGCATAGGAGTTCACGCAATGCAACCCTTGCGTAAGCCGGGGAGTGCCTGCGTAATGTTCCAGCATTACAGGTACAGAGAGGTCACCCAAGGTCCACATTGAGAAAGGTCGGCAGATTGAGACTACACCCTAACTTCTCGCAGCTCAGTCTAGTCACAGGGAGTGTGGCGATAGAAATAAAGTGCAAGGGTCATAATGATGTCGTTTGGGATCTTGGGACTTCAGCCTAGCCTAGTCTGATAACAGCAGAGAATAAGCTGTTCCTCAATCTGGTGTTGTGCTGTTATGCATTTGTATTTTTTGCCTGACGTGAGAGGGGAGAAGAGGGAATGACCGGGGGGGGGGGGGGGGGGGGGGGGGGGGGGGGGAAAGTCCTTGATTATGTTGGCTTTTCACCCGTAGATGTGTAGATGGAGTTGATGGTGGGGAGGCTGGTCGATGTGATGGACTGGGTGACATCCGCTACTCTGCAATGTCCTGTGGTCTTCAACAGCGCTGTTGACAAACCAGGCCGTGATGCATCCATGTAGGATGCTTTCTACAGTGCGTCTCAATGATTCAATGGTACTTGATTGTCTCATGTACCTAGCTACAGTGAAATTCTTTGTTTTTGCATACAATCCGGTAAAATCATACAGCAGTCTTTACCTGGGCATACACAAAAGAGTCGTCACGTTTCTGGCACCGACAAAGTTTCATAAACTCTTAGTACAGTCTTATCTTCTCGCAGCTGCGAACCCGGCCTGATCGGGCATGGGATGGGGATAGGGGACCGGCTGGGCTCCTCTTTGTTCTCAGCAGCTCTGCACTGTCCCTTGACGTTCTCGTCGACCCCGTCGGGTCCCACTTTGCTCCCAGTCGCCCCTCCACTGGGCATCTCTCAGAGGTCACCAGCCAGGCACCTCTCTGTTCCCGGCGGCCCATCCGTTGGGTGGCTCGAGGCAGTGTGCCGGTCGTTCAGCTCCACGGCACATCCCGGGTGGCTGCAGATGTTGGTAAGAGTTGATGCCTTAGTAAGGACCTGGACACACTAGAATTCACCAATGGGTGCAACAGATTAACAGTGGATCTAGCTGCCTCTCCATTCTGCACTGGATCACTTGGATAATAATAACATGCACGTCAGTTTATTCTTCATCAACCACAGCTCACCGTTCAACACTATCATCCCTGCTAAAGTTAACATCAAACTCAGAGATCTGGGTCTCTGTGTAATTGAATCCTCGACTTTGTCATCGGCTGACCATAATCAGTACAAACTGGCAACAACATTTCTTCCTCAATGACCATTAGCACAGGGGCATCTTGAGGCTGGCTGCATGTTCAGGCCCCTGCTCTACTCTCTCTATACCCATGACTGTGTATCCACAGAGAGACACAATAAGCTGCAGTAACTCGGCGGGACAGGTAGCATCTCTGGAGAAAAGGGATGGGTCTCTATCTTTGGTTTAAACCAGCATCTACAGCTCCTTCCTACACACTGTGTAGCCACATACAGCTTTAACTCCATCTTTAAACTTGCCAATGACACCACTGTTGTTGAACTAATAGCCAGTAACGATGAGTCATGGTATAGCAGGGAGATTGACAATCTGATCAAATGCTGGTAGGACATCAATCTTGCTTTCAGTGTTAGCAAGACCAAGGAACTGATTGTGTAGGAAGGAACTGCAGATGCTAGTTTAAACCAAAGATAGACACAAAATGCTGGAGTAACTCAGCGGACCAGTCAGCATCTCTGGAGAAAAGGAATAGGTGACGTTTCGGGTCGAGACCTTTCTTCAGACTGCTGATCACAGTTTTGAAGAAGGGTCTTGTCCCAAAACGTCACCTATTCCTTTTCTCCAGAGATGCTGTCTAACCCGCTGAGTTGCTCCAGCATGTTGTGTCCAACCAAGGAACTGATTGATGATTTCAGGAGGGGAAAGTCATGGAGCCATGAACCTGTTCTCATTGACGGGACTGCGGTAGAGAGTCAACAGCTTCAAGTTCCTGGGCGTGCATATCTCTGAGGATCTGTACTTGATGCTATTACAAAGTAAGTTCATCAACGTCGCTACTTCCTTGGAAAATTGGGGTGATTCGGAACGTCTCTGAATAGTGTAAGGAACATCTACAAGTGTGCGGTAGAGAAGCATACTGTCTGATTGCATCATGGTCTGGTTTGGCAACCAAACGGCCAGGAACAAACGAGGCTGTAGAGAGTGTAGACATTGCCTGGTCCATCTTGGGTACTGAACTCCACAACACTGCGGGAAACTATAGGGGGCACTGCCTCAAAATGTAAGTCAATATCATCAAAGACCTTCACCACCCTTGCCATCTCTCATTTTGTATGACCATTGGGAAGAAGGTACAAGAGCCTGGAAACTGACCACCAGATGTGAGACAGCTTTTGCCCGGCAACACTACATGAAGGCTCTGCAGAGAGTAGTGCGTTCGGCCGAATGCACTATGGGAACTACACTCGCCCCCCTGCAGGAACTATACATCAGGAGGTGCAACTCCAGAGCCAACAAGATCATGGGGGACCCCTTCCACCCCAGCAACAGACTGTTCCAGCTGCTACGGTCAGGCAAACGCCTCCGTTGCCATGCTGTGAAAACGGAGAGGATGAGAAAGAGTTTCTTCGCAGAGGCCATTAGGACTGTAACCTCCTATCTCACCAGGGACTAACTTACTGTACCAATTTCCTGTTGTGTGGTGTCTTTTTAAAATTGCATTTTTTCTTTTTTTTTCCTCCCACAAATATGCAATATGTGAACATGTGATTCTGTTGCATTCAGTTTGTAGTTCTTTGGCACAATCCGCAAGCATTGCCACTTTTCATTTCACTGCACATCTCGTATGCGTATGTGACGAATAAACTTGAGACGAACACTAACTATTATCTCAGCCACTATGATCTTCTGTGGACTTTGTTGTTTGGTTACACTACAGACTTTGGTTTTACACTTAGTGTAACTGATTATCAGTTATCGTATTATGATTATGTACATTAAATTGTGTGCAGGGTATTATTGGGACTAATAAGCTATGCCAAGCAAGCGTTTCATTGACGAAGGACAATCAAATACTCCTAACTCTTAAGACATGCCAAACTTCCTTAGTCTTCTCCGGATGTATAGGCGTTGGTGTGCTTTCCTGGCCTTAGCTTCAATGTGGTTTGTCCAGGACGAATTCTTAGTGATATTTACACATAGGAACCTGAAGCTGTTAACCATCTTCATTTTGGCACCATTGAAGCTGATCCGAGCATGTACTTCACCTTGTTTCCTGAAGTCAATACCCAGCGACTTTGTCTTGCTGACATTGACGGACAGGTTGTGTTCCTGACACCATGTTCCTAATCTTGACTCCGTCTTGTACTCCTTCTCATCATGGTTTGAGATCCGGCCTATTACAGTAGTGTCATCTACAAAATTATAAATGGAGTTAGAGTAAAATTTGTTGTGCGGATAGGAAGAGCATGAGAACATATCCTTGTGAATGATTATTAGTGAGTGAGAATTATCATGGAGGATGTTTTCGTCACCTATCCTCACTGTTTGTGGTGTATGGGTCAGGGGGTTACGGGTCCAGTGAGGGGGGTGGGTTCTGACCTATATCCACGAGCTTGGAGATGATTTTGGTTGGGATTATCGTGTTGACGGTGGAGCCAGAATCAATCAATAGGAGTCTGATGTTGGTGTCCTTGTTATCTCTACGTTCCAGAGTGCAGAGCCAGGGAGATTGCATCTGCCATGGAACTGTTGTGATGGTAGGCAAACTGCAGAGGACCAAGGCTGGCTGAGAGGCTGGACCTTCTGTACATCATGACCAGCCTCTTGAAGGACTTCATGATGTTGATGTCAGTGCCACTGAACATCTGAAGAAGAGTCTCGACCCAAAACTTCACCCATCCCTTTCTCCAGAGATGCTGCCTGACCCGCTGAGTTGCTCCAGCATTTTGTGTCTATCTTCAGGGTTTGTAACCCTGGAGAGTAGTCATTAAGGCATCCTACCTTCCTTTTCTTTGGAGTGGGATGATAGTGGTCTTCTTAAAGCAGGCGGGAACCTCAGAATGGAGTAGATAGAGGATAAAGATGTCTGTAAATACCTCTATCAGCTGGTCTGCACATTACTTGAAAGTGGTGTCACATGTTGAGAGGGTGGTCAATAAGGCGTTCGGCACATTGACCTTCATCAGTCCGTGTATTGAATATAGAAATTAGGAAGTCATGTTACAGTTATATAACTGTAATGATGACCAAAAACATCACCCATTCCTTCTCTTCAGAGATGCTGCCTGTCCCGCTGAGCTACTCCAGCATTTTGTGTCTACCTTCGATTTAAACCAGCAGTTCTGCAGTTCTTTCATACACAGCTATACATGATGCCGGTGTGGCCACATTTAGAGTATTGTACGAAAGAAATTGTCAAGCTTGAAAGCGTTCAGAGAAGATTTACCAGGATGTTGCCAGGACGTGAGGGACTGAGCTATAGGGAGAGGTTGAGCAAGCTGGGGCTTTGGAGAGCAGGAGGATGGGAGGCAATTTTATAGAGGTGCCTGGAGTAGGGGAATCGAGAACCAGATGACATAGGTTTAAGATGAGGGGGGAAATATTTAATGGGAACCTGAGGGGTAACTTTTATATACAAATGGTGGTGGGTGTGTGGAACAAGCTACCAGATAAGGTAGTTGAGCAAGGTACAATCGCTACATTTAACAGGTACAACTTTAACGCTCATTGACATCCCGGCTCACTTCCCCATAGGGCGACACGGTGGTGCAGCAGTAGAGTCGCTGCCTTAGAATTGCTGCCAGAGGCGCGGGTTCGATCACGACTATGGGTGCTGTCTTGTACGTTCTCCCAGTGACCACGTGGGATTTCTCAGAGATCTTCGGTTTTCTCCCACACTCCAAAGACATACATGTTGGTAAGTTAATTGGCTTGTTATAAGTGTAAATTGTCCCTAGTGTGTGTGGGATAGTGCTAATGTGCGGGGATCGCTGGTCGGTGCGGACTCGGTGGGCCCAAGGGCACATTTCAATGCTGTATCTCAAAACTAAACTAAACAAAGCCACAATTTAAAACATTACTTCCTTGGTTCCATCCATAGCCTCACTGCTCCTGCCCTTTGTAACCTGCTCCAGCCTTACAACGTTCCAGCCACCCTGCCTTCCCCCGTCTCCGATCCGTGAGCATCCCCACTTATTTCCCCCACAGTTACTGTCCAAGCCCTAAATTCTGGCATCTCTTCCCTAAATTTATTTCCTCCTTAAAGCCTGCCTCTTATTCTAACCTTACTTTGGCTTGGTGTCAATTGTTATCTGATTACATGCTTAGGGACATTTCAGTGCATTATAGGTACTTCATAGTTACTATGGGTGGCACAGTGGCGCAGCTGGTAGAGCTGCTGCCTCACGACGTTAGAGACCCAGGATCGACCATGACCTGCAGTGCTGTTTGTGTGGAGTTTGCCCATTCTCACCATGAATCAAGATATGGGGGAAAAAGCTGGAACGGGGTAGTGATTTTGGATGAAATGCCATGATCATATTGAATGACGGTGCTGGCTTGATGGGCCAAATGACCTACTCCTGCGCCTATTTTCTATGTTTCTATGACTGCATTAATTTTCTCTGAAGATAAACACAACCTGCTGGTGCAACTCAGCGGGTCAGGCAGCATCTCTGGACAAAAGGATCAGCTGACATTTTGGGTCAGAACCCTCTATCTCTGGGTGCTCTGGTTTGCTCCCACATCCCAAAGACATGCACATTTGCAGGTTAATTTAGCTTCTGTAAACTTGCACAGTCTGAAGAAAGATCCCTTGTATGTAAGGAGTGGATGAGAACGTTTGATAACATAGGCCTTGTGTGAATGGGTGACCAATGGTCGGTATAGACTCAGTTGGCTGAAGGGCATGTTTCCGTACCACAACTCTAAACTAAACTAAATCATTGCAAGCTTTGCTATAGTTTGTCACTATATATATTACTGTGGTCAAAGCCCAGGAAGCACCTGCTTTCAACAAGGACAAGGTACGATCTAAGGGGTTGGCAGCCAGGGAATAGTTGCGATTAATAAATGCTGTAAACCGATTACCTGCAAAGACATTAATCTTTAGAATGGAAATGGTACCAGAAAAAACGTAATGCTTACAGAATTTTAGGGATTCCTGCAAATCCAAACACTTGGACATTTCCATTCCCAGCATCAGCGTTTGCCAGGACCCTTCATTTTCCAAGCTTGTAATCAAGTGCTTTACTTTCCAGCAGGTAACCCTATACAAGGGTCACACATTAAATGACAAGAACGTATGATTCATCTTGCAACCTTTTGTACTCTCGCCCTCACATCGTTAATCCTTTCACACCAGTTGCATTTGACATTTTATTTCCTGCGTTTCCCTTATTTATAAAGTCACCTGTCAAAATGCATAAGGCAGGTATAATAACATCAATCATGCATACCATAAGAATGTTAGATTTGTTTTTTTCAGCTGTGGGGAGTGGGATTCTCTAAGCATATAAAGGATAGGTGGTCAGTATTTTTTGCCCATGGTAGGAGTATCAAAAACAAGAGGGCAACAGGTTGAAGGTGAGATGAAGGCGTTTTAAAGGGGATTTTAGGGGAATGTTTTTTTCCCCCACACAGAATGATTGATGTCGAGAGGACATAGTCAGAGGAGATGGTCAAATCAGATGCAATCCTTTTGTTCAATAGACATTAGGCAGACAATTGTAACGGAGGTACAAGGAACTGTAGATACTGGTTTACAAAACAAAGCACAAAGTGCTGGAGTAACTCAGGGGAGGACAGGCAGCATCTCTGGAGAGAAGGAATGAGTGGCGTTTCGGGTCGAGACCCTTCTTCAGGCTGTAGGACAGTTTGAAGAAGGATCCCGAACTGAAACGTCGTCAATCCATGTCTCCCCTCCCCCCCCCCCCCCCCCCTCAGAGATGCTGCCCAACCCGCTGAGTTGCTCCAGCACTTTGTCTTTTTTACTTGAGTTCACAAGCATGGAAGGATTCGCAGCTAATGTAGGAAAATGAGATTAGTGTAGATGAGCAAAAATAGTCAGTGTCTGAAGAAGGATCCAACACGAAACGTCTCCGATTCCGTTTCTGCAGAGATACTACCTGCCCCGCTGAGCTACTCCAGTATTTTGTGTCTACAAGGCAGCATGTTGAGCCGAAGGGCCTGTTTCTGTGCTGTAAAACACTGTGTTGCTGCAAGGTGCTGGAGTAACTCAACGGTCAGGCAGCATTACTCCAGCACTCGGTGTCTTCTGTTTTGAAAACCAGCACCTGCAGTTCCTTGTTTCTACACCATGATGCTACAAGTTGTTTCGACTGGAGGAACGGAACATTTATTCTTGCTGTGCACAAAAAGCTGGAGTAACTCAGCGGGTCAGACAGCTGGAGACTCTGGAGAAAAGGAATAGTTGGCGAGACCCATTCCTTCTCTCCAGAGATGCTGTCTGTCCCGCTGAGTTACTCCAGCTTTTTGTGTCTATCTTCGGTTTAAACCAGCATCTGCAGTTCCTTCTTACACTTTTAATTCTTGCTACTTGAATAACTGGTCAGGAGTGGGGAGGGGGAGGGGGGAGAGGGAGAGGGGAATATGCAGTGTGAGACGGATAGAGGAAGATTAGACTGACCTATTCCTCCAAGATGCAAGGTATAGCTTCCATTGTGAGTGTGGGCGAGGAGAGGGAGGGAGGGTGATTGAAGCATCATCAGTTGATTAGGTGGCCCTGCTTTGGCGGGGCTGCTGCTGGGAGCGCTGCTCACAAACTCACATTCTCCACCCAGGAAGAGAGAGAGAGAGAGAGAGAGAGAGCGAGAGAGCAGCTTGCTATAGGATCTTTGGTCAGGGTTGAGTGAGCAAACTCTGGGTGGGTGGGTTGGTGGTGGTGGAAGAGAAAGATGGCGAGAGTCACGGCTCTGCTGTTGAACCTGTGCTGTGCGCTGAGGTTCGCCACAGCCCAGGAGGTTCTCACCCACGCTTACGGAGTCAATGGTTTCAGTTTGCACCCGCCTTACTTCAACCTGGCCGAGGGCACGCAGATCACAGCTACGGCCACTTGCGGGGAGGCTACAAGTGCGCGGCCGATCGAGGATCTATACTGCAAACTGGTCGGCGGACCGGTATCTGGTGACCCCAGCCAAACCATCCAGGTACTTACTCTAACCCTTCTCTCTCACTGCTCCCACCCGCGGTGTTCAGCCCCCGCTTTGACTGGGGCTGTTCTGTGCTATTCGCTCGGACAAACCACTCGCGGTGTTTACACTCCTGTTTTAAACGGTGTTTACCAAAGTTCAGAAGTTACTGCAAACGTTTTATGGTTTTATCTCTTTAAGGCAAACAGCGCCAACGTGCAATCTGGGCTGGGGCTGGTTTTGTTGCTGCAGGTACAGTGGGAATGGGAAATTGCTGGGCGGCAGGTTGTTACACTGAAAATATCCTGCACTAGTAGCGCAGCATTAGTAGTGAAGTGGATTACACACACACACACACACAGATCCCGGGCGCTGGAGGCTTGTTTAACCTTTGAAACCCACGTTGCGGCGAAATTGCTCCGAGCTCTGCAGACAATGCAAAGCCCGTTCTCTCCCGAGTTTTGATACAAATCCCTGCTGCTTCAGCCCGCGTTGCCTCTCATGTTGATGTTTGAAAAGTAAAAGTTGCCTTCGAGCAGAAACGATACCCCCAGTGTAACTTCATCCATTAAATAAATGCTGGCTCCCTGGGGGTCATTCGGCCCATCCTGGTCGTGCCTGCAACCCCCCCCCCCCCCCCCCCCCCTCCCCGATCGCTTAATTTAATGTCAGGCTTCCCTTGTCTTCGGGCATGAGGTTTCCCTGATCATTTCCACTTTAAACCTTACTTTTTTTTCGTGGCGGCTCATTAATTAGGAATATTATGACATCTCCTCTCCTCTCCTGCCCGCATTCCCTCTCCCCCTCCCTCAAGTCTCCGAGCGCCGACCCGACCCGACCCATTCCGCAGCCGAGGCTGATTTCACTGGGCGCTGACTGTGAACCGGGAGCCTATGCTCACGCCTGGCTTCTCTGTGGACCCGCTTCCTCTGCCTCTAATCTGCACTATTTCGGCAGTACAGGCTTGTGCGGGGTTTCCCGCAATTTAACACTCGCTGGCCAACTTTGTTTCTTTCATGGGAGTTTGTCTTTAATTGAGCCGTTGGCTGCTGCAGTCACGGTTTTATAAACTTGGTGACATTAGAAATGGTAATCAGCCCAGTAACCGGTCACAGACAAGATGATTCCAACTAAGGCGTTTTATTTTATTTCGAATTGTTACAGTGCATTTACCCAAGCAGAATATAGTGGCTTTGTACAGCAATCCCGTCAATGTTATTCACCTGCTGGCTCCAGAAGCGGATCTGCAATCATGGCAATCCCCTCACTCTTTTAAACCTCTACTCCAAACAGCAGCATTTCTCACTTCAACTGTGTCCTTTTTATTCTATTCCCTTTATCCTGTATCTGCACCTGAAACGTCACCCATTCCTTCTCTCCAGAGATGCTGCCTGTCCCGCTGAGTTACTCCAGCAGTTTGTGGATTGTAATGATGTATGGTCTTTCTGCTGACTGGATAGCACACAGAATAAAGCTTTCCACTGTACCTTGGTGCATGTGACAATAAACTAAAGCTGAACCCTGTCAATCATTTCCGTTAGGTGCCTGTAGAACATATTCTGCTGTGCTGCTGCAAGTCAGAATTTCATTGTTCTATCTGGGACGATGATATGACATTTGTCACTTATGAATGACAATTAAGCATTCTTGACTCTGCAAGACTGAATTCCAGATTTTAACCGCACGCTGCAACGTTAAGGGCTTCTCCTCGCATTCCCTCTGTTTATATTGTCCGTTCAATCTCCTTCGCTCCATAGATGCTGCTGCACCCGCTGAGTTTCTTCAACGCATTTGTCGACCTTTGATTTTCCAGCATTTGCAGTTCCTTCTTAAACACTCCAATCCCCATCAGTTAATAATCGGCCAAAAGCAGTCAAGATCGTGGCCCCTCCATCAAACCTCTCAATGTTTGCTCCAAGGGCAACCACCATTCTAATGATCATGTCTATTAAACCACATTTTGCTCTGCATACGATATGCAGGGAATATGGGGATACGAGGTACGCACGGGTAGATAAGAGATGGTCAGCATGGACATTGTGGGCCGAAGGGCCAGTTCGTGTGCGGTATTATTCTGTGTATTTATTTAATTTAGATATGAGTGGAGATTCAGTGTGTAAACTGGCCCTTCGGCCCACCGACTCTATGCCGAGCACTGTCCTGCACGTTAGAGGCAAATTACAATCTTTACCAAAGCAAATGAAACTACAAACCTGCACATCTTTTGAGTGTGGGAGGAAACCGGAGCACCGGGAGAAATCCCACGCGGTATAAACTCCATACAGACATCGCCCATAGTCAGGATCGAACCCGGGTCTCTGGTGTTGTAAGGGAGCAACTCTACCGCTGCACCACCGTGTCGTCGTGTTGTTAGTCAGAACAGATTGATGAGAACTGGCAATTCCGTGACTTGGTTCCATTCACGGACAGTAAAAGTCTACACTTCAAATAAGGTAGATACGATAATTTAACTGTAGTTTAAAAACTGTAGTTTACTTGTGAATCTTTCCACACCACCAGCATTCCCCTATAATACAAGCTCAGCTCTTTCCAAGCAAGGGAGGATTTACTTTGAAACTGAACAGAAAATTTGAATCATGGTCCTTGAGATGTTTCAAGGGATAAAACGTGCCTGTTCTGTTAAAATATGCCACAGGATTTAACTCCAGTATAGTTCCTAGGTCTAAGATAGACACACAATGCTGGAGTAACTCAGCATTTCTGATTCTCTGGAGAGAAGGACTGGGTGACGTTTCGAGTCGTGACCCTTCGTTAGACTGAGAGTTGGGGGGGGGGGGGGGGAGGAACTGAGAGATATAATGGGGATGTAGAGAGAGATAGATAGAACAAATGAATGAACAGCATGCTTGTTTCTAGGTCAGTTTGAGAGAGTGGCACCGTGCAATGGTGTCACTGAAGGTCGGGATTTTTAATGATCTACCTCCTTCCTCCAACAATATCTTGCATCTGTCAGCTAGTTTCGCAGGGATATGTTACTGACTAATGCTTTTAGTGAGCAAGTGAATTTGAAACCGGATACTCAAGATCTAATGGTGCTCTTACAGTACCTACGCTATAAAATGAGAGGAGAGACCCCTGTGAAATCTCCGATGCCAATGATCTTGTTAATCATGTGACCACTTGACCACATCCTCCAGGAAACTTTATCTGACCATCTTTGTGATTTTGGTGCAAACATTTTACAAAACATTGCTTCGAAAAGAAGGATAGTTTGTATCGGGTTTAGAGATGTTTGATTCTTCGACCACTTCCTAAAAGGGTAATCCTATAGCAATTTGACTTGAACTCTATTTATTGTAAGAGCTGTGGTGGTTGTGCGAAATGTTTAACCAGGGAAGGTGAGGTCGGCAGTGGAGGGAGAGGGTATTGGATGCTGATGCGATTAGTTCCCAACAGGCCGGCTGTCTGGATTGGCAGCAAAGGAGGAACACTGCAGTTGTTACTCTGGTCATTCGATGGCCCTTTAGACAAAGTCAAGGAACACGGGTAATAATAGTTGAATTATTCTAGAAGAGAGGGTAGACTGATGTTAATGATGGGTCGAGACATGCTCTCATCCATAGAAACATAGAAAATAGGTGCAGGAAGAGGCCATTCGGCCCTTCGAGCCAGTACCAAATTTCATTGTGATCATGGCTGATTGTCCCCTATCAATAACCCGTGCCTGCCTTCTCCCCATATCCCTTGACTCCACTAGCCCATAGAGCTCTATCCAACTCTCTCTTAAATCCATCCAGTGACTGGTGGACTGGTGCAATACGAACAACCTGATCCTGAATGTCGAAAAAACAAAGGAGGTTATCGTCGACTTCAGGAAAACCCGGCACAGTCCCACACCACTTCACATCAATGACAGCGATGTGGAGGTGGTCAGTAGCACAAAGTTCCTGGGGGTGCAGATCACTAACAGTCTGACCTGGTCGAATAACATCTCATCAACAGTTAAGAGAGCGCAGCAGCGGTTGCACTTTCTGTGCCGGATGAGAAGAGCTCACCTCCCCCATCCCATCCTCACTACTTTCTACAGGGGCACCATAGAGAGTAATCTGACCAGCTGTATCTCTGTCTGGTTTGGGGACTGTAGAGCCTCCGACTGGAAGTCTGTGCAGAGAGTGGTGAGGACAGCGGAAAAAATCATCGGGACTTCTCTCCCCTCAATCGGGGATATTGCGACCAAACGTTGCGTGTCTAAGGCCAGCAGTATTATAAAAGACCCCACACATCTCCATCACGGTCTGTTCACTCTGCTGCCCTCGGGAAAAAGATATCGCAGCATAAGGAGCAGAACATCAAGGTTCTGCAACAGCTTCTTCCCACGAGTCATCAGACTCCTGAATGCCATGTAATTGGCTGCCACCGTGTCTATTTATCCTTTTATCCATTTTATCCATGCCTATCCTTCTGTTAATTTATCGTGTTGCACAGGGAGCCAAATGCAACGAAATTTCGTTTGGAACTGCATATATCAATGTATTTCTAAATGACAATAAAGTTTGTTTGACTTTGACTTTGACTTGACTTGGCCTCCACTGCCCTCTGTGGCAGGGAATTCCATAAATTCACGAGTCACTGGGTGAAAACGATTTTTCTCACCTCGGTCTTAAATGACATCCCCTTTATTCTAAGACTGTGGCCCCTGGTTCCAAGCTGGAATTGCATGCCTGAATTTTCTTTTGATCAAGCCTCCAACCTACCTAGTCACAACATCCATGTGGTATTAAATGAAAGCCACTGTGACTATCGCACATTTTCCAACCTTGCGCTTGTTGTTTACATCTCCATTGGATGCGTTACTTTAGAGATGCAGCGCAGAAACAGGCCCTTCAGCCCACTGAGTCCATGCTGACCAGTGATCACTAACACTATCCTACACTCTACGGACAATTTTACCGAAGCCAATTAACCTACAAACCTGCATGTCTTTAGAGTGAGGGAGGAAACTGGAGCACCCGGAGAAAAACGCGCGTGATCACGGGGAGAGCGTACAAAAGCCATTCAGACAGCACCCGTGGTCAGGATCGAACCTGGCACTGTAAGGCAGCAATTCTATCACTGTGCCACTTGAATCTCGACAGCCGAACAAAACCTTTCCAGAGAATTTCCTCCTTTTTACAGCACCACGGCACTGATCTCCGTTGGTAGCCCCAGTAATCACTCGCTCCATTTCATCAGAGGGTTGCGTCCATATCATTCAACGAGTCTAATGCCAATACTATCTGTATGAAGATGGCTCTCAACCTGAAACCGCCTATCCATTTGCACCAGAGATGATGCCTAACCCATCGAGTTACTCCAGAACTTTGTGTTCTAGGCAGGATTCCAGTTTGTGATGTTCCTTGTGTTGCCTTTCCTGTCTTTATGTCTTCAGCTGGAGACCGTCACAGAGTCCAAAGAGGCTGCAATGTCCTCACCTCTCTCTTTCCATCCTTTGAGCCCTCTGGTGTGACAAGGGTTTAAGAATAGTTGATGATTTAACTTCCTTTGTTAAGTGACAGAAGAAAGATGTGATTTGATGCAGGAGAATGTGAAGGAATTGACGTTTGATCACCTTTAGGAGGGAACATGCAAACCAATAACATGTACAAGCGCACAACCTTTTGTACTTCAAGTCAGTATGGTGGGGTAGTAGTAGAGTTGCTGCCTTACAGTGTTGGAGACACAGGTTCGACCCTGACTACGGGTGCTGTCTGAATGGAGTTTCTCCCAGTGACCACATGAGTTTTCTCTGAGATCTGTGGTTTCCTCCTACATTCTAAAGATGTACAGGTTTGTAGGTTAATTGGCTTGTTTTAAGTGTAAATTTTCCCTAGTGTGTGTAGGATAGTGTTAATTTGCATGGATCGCTGGTCGGCGCGGACTCGGTGGGCCAAAGGGCCAGTTTTCGTGCTGTATCTGTAAACTAAACTGAACCAAGCCCCCATTTAAAACATTACTTCCTCAGTTCCAAGGATTCATAACCTTGATGGAGAGCTGATGCTGAATCAATGTTGGACTGATTCTGAAGAAGGGTCTCGACCCGAAACGTCGCCTATGTCCTTCGCTCCTTAGATGCTGCTGCACCCGCTGAGTTTCTCCAGCCTTTTGTGTACCCTCGATTTTCCAGCATCTGCAATTCCTTCTTTAACACTGATGTGAGGTATATTCAGTGAATGATTTTTCATTGGGAACTGGAAGTTGGAAGCCCAGATGAGAATCCGGAAATCATGGTTAGTGCAGGTTAAAGGGACAAAAGTGCCTGTTGCCACGATGTTTAGTTCAGAGATACATCATGGAAGCAGGCCCTTCGGCCCATCATGTCCATGCCAACCATCTATCACACTTTCAAACTAGTTCTATCTTATCCCACCTTTGCGTCCACTCCCGATGGAATAGTGGCAATTTACAGCTGCCAATTAACCTATAAACTCGCACATCTTTGGTATGTGGGAGGAAATCAGAGCATTTGGAGGAAACTCATGCGGTCACAGGGAGAACGTAAAAACTCCATGCAGACATCACCCAAGGTTAGGATTGAACCCGGGTCTCTGGCACTGTGAGCCAGCAGCACTACCAGATGCGCCACTAGACTATAGGGCACCCCACTATAAAAACAAAGTAAATACCTGCAGTTGGTGGAGCTTTTTCCTGCTAAGCGCCCATTGTTCAGGCATGAGGAAGATCAGTAAGTATTGAATTTCCAGGGAATATATTGGCTCTGAATTGACAGTGGATAATGGAAAACTTCAGGTGCGTTCCCCGTGATATTCCAACCACTTTCTGTGCAGTGCGGTGGGCAGAATGTCTGTAACAATCTGTAAAAATGCCCGGCTGCTGAGGAAGTCCTGCCCTTGATAGATCCATGGAAAATTTATCTTTTAAAGTCAATAGGTTAGACTCCCACTGAGCTGACCCTAACCCAAACTTTCACACAGTGCAAACTTTCTCCAGGTGGAATCACTGATCATTTTTTTAGCAGCGGGAATCTAGATTGATTTTTTTTTTCTCTCCTTAGCTTTCTCTCCACCATTAAGAAGTCTTCATGGCCTCACTAGAGAACAATCTGGGGCCTTTTGCATCAGTAAGGTTAAGCTGCACAGTTGGCAGTGAATTGACGTGCTGAATGATTAGGCGAGTTGGATCTGAAAACGCACCGGCTTCAAGACCATGTATGCCCTCTTTCCCAATGTCTGTGGCCTTTTGGAAAAGCCCCTTGTCCCCGCTGCCAAAGCAGGAAAGTACCTCTTTGTGCTGAGACTTCCAACCTGCTCTTACTCTGGTTTCTGATTACGTGGATCTTTTGTCTGGACTTTGAACATCCACATCATTAATAATGAGGGGTGATAGCGGAATGGATAAAGTGATGGTAATCTATCAAATAATGTTCTGGAAATGCCGGTTCAAATTCCCACCATGACAACTGTGAAATTTAAATTTATTTAATTAAATAATCTGGTATTAGTAATGGTGCTCAGAATACAACCCGATTGTTTTATAATCCCATCAAAGATTCACTTAGAGAACGATCCTTATTTCGCTTGACCTGTACGTGACTCCTAGTTCAGAGATTGGAGCAGGCTCTTAACTACCTTTTGACTACGGAAAAGACTACAAAAAGTAGTGAACACTGCCCAGTCCATCATCGTTTCTGACCTCCCTACTGTCGAGGAGATCTATCGCAGTCGCTGCCTCAAAAAGGCTGGCAGCATCATCAAGGACCCACACACTCATCTCCCCGCTACCTTCAGGTAGAAGGTACAGGAGCCTGAAGACTGCAACGTCCAGGTTCAGAAATAGCTGCTTCCCCACAGCCATCAGGCTATTAAACTCAAATGAACAAAACTCTGAAGATTAATAGACCATTATCTGTTTATTTATTCATGTGTGTATATATTTATATAATGGTATATGGACACACTGATCTGTTCTGTATTCATGCCTATTATATTCTGTTGTGGTGAAGCAAAGTAAGAATTTCATTGTCCTATCTGGGACACATGACAGTAAACTCTTTTGAATCTTGAATATAGCCCAGCAAGAGCTCAAAGCTGGTGTGTTACGGTTTGCCAATAAATGCTGACCTTGTCACAGATATCCACGTCCATTGAATGATTTTTATAAAATATACTTGTTTGGGGTTTTGATGTAGAGATTGAGGTTAACACCTGCCCTGTTGTGATGTTGAACGCACTGAATCATTTACAGAATCACTGCTCAGTTAGTCGTAGAGTCATAGAGTGATACAACATGGAAACAGGCTCTTTGGCCCAACTTGTTCACAGCGGCCAACATGTCTCAGTTACACTAGCCCCACATGCCTGCATTTGGTCCATATCCCTCCAAACCTGTCCTATCCATGTACCTGTCTAACTGTTTCTTAAATGTTGGGATAGTCCCCGCCTCAAGTACCTCCTCTGGCAGCTCGTTCCATACACCCACCACCCTGTGGAGTTATACAGGGAAGGGATCCCACCACACCCAGTGCATCACTCCTTGGTTTGTAGATGCTCTGTAGGCAGCTGCGGCAGATGCCATCTGGAAGGCCTTGGAGCCTCTGGGACCAGTGGAGCCTCAAATCTGGGCCTCGCAACTCCCGAATCCAGGGAACATATGTATTACTGCAGCACTTTGTGTCTATCTTTGGTATAAACCAGCATCTGCAGTTCTTTCTTTCTACATTTTGTCTGCTCCACTGTGAAATCTCTTCAAGGTATTGCCTACTTTGAAGAGGTTTACTTCCTCTCTCCGACAGGAATTCTGCAATACCCTCTCTCACTGTTACTGCCCTGCCTGTGATCATCTGGTCCTGGTCTTTTCTCGCCTCCAGCTCTTCACCCCTCTTCCCCCCCCCACTCCCACTTTCACTCTGAATAAGGTTCCCAACCCGCAACATCGCCCATCCTTTTCCCTTATAGATGTTGCCTGACCCACTGAGTTACACTAGCACTTTGTGTCTATCTTTGTATTGAACGAGCATCTGTAATTCTTTGTTTCAATGTATTTTTGCTTTACACAGTCAGTGCAGACTCGTTGCACACTCGTTGACTCACCAGCCTCCTGATGTTGCCACTCCAATCCAAGGCAATGAGGGTTGCTGATGAACTGCCCTCCTAGTCGCGATGCTTGGATCTTGTGAATGGTTCTTTATATAAAAATAACTTGATCAGTGGCTTTGTTGGTATTGCAATGCAATTCATGGTTTTTTTTTTAACTCATCACCAGGGTCAATATTGTGATATTTGCAAAGCAGGGAGCAACAAAGCGCATCCAACCACCAATGCCATTGATGGAACCGAACGTTGGTGGCAGAGTCCTCCTCTCTCCCGTGGCCTGGAATACAATGAAGTCAACGTCACCCTTGATCTTGGCCAGGTACGAGGGACTGCGGGGTGATTGTACGAACACGGTGTATTACTGATCATTTATTTAAGACCTTTGACCAAATGAGTTCACCCATTAGCAGGTTCGGAGGAGGAATCCGAGTTTTGTACTGATTAATCTTCTGCTGATCATTGAGTTGGGCTCTGCAGCCTGGGTTGGACAGGTGTCAGGGTTTTATCTTTAGGCCTCCTGAGAGATATGGCATGTACTGTACATGAAGATGTTTGAATGTGATGTATCAGTACTTCAGCTCGAGGAAGATGGAAACATTATACAGTAGTTAACTTCTGTTTCTGGAATTCAAGCCTGTTTTACATTTGTGGATATGGCACTTTTCTGATGTAACCATGGTATTATGAATACGATGCTAATAGAACAGTTAGTCACTGAATGGAATATGCTTGCACTGATTTCCTTTGTAAATAAGACTAGTATTTTTCTCCTTTCAATGTAAAGGCTTATTCAAAGCACATGATTGCCTGTTGAACTGCTCAGCAGAGGTATCGCATAGGCATGTTGTGTATCCAGTAACGTGTTCTTGGCATTCGGATCGGGTAAATAGTAATTCAAGCCTTGCATGTGCTGACACCAGCTGCTGTTGCCAGACGCAGTTCTGTTTACATTATCTTCTTATTGTATTGAATCGAGGTACATTTTTTGTATGGTGCATGTTTTTATTTTTGTTTATTTCATGGCTTTTAGCAACTAGCATCGGCAGCAGCCTAAAGAATAAGCTTAAAACCATCCTTTGTTTTAGGCAGGCACGTGCCGTGAGTAATTACTCAGGGTAGGCAGTCAGCCGGCTTTCAAAAAATCTTAAAACCGCGCATGCGCAGATTGTTTTCTTCGTAAAAAAATAAAAATAAGTAACAATTCAAATTTCCCAAGGGTTCTAAATCTCCTTTATTTTTTAATTACTGAATGGGTGGGGGACGGAGGATGAAGGCAGGTGGAGAGATGGTGGGAAAAACGGGAGCACATCGGGACGTTGAATCAGTTGTCATCTTATGGAATGACAATACTAATTCAAGGGTCCAATTGGAGGGGGAGTTCCTTTCACAGCTTGTGGGGAGCCTGCGGCAGGGGTTAAATATGCGAGAAGGGCGAAGTTTTGAGAAGGAGGGGGACAGAGATCATATCAAACTCACTCACGGCTGCCGCAGCGCTCCGGGCAAGGACAGCAGCACTGGCCGCCACTTCCGGGGATAGAAGCAGCTCGGGTGCGAGCGGCCACCGGGACCCAACACCAGAACCGACTGCTCTTCAGCGCCTTCTGATCACCTCTGGCAGTGCTCTTCGTCTGAACATCTCTCACCCTCCGTGTTAAAGAAGGAACTGCAGATGCTGGAGAATCGAGGGTTACACAAAGAGCTGGAGAAACTCAGCCGGTGCAGCAGCATCTAAGGGGCGAAGGAGATAGGCGACGTTTCGGGTCGAGACCCTTCTTCAGACTGAGACTGAGTCTGAAGAAGGGTCTCGACCCGAAACGTCGCCTATCTCCTTCGCCCCTTAGATGCTGCTGCACCCGCTGAGTTTCTCCAGCTTTTTGTGTAACCCCCATCTCTCACCTGCCGGACACGGACAGCAGAACTGGCCGCCACTTCCGCGGAAGGAAGCAGCTCGGGTGACTGCGAGTGGCCGCCGGGACCCTGCCACTTCAGCCCCTTCTGCTGGTCCCCACTCACCTCTGGCAGTGCTCTCTGTCTGAACATCTCTCACCTGCCGCTCGCCAGCCGGCTTCCCGCAAATCTTTAAATTCCGACAGCGCGTTCACGGGTCCAGTTTAGGTTACTTGGCTGTGGGAATTTAAGGATTTGCGGGACGCGGTTGACATGAGCGAAGCCAGCGAACGGCAGGTGAGAGATGGGGGTTACACAAAAAGCTGGAGAAACTCAGCGGGTGCAGCAGCATCTAAGGGGCGAAGGAGATAGGCGACGTTTCGGGTCGAGACCCTTCTTCAGACCTGCTGACCTTCTTCATGCTGCAGCACCCGCTGAGTTTCTCCAGCTTTGTGTAACCCTCGATTCTCCAGCATCTGCAGTTCCTTCTTTAACACGAACGGCTTTAGGACGCGGTTAAAGACCTGCCGGAGGGGCAAGTCTGGGCAGTGAGTGGGTTGTATCCACGTGTGATGCTCCATCCACCCCCCGGGGCCGAGAGTGTGGGATTGTGAAGGAACTGCAGATGCTGGTTTGCACCGAAGATAGACACACACAAGAAGGGTCTCGACCCGAAACGTCGCCTATCTCCTTCGCTCCTTAGATGCTGCTGCACCCGCTGAGTTTCGCCAGCTTTTTGTGTAACCCATAGACACACACAATGCTGGAGTAACTCCGAGGGACTGGCAGCATCTGTGGAGAGATGGGATGGGTGAGATTTCGTGTCGAGACCCTACTTCAGACTTCTCCAGAGATCCCGCTGAGTTTACTCTAGTAGTGGTGTTTATCCCGGTGGCGGGGAGCCGGGCTTGACCGACCCGCCGCCTCTACTTGCCGGTCAGTCGGGTGATCATCGCCCTCCGCCCGGAATGCAGCGGAGTTTTGCACCCAGTGAGTTGTCCAGCGCTCACGGTGGACGAGGGAGGACAGCAACAGGCCAGGTAAATGAATAGGAGCACATAAATGAGTCTAGCATTTCTTGTTTTTATGTTTTAATTTACAAGCCGCTTCACGCGAGGCAAGTTTTATTTTCAGTCCGAAGAAGGGTCTCGACCCGAAACGTCACCCATTCAACGATAGACACACACAAGCTGGAGTAACTCAGTGGGACAGGCCGCATCTCTAGAGGGAAGGGATGGGTGATGTTTAGATCCAAATGCTGGAGAATTTCAGCAGGTCGAGACCCTCCTGTCACCCATCCCTTTGCTCTATAGATGCTGCTGCACCCGCTGAGTTTCTCCAGAATTTTGTGTACGCTCGATTTTGCTGCATCTGCAGTTCCTTCTTTAACACTGCTGGAGTAATTCAGCGGGTCGAGATCCTTCTTCAGAAGACGAGCCCCCCCCCCCCCCCCCCCGCACCCCCAACCACCTTCCACCTCAACTTACGCCTGGGCACCAAAGCAGCTCAAGAGGCGAACCCTGAGCTCCGTCTCCCAACAATCTGAACAGCGGCTGCGGCCGGCCGGCACCCGGCATGGACTTCTCACCCCTCACACACTTTTACTCTCACCTAGTCCCATCTCACCTGCACTCAGACCGGAGCGTGGCAAGTGGGTTACTGACCCCGATCCCCTCCTTCACAACGCCAGACTGCCCAAACACTGTGAACGGAGCTCTCCCCCCACCCTGGGAACTACAGTATTTAAAAACATAAAGCACAAAGAAATGCACTTACCACATTATTGGTACATTAAGTCCATTCTCCATTTGTTTGCTAAGATACTATTAAAATAATGGCAATCCGTATTTGAACATCCCGCCAAGAAACTCGCGATGCGCATGCGCAGAAAGATGATGCACATGCGCAGTGCTGCAAAGGCAGAATTTCTGCTGCCTTCAGCTCCCATTGAATCTGACGGCTCAGGCAGCGCTGACGGCACGGGGGCTGCACAGAGCTTCCCGTGTTACAAGAGCTGCGGGTGAAAGGCACGGAGAATTATGCCTACCTAAGAGATCGATCTCTTAGACAGGCATAATTCTCCCATGCCTTTACTATTTATATTTAAAAATTGCCATTTCATAATTTTAGTCAGGGTAGGCAGTGCCTACCTTGCCTACCCTGACGGCACGTGCCTGGTGTTAGGTCATAGAATATGATGGAGGAGAATGCTAAAGAAAACCAAATGCTTCAAATAACCAACCAGTTAAATTTGTTTTCATTCTCAAGCATTCAGAAGGCCCATATTTAGACAACATAAGCAGGATTTTGATTGGATTTTAATCGGGTATTAATTGGAAAAGAAAAGGAAGTAGAAATTGTTTTGTATTTCAAAGTAAATGTATTCATTGGTTATTGATGGCAGCACGGTGATGCAGCGCTAGAGCTGCTGCCTTACAGCGCCAGAGACCCGAGTTTGATCCTGACTGTGGATTCTTGTCTGTACGGAGTTTGTACGTTCTCCCCGTGACCTGCATGGGTTTTCTCCGAGATCTTCGTTTTCCTCCCACACTCCAAAGGCGTACAGGTTTGTAGGTGATTTGGCTAGGTTTAAATGTAAATTGTCCCCAGTGTGTGTAGGATAGTGTAAAGGGCCTGTCCCACCAGCATCCGACTCCATGCGATGAGCGCGATCAAACTAGAAGCGGGGGCCGCGCGGAGGTCGGGTGATCCCCTGTACAGGGCCATTCCCACCAGCATGCGCCTGCATGCGGCAAGCGCGACCAAACCGGCAGCGAGGGCCGCGCGGAGGTCGGGTGAGTGGCGCAACGCGGCGCAAAGTGAGCCGAACTTGGAGCGAAGTCTTAAAGGTAAGTTCGCCAGGATAGAGAGGGGCACACAGACAGGGCCACGGAGCCACACACATAGAGGGTCTTGGAGGCACCTGCAAAGAGGGTCACGGAAGCACGAGGTCGAGGCGGTGCGTAATGCGTCGAGGCGACTGCGAGCTGACAAGCCGTTGCCGCGCGGAATTTTTGAACATAGTCAGTTTTTCAGAGCCCCGCACGATGTCGGGACGAACTCCGCACAATTCCGCACGGCTCCGGCGATCGAAGTGGGACCGGCCCCGCGACGCCGGACGGCTCAAGCGACCACGTTAGGTCGCGCTCATCGCATAGAGTTGCATGCTGGTGGGACAGGCCCTTTAATGTGCGGGGATCATTGGTTGGTGTGGACTTGGTAGGCCGAAGGGCCCATTTCTGCACTGTAGCTCTAAAATAAAATTACATACCCACGTACATTACATTACAAAATTGTGCACATGGACACATACATACATACACACACGCATGCAAGGAAACGTAGTTTTACTGTTGGCTAGACTAAATTGTTTACCACATTAACGTTGCAACTGGAATAGCTGAATTCACATTAAACAAGTCGTCAATATTAATCCAGATGCCTGCAATGAAATATAAGCAGATTTCATGGATTCTGATTAAAGATTAACAATATAAAAGTAAAAGGAAAAATAAATTTTGAAATGGCAATAAAACCACAACGAAACAACATCAAACCAGCGCTGTAACATTACAGAGCCCCATTCTGTAATTGCATTGGAGCAGATTCATGGGTGACCATCAAGATCGGTGTTGAATTCAAGAGTCAGCAGTGTTTTACTGTCAGATGTCCTGAAATGGAACAATGAAAGAAATTCTTACTTGCAGCAGCTCAACAGAGTGTGTTAACACTTTATACTGTAAAACCCATAATTATCGACACAAAAAAGTTCCATGTATATATACAAAAAACAAACAGACAAATAATAGGCAATAATAATACAAAATCAAAATTAATGTCACCAAGTCTATATAGTTCAGAGACTTTTTGGAGGTTGTAGTGTTTAATAGCCTGATGGTGGTAGTGAGAAAGCTGCTCCTAAACCTGGTTGTTACAGTTTTCAGGCTCCTGTACCACCTTCCCGATGGCAGGAGTGAAATGGGAGTGTGGCCACGGTGGTGTGGGTCTCTCATGATGCTGGCTGCCTTTTTGAGGTGTCAGTGTCTGTACTGTCCATGTGACGAAACAGATAGTAGTTACACACAATCTTGATGGCCACCTCGGCTCTGAAGTCATCTTTTCTGTGTGTTCAAGTCTCTCGGCATGGTAGTTTCTGATTACTCTGCTGGGCTCTGGTGCTGGACTGATGATCCGTTCGCACAGGCCAAACTCTGCTGCTACTGTAGTATTGTGCAATTGGACAAGAATATGTGGGTATATTAGCCCTGTCCCACGGTACGAGTTCATTCCAAGAGCTCTAGCGAGTTGGAGCGATTTCGGTTTTTTTAACACTCCTGAGAATACAAGTGCATTCTTCGCAATCTCTTCATGAAGGACACAGCTCAGAAATGAATGAATGAATGAATGAATACGTTTATAGGCCAAGTATTCACATACAAGGAATTTGCCCTGGTGCTCTGCTCACAAGTGACAACATGACATACAGTGACAGTTTGGAATGACACATAAAGCATTGAACATTAATAATAAAACATTATTCATTAAACATGTGATTTAAATAAAATACCAGAGCAAAAGGAGGCTACAGATTTTTGGTTGTTGAGTAGAGCTGCTACTCATGGAAAAAAGCTGTTTTTATGTCTGGTTGTGGCAGCTTTGACAGTCCGGAGTCGCCTTCCAGAGGGAAGTGATTCAAAGAGTTTGTGGCCAGGCTGAGAGGGGGTCAGAGATGATCTTACCCGCTCGCTTGCAGTGGACATGTATAAATCCAGTGAACTATTTACTACATGGCACACCATATTTGAGAAGGCTCCGCTCTTTCAAAGTCTGCAATAAGATGCTGCAGATGTTCTACCAGTCGGTGGCAGCCAGTGCCATCTTCTTTGCTGCGGGAGCTGGGGCAGCAGGGCGAAGTCTGCGGACGCCAATAGAATCAACAAACTCATCAGGACGGCTGGCTTTGTCTAGGGGGAGGGAGTTGGATTCATGGGAGGTGGGTCTTGGAGGGGAGGATGCTCTTCAAACTGCGGAGCATCCTAGATAATACAGCTCACCCCCTCCATGCCTCATTGGTCAACCTGAGGAGCACATTCAGCAACAGACTGGTTCCACCAAGATGCTGAACGGAACGCCACAGGAGATCCTTCTTCCCTGTGGCTATCAAACTGTACACCCCCCCCCCTTCTGACGTGGGGTAGACTGAGACCACACACACACGCACGCACGCACACACACACACACACACACACACACACACACACACACACACACACACACACACACACACACACACACACTTTTTGCACATTCCAAATCCTTTCCACTCGTCACTTTAATTTAATATTTCATGGGTTTTGTGTTTACCTTTGTGATTTTATGATCAATTTCCCTCCTGGGAATCAATAAAGTTCTATTGTATCATATATCTGTGGTTGGAAGCAATCTGCAAATTGCAGTCCATACAGAAATACACTTATCTAGGTGCTTTGAAGCAATAGGACCTGCTTTGATTCACTGATCTGCCGTTAGGCACTGTGCGACTGCTATGGAAATGTAAAAGGCTTGCTTATAACTCTAAAATAAGTAAACCTGCCCCTGATAGAACTAAAATGCTGGTGCCTGCGAGACCAGTCATTGACATCCGATAGCCAAGCATTAAGTTGGTTCTATGTGAAATGGGCCAGATTATTACCTGAGCAAATCCTTTAGCATCAGAACATCAAAAAGTCCTTAAACTACCTGATACTGCATGGGATTGGCCTTTCCTGCCAGCTGACTCAAAATAACATCTAAATTATGAGTTCAAGTGGGAATTGATAGATGATGAAAAAAGAATGGTATTAATTTGTCAAGGGACAGCCTGGTCTGTTGAATTCAAAAGCTTGAAGATGGTCAAAGCCTTCAATGTGGTCTTTCCCCTTCTACCTCCTCTCTTATTGGAGTATTTTCTGTGGGAAATTGCAGAGGGTTGCGGATGCAGCCCAGACCATCACACAACCCATCCTCCCTTCCATTGACTCCATCTATGCTTCACGCTGCCTCGTCAAGGCCACCAGCATAATCAAGGACGAGTCTCACCCCAGTCACTCCCTCTTGCCCCCTCTCCCATCAGGCAAAAAGTTCAGAAGTGTGATAATGCACACCTCTAGATTCAGGGGCAGTTTCTTCCCAGTTGTTATCAGGGAACTGAGCCATCAGTTCCCTGGCAACAACTAGAGATCGGTCCTGACCTACTATCTAGCTCATTGGAGACCCTCGGACTATCTTAATTTGGACTTTACTGGACTTTATCTTGCACTAATCATCATTCCGTTTATCAGGTATCTGCGCACTGTGGAAGCTCGATTGTTATCATGTATAGTCTTTCCGCTGACTGGTTAGCGGGCAACAAAGCGCTTTTCACTGGATCTCGGTACACGTGACAATAAACCAAACTAAACACGTCCAGAGCAGAGCACTTCACCACCTTTTCCTGTCTAATTTGCTCTTGAAGTACTATATTTTTTCGAGAAATGTTTTGTGCTCATGTCAGCAAATTGACATGTTTGTTACGGGGAGTGAAAGGCGGCTTTAAGGTCAGCGCTCCTTTTGTACAATGTCCGGCCTCTTAACTGTGGGGTTCCTGAATCCAGGATGTTGTGCCACAGTTGATGGTACGGGTTGATTGTTCTGAGGGAGATCTCTGCAGCTTACCTTTTTAATGTGTCTGGTGTCTGCTGTTGAAGCAGCCTTGTATAATTACTGCACGCATTGCTAACATTCCTTGAATGCCGACCAAAAGTAATCCATTTAGAATGTTAAATTCAAAGCCTCGGGTCAGTTTAAAAGAACTTCTGCTCCTTTGGTCCAGTGGGTAATTTGTCTTGTTTCGGTGCAACGTACCAGAAAGCTGATCAGAAGGGAAACATTATTTAGCTGTTACCGGTATTCCAGGCAGCTTTACTTGGAACTGTTGAATAAATGAACTTTGGCTACAAATCAGTGCTTGGAATTCATTGCACAAATCCGATTAACCATTGACATGAAAGACGTGGATAGAGTGGGTGTGGAGGGAATGTTTCCACCAGTGGGAGAGTCTAGGACTAGAGGTCACAGCCTCAGAATTAGAGGACGTTCTTTTAGGAAGGAGATGAGATACTTCTTTAGTCAGAGGGTGGTGAATCTGTGGAAATCTTTGCTACAGAAGGCTGCAGAGGCTGAATCAGTGGATATTTTTACGGCAGAGATAGATAGATTTTTGATTAGTGCAGGTGTCAAAGGTTGTGGGGAGAAGGCAGGAGAACGGGGTTAGGAGGGAGAGCCAGATCAGCCATGATTGAATGGCAGAGTAGACTTGATGGGCCAAATGGCCTAATTCTACTCCAATCCCTTATGACTTTATGAAATTTAAAAGTATCATTGCCTTTTCAAAGAAAAATTGCATATTTTTCATTCCTGCCCATCTGTCTTTTCTTAATTGTAATTGGTATGAGTGTATGACCTTGCTAATAATGAGCAGAGGAAAGGCCATTCGGTCCCTTGAACCTATCCCACCATTCAATAAAATAAGCTTAATGTGATTGTAACCTCTGGCCTGCAACCCAACCTCCTGCACTCATCTTTTACTCCTTTCTTTATCAAGAATCTGTTCATCTTACCCTTGAAAACATTCAAGGATATTTGAGAACAATAGTTTCAATCACCGGCTATTTCCCAAGAAAGAGCATTTCTGTGAAGTGGACAAAGCTTATTTTAAAGCAGCAATTCTAGATTCTCCCAGAAAAGGAAACATACTCTCCACATCCACCCTGCCAAGACTGCCCATGATCTTGCGTTTCAATCAAATCGCTTCTCATTTTTCCGCGCTCCAAGATGTAGGTCAGACTTTTCTTCATTAGTTAACCTGCTCGTTCCATGTGCTATATCAGTCTAGTAAACATTCTCCGAGCTGCTTTTTCACATTAACATTCTTTTAATAAACCTGATGCAGAACTTCCATGCTTAAGTATTCATTTTGTCTCGCAATAAACCAGAACATTACTTTAACATGTTTTTCCTCCACTCCTTCATTTTTCTAACCATGCATTAGAGGACACCCTGAAACGATCCCCCCTGCAGTGTCAGATAATGTTTTGTTCTTCCTTCCAAAATGGACTACGTCATATTTTCCCATGTTGTTTTTGGATTGCCAGCTCTTTGGTAAAGCTTGTAATCTTTCTGTGTCCCTCTGTAGCCATTTGCTGCTATTTTAATGACTTGCCCTGCTTTTTGGCTAAGTAGTCAAATTCCTGTGTAGGAAGGAACTAGAGATGCGGGTTTATACCGAAGATAAGCACAAAATGCTGGGGTAACTCAGTGGGTCAGGCAGCATCTCTGGAGAAAAGGAATAGGTGATGTTTCAGGTCAGAACCCTTTTTTCAGTCAGAACAAGGGTTCCGACCCAAAATTTCACCTATTCCTTTCCTCCAGAGATGCTGCCTGACCTGCTGAGTTACTCCAGCATTTTGTGCCTATCTTTAGTCGAATTCTTGCATGTGTTTAATAACATAGGAACGTGGTTAGTGCTGACACCAGTGCATTACCCGGGGAGTGTTGCAGTTTCAGAGATGCTGCCTTACGAATAAAATGTAAACTGAGATTCTGTGGAATTATGTTGTTAAAGAAGGAACTGCAGATGCTGGAAAATCGAGGGTACACTAAAGGCCGGAGAAACTCAGCGGGTGCAGCAGCATCTAAAGAGCGAAGGAGATAGAAGGGTTTTGGCCCGAAACGTTGCCTGTGGAATTACATTGTCTGTGGAATTCTCCGCCTCAGAGGACGGTGGAGGCCGGTTCTCTGGATGCTTTCAAGAGAGAGCTAGATAGAGCTCTTAAAGATAGCGGAGTCAGATATGGGGAGAAGGCAGGAACGGGGTACTGATTTGGGGATGATCGGCCATGATCACATTGAGTGGCGGTGCTGGCTCGAAGGGCTAAATGGCGTACTCCTGCACCTATTGTCTATTGTCTATTCTGTTTGCTTGCTGAGGTGGAATTGCAAATCTACGGTAAATTGTTGGGAAGAGCATGGGAATTGTCCTGGTTGAAAATTTCTGCTCAAAGTCAGTAAAATGTAGAAACGAGGAACTATTCCTATTCTGCTGAGATGCTGCCTGATCCACTGAGCTGCTCCAGCACTCAGTGCCTTCACCAGTAAAACCTATATCATTCTGTATGTTAATCAGCTGCTGCCTTTGTCTTGGTTACAGCGATGGTGATACTTCAGTGCTTACTTTCTCTGATGTTCTGTGGGATTTCCACGATTGGAAAGATGCTGAATAAAGTGAGGCTCTACAAATGCATGTCCTTCCCACTTCTATGAGGCTAGTTGCTATTTTTAAATATCGAACTCCACCTTTTTTGCACATGGGAGAATATTTATAATTTGTCTGCGACCTCTGTCATGAGACCTTCTCGCATCACAAAGCAAAGTATTGGCTCCACAAAATCCTCGTACAGGGGATTCTTATTCAACCCGTTGAGCAGTGAAGCTGTTCTTGTGCTCGTGAAATACAAATGTATCTTCTTTTGTTTCAATTGAGCAGTGCTGGTTCAGATTGAAGCAAAATATCTCGGGTCTGACTAGATTTCAAGAAGACTAGAAGACAATGACATTTGTTTCTGACTAGATTTCCAGAATTAGTGGTATTTTACTCTGTTTATTCTTACCGTGTTCAGAGAACAACATTAACTGAAGCCTCATTGACCCTCCGCTCTCATTCTATTCAGCCTTGTCCCCCGAGTCTCATTAAGTTGTTCAAAATTGTAATGTCTTCTTCGCAACGTTTCCTGTTTGAAATACTGCTTCTAGATTGAATTCTGCTAATCAGCCAGGGCCTCCAGTTGCATGAATGGAGATTTAATCCACAATGATGTATAGGGACAATTCACAACAGTGAGAAGCAAGGTTATTTAAGTTGTAGGATGGACGTCACAGCCTTCTGAATGTGAAGTGGTAAATCTTTCAATCTTTCTCCGTTCTTAATTGGAATGTGTGATATTACCGCAGCTCTTGTTGAATATTATCTGCGTGTCTTTGAGGTGCTAATTTCTAAATTCAGCACGTACGATATACAGAGTTGGTTGACTGCCTGCCCCAAGTTTCGGGCTTACGTCCATGCCAGATGTCCACGGGCATCTTGGCCGCTATCTGGAACAGCTGGCCGCCGCAGGGGCTTGAGTGCTTCTCAGATGAAAGTAGCAGCATTTGAGTTTGATACTTGCTTGTGCATTTCTTATTTCAGATGGTTGTCTCCGTAGAGTAGCATTTACACTGGCATTTTGTACCTGTAAATAAATGTACGTTTGTAAAGCAAATGATAAACGGAGTCTGCCTGCAAGTGCGATGGTTATATCAAGAGGGCTGCCGAATGTGTAGTTTAAGTCATCTTCTGAGTCCATCGGCCAGTGAAGAATGACTTGCTTTCACTCTGGTTTAGTGCATTCAGATGTGAAGATGTGCCAACGTGGGAAGCACTTTCTCCTTCACCGATGGGGTAGTAGGTGTCTGATGGGTTGATTTGCTATTTGGTGGCTAGTTTGAGAGGTGGCTCACTCTATCCATTGCTTACCCAGGTCTTCTGCGCGTTCCCATTTTTGGACCCGAGGCTTCTTACACCATCCAGAATACACCTTCCTTTATTTGAACTGGAGATTCCAGGGATCTGTCTGTACGGGGTTTGTACGCTCTCTCTGTGATGGCGTGGGTTTTCTCCGGGTGTTTCGGTTACTTCTCGTATTCCAAAGATGTACAGGTTTGTAGGTTATTTGGTTTTGTAAATTGTCCCTAGTGTGTAGGATAGTGCGAGTGTACGGGGTGATCACTGGCCAGCATGGACTCTGGGCCGAAGGGCCTGTTTCCGCGCCGTATCTCCAAAGTCTCAAGTAAAGAATTGGCAGAAATGATGCTTTTTGTTTACCCCAGGCGGCTTTGAGCAGTTGCTTGAATCTTCTGTGTCCACTTGGTAATCTATTCCTGTGACAGAGCTTGCAAGAGTGGTGTCAAGCATGTTCGCAAAGTAGTCTGCCCACGTGGACCTCCATTCTGAGCATATTAGTCTGCCAGAGGTCACTAATGTTGGTTTCACGTCTGCTTCCCCTGAATTTGGAGGATTTTGCAAGGTGGTGGTGGCTTTCCTTTGCCCCTGTCCCACTTAGGAAACCTGAACGGAAAACTCTGGAGACTTTGCGCCCCACCCAAGGTTTCCGTGCGGTTCCCGGAGGTTTTTGTCCTCCGGCAACCACCTTCAACTAGCATCGCAACCAGCTTCGACTAAAAAATTACCGATTTTTAAAACGGAAACCACTTTCGACCATTGGGGAGACTGACGAAAACCTCTGGGAACCGCACGGAAACCTTGGGTGGGGCGCAAAGTCTCCAGAGGTTTCCGTTCAGGTTTCCTAAGTGGGACAGGGGCATTATTAGACACAGTGAAAGGCTTTTGTATGCTAACCAGCCAGCGGAAAGACCATGCATGATTACTATCGAGCCATTCACAGTGTACAGATGGCCATGTCTCACAAGCATATACAAGGGCAGGAATCACTGCTGTTCAGTAGACTTGGAGCTTTGCATCTTGAAGTAACTCTTTACTCAGTTGACCAAAGGCCATGAGATGCACAGAAGCAAATGGTGAATGATATAACTAACAGGAAAGGTAAACAGTGCAAACCCTATTCACCTCAACCTTAGCTTAGTAGCCCTTGCTTTCCCTCTCTCTCCATCCCCCCTCCCCCCCTCCCGGTTCTCCCACCAGTCTTACTGTCTCCGACTACATTTTATCTCTGTACCGCCCACTCCCTTGACATCATTCTGAAGAAGGGTCTTGACCCGAAACATCACCCATTCCTTCTCTCCAGAGATGCTGCCTGTCCCGTTACTCCAGCGTTACTGAGTTACTCCAGCAATTTGTGGCTATCGTCAAACTGCAAATGGTGTCTTTGTGAGCAGAGGATTTATTGAAGGATGCAGTGAGTAGTGCTAGCAGAGTTAAACTAAAAGGAGAGAAACTAATGACTTGTATTCCCTCAATAAAATTGATTCCCTTTTTTGTAAAGCAGCATTTGCAGTTCCCTGTGTCGTTCTCTTGAAACCATATATTAATGTTTTTGATCTTTGTCTGAATTCTGCTCTCTTTTATTCCCTGAAGATGTTGCCTCATGTACAGTGAAACGTTGCATTGCCACAGTGTATGGGCATCATTTATCTGTAGGGTGGAAATAAAAACTGCTGAGGAGCTCTGCGGGTCGGGCAGCATCTATGGGGGAGGGGTTGGAAATAAGACTTTTGGGTCAAGACTTGCAGCTTCACAACTCCTGATCTGCTCCCGAGTGTCGGCACCCGAGAGACAACAGAGACTTCTGCTCAAAAGGACACACAGTGCTGGAGTAACAGCAGGTCAGGCAGCATCTCTGGAGAACATGAATAGGTGATGTATCGGGTCGGGACCTGTTCGGGCAGCAGAAGAGGGTTGAGAGGGAAACATAGATCAGCCATGATTGAATGGCGGAGTCGACTTGATGGGCCGAATGGCCTAATTCTGCTCCTAAAACCAATGAGCTTATGAAAACATGTCCACCGAATCTGCATCGACCAACAAACACCCATACACTAGTTCTATCCTGCACAGTAGGGACAATTTACAAAAGCCAGTTAACCTACAAACCTGCACATCTTTAGTATGTGGGAGGAAACCGGAGTGCCCAGAGAAAACCCACACGATCATAAAGAGAAGATACAAACTCCATACAGATAGCACCTGTAGTCAGGATCTCTGTCACTGTAAGGCAGCAACTGTACCACTGTGCCTCTCTGTGACCCTTTCGATAAGCAGATTAGATGCAGAGCTGAAAGGGAAGGAGGTTGGCATTGGGTGGGCGGAGATAGTTAGTTGGAGATGACCTAGTATTGGTGAATTCATAATTCTCGATTTCTGCTCCTGATCTTGCTCTGCCTGCAAGCACGCACACACCCAGTGGAACAGGACTCGTTATTCTTTCCGTCTGTACAATTAGTCTAATGATTATGTGCCAGACTTGGGTGAGCAGTTAATTCTGTGTGGGAATAGTCACTGAATCTAAAAAGCTACCGTTGGACTTGGCTATTATTGGATAAGCCTTTGCCTTATCTCATTTCTAACAATTCTGCTACCTGCCAGGAAATTTTCGTCGAAATTTGCTCTTGGGAGCAGCACAAAACAGCAGCTGCTTGGCAAACCTGCCTGACAAATTACTCATTTTGACATCTGCTTGTAATTCTAGTTGCCGGTTCTGCCATATGAAACATGCTTCTTTCCGTTCACTCGTCCTCCAATGATCCATGAATCTGGCGACAGAAATTGAATTAAAATACATAAATCATAATTATGAATGAAAATACATAAATTGGCAACGAGGGGGAAGGAACCAGAATGAAATCCTTCAGCGTGTACGTTTAAAGATTGCGAGTTTCCTAATTATATATGTGATTGAATTTTTATATTTTTGGATTCAAATACGGAAGTACTTATAAAAAGCAAGCAATCAAGTACCTTTAAAATCTCTCGTTATCGTTTTGGCTAATCGATGTCTACTCTTGTTGAAGTATGCTGCAGGAAATCATTAGCACTTTGAACCTTAAATATCTTTGTGATTTATATAAATATTGACTCCAGTTTGGGAATATGGTGCAAATCCTGTGACCCAAAGTTCACTGTGGTGACCTCAATTGTGCACTAATCACCTTTGGGCAATATTGGACATTTGAGGTCACTTTTGCAACCCCAGAGGTCGTCGATTAACTTGTAACCCATAACATTGGTCAATATTTGTTTTCCTATTCCTGGACTCTCACTAACGTTCTAGATGATAAGCCTTGATCTCCTAATCTGGATTGCTGTGTGAGAGGATAAGCAAAAGGAATGGATCACAATAATCTGTGTTCAAAGAATTCTTATCAGTTCCTCAATATTCCCAAGCATTTCATTGCCAAGTAATTTCTGTGAAGAATTTGTCCATATTTTGTTAAGTTGCACAGCGTTGAAACAGCCCCTTCCGCCAAACTTGCCCATACCGATCAACATGTGCCATCTACGCTAGTCCCACCTGCACACGCTTGGCCCACATCCCTCCAAAATCCAATCTATCTGTGCACCTGTCCAAATGTTTCTTAAAGGTTGTGGTATTACTCGCTATTTTTTAAGCAGCTATTTCCCACGCTGGTAGAGGACACAATGATGGAGGACATAAATATATTGCATGGCCAAGATGACCCCTGCAAATCCAACTCAGTGCCACCATTAGTTCAATGGGCCTTGTGGCCAAGTTAAGACTCTTAACATCTTATTAAAAAAAACTTTGGACTTGAAGGGTACAAGTGGTGCTAAAAAAAAGTGGTGACTTTTGTCTACAGAGTGTGGTCCACTATCTTACGCTCTTATACTTAGCATGATTGTGCCTAAAGTACAGTAGGATTGTCACTGAACTGTATACCTGGGTACACGTGACAATAAAATACCATTGAACCAGTTTCCCCAAGTCATTGTGATAGATAATCACGTTTTTGCGATAAAGCTGATTGAGCGGTGAATCCTGGGCTAATCACCTGCAAGAAATCCCTGCATGTCTTTAAATGTTGCCATTGGATCCTATGTACTTCCTTGCACAGTTAGACAATGATAGTTAGATAGTTAGAACAAGATAGACACAAAATGCTGGAGTAACTCAGCAGGTCAGCCAGCTTCTCTGGAGAAAAGGAATAGTTGATATTTCGGGTCGAGACCATTGTTCAGACCTTGTCAAGGGCTTTTTGAAAGTCTAGGTACATTGTACATTGTTCCCAGAAATGGGCGACTCGGGTAGACAGGGTGGTGCTTGCCTCCATTGTTCTGGGCATTGGGTACAGGAGTTGGTACGTCATGTTGCAACTGAACAAGTTGTATTTGAGACTCTATTTGGATATTGTGTACAGTTCTGGTCATCCAGCTTTAGGAAGATGTCAGTAAATTCACAGGGTACGAACAATTAAAAAATAGCAGGACAACTAGGGTGGGGGAGAGATGGAGAGAGAAGAGATGTAAGGATTACTTGAAATTAGAGAAATCAATATTCATGCTGCAGAGTTGTGATATCTATTCACTCCATGTTCCTCAAAGGTTTATCCTGGAATGTTTCTCTTTGTCTAGTCCGTTGACCTTGCGACACCTGGAATCTTGAGGTGTTTGATGTTAAGTAATGGGGTTGTCCTGGATGTTAGGTTGGTCTGGAGGGCATCTTCAGAGGTCATCAGATCTGTCTGTTAGTTTATCAGATTTCGGTATCCTGAGGTTTCCCTCAGTAATTTGACGTGCTGACTAACCACAAAGATTTGTGAAAGATCTAAGGAACGGTCTCGACCCAAAACGTCACCTATTCCTTCGCTCCGTAGATGCTGCCTCACCCGCTGAGTTTCTCCAGCATTTTTGTCCACCTTCGATTTTTCCAGCATCTGCAGTTCTTTCTTAACCACAAAGATTTCCACACTTTTCTTCAGACAAATTGCATTGTTTGTTCCAATTTAAATCGGGAATCCTAAAAGCATGTTAATAATTATTGACGGCCTCCCCCTCTAGTAATGTTTTAAAATGATTGGGATAGAAATTAGTGTGCAGTAGTTGAACATTCCCAGCAATGGGGGGTTTTGGCTCATTGTTACACAGTTAACTTTTGTTTGAACGATGCGGTTAATGTTGATTTCACTCATGCCTCGGGAGATTGTGGGATCAGGTTCCATTCGAATGTTATGAATGCACAGTCCTAATCTGGCTCTATCCATTGCAATGAAGGAAGTGTAACATTGTTAGATTATTTAGTTTAGTCTAAAGATACAGAGCAGAAACAGGCCATTCGGCCCACCGAGTCCGCGCCGACCAGCAATCCCACTACACACTGGGAACAATTTACCATTTACAGAAGCCAATTAACCTACAAACTCATACATCTATGGAGTGTGGGAGGAAACCAGAGCATTCAGTCTTTATTCATGCGCAAGTTGATGCATGTGGGTTGAAGATAGACACAAAATGCTGGTGTATCTCAGCAGGACATGCAGTAGAGAAGGGGAATGGGTGACGTTTTGGGTCGAGACCCTTCGTCAGACCTGCATCTGATCTGTATGTTCAACATTCCACACAAAGGGTGATGGGCGTATAGGACAAGCTGCCAGATGAGGTCGTTGAGGCTGGGAATATCCCAAAGTTTAAGAAACAGTTAGACAGTTACATTGATAGGGACAGGTTTGGAGGGATATGGATCAAGCGCAGGCCGGTGGGAGGAGTATAGTTGGGACATTGTTGGCCGGTGTGGGCAAGTTGGGCCGAAGGGCCTATTTCCGCACTATCACTTCTTCTTTTTCTGTCCATCTTGTTACAAATGTTGACCTCGCTGTCATTGTCCGTCCTGAAAAGGACCAAGCTTCCCGTGACAATCAGTGGAAGCCATCACTTGTTGCAATAGATGATGGTGGTAGCAGAATTAGCTCGGGATACTTCCAGTTTCCAGCCCCGCAATGTGGACGCTTCTGCTATGGGGCCCTGTATCACTCTATGACTCTATTTGTTGTCGTGGGACTAGTTCAGTCTCACTCGGATGTGGCTTAGTTTCCTAACTCAAACTACTCTTTAAATACCTCAGCATGTTGTCCGGCAGAGATCCGTATATTCAATGGCCATTGATAGAATAGCAATAAAGGAAGTACTTTAACTGCATGGTACCTCACCTTTGATCTGTGAAGGCTTATTTGATGGCTGTCCTCAGAGGGATCAGTGCCTCTGTTCCATTCATTAAAAGCAATCCAGTAATGAGCATGCCGGGCACACTGAAAAAGTGTGTTGCACTCTCATCAGCTCCTTTCAGTATTTAGCCTTGAAAGATTAACATACCTGATGAACTTTGACCCCTGTGGCTGACTCTTCTCAGAATTAAATCCCTCTTTCCCTGGGAAGAAATCCTAGTGCTCTCCGCGCCGTGTCACAGGACTGGATATCCCGATTACAGTCGGGCATCATGGTAATTGTGCTCCCGAGACGCAGGGAAGCGGCCATAGAATGATGTTTCTCTTTTGTCTGTTATGTTCCGGTTTGGTCTGTTTGACAGCTTGAACATGTCTGCTATAGTTCTGCTCCCCCGCAGATGGACAGCTCATAAGCGTGAGCACCGAGACCTGCCAATATTCACAGTTTGACGTGTAGGCAAGTGCTTGGTTCACCAACTGTACGCTAGACTTCTCACAAATGTCCAGCTGCTCTTTCGCCCAAAAGTAATGAACGCTGCTTTCGACTTTAGAGATGCAGCGCGTCTCATTTCACTCGGATGCATTTCACCCAGAGAGTTGTGAATCTGTGGAATTCTCTGCCTCAGAAGGCAATGGAGGCCAATTCTCTGGATGCTTTCACGGGAGAGTTATATAGAGCTCTTAAAGATAGCGGAGTCTGGGGAAATGGGCAGCAACGGGGTACTGATTGTGGGTGATCGCAATGAATGGCGGTGCTGGCTCGAAGGGCCGAATGGCCTACTCCTGCATCTATTGTCTCTTGGAAACTGCCCCGACCAGCGATCACCCCGTACACTAGCACTATCCCACGCAATAGGGACAATTTACAATTGTACTGAAGCCAATTAACCTACACTGGGGAGGAGCCTGGAGCACCTGGAGAGAACCCACGCAGTCTCAGGGAGAATGTACAAACATCGTCCAGATTGCACCTGTAGTCAGGATCGAATCTGGGTCTCTGGCGCTCTAAGGCAGTAGCTCTACCAAATTCTAACGTCAAGTCTAACGTCTCTTCTGCAAAATTGAAATCTATTCATTGGGAAGACAGTGCTTTGCTGCACTGCACATTAATGTTTGTTCTGCAATCTACATTTAATTTCAATAAATATTTATTTTTATTATATATTTGCTCCAGTTAAAAAAAAATATTTTATTTAAATCCCCTGTTGATGTTGCTCAATAAAATGATGAAAAAATAATACCAACACTTTAATTTGCATCTCCAAGTTTGTAGGGTGCAAATATATACCAATATTTAAAAAATGGCGGGTTACACAAAAGGCTGGAGAAACTCAGCGGGTGCAGCAGCATCTAAGGAGCGAAGGAGATAGGCGACGTTTCGGGTCGAGACCCTTCTTCAGACTGGTCAGGGATCAGGGAAACGAGAGATATAGACGGTGATGTGGAGAGATAAAGAACAATGAATGAAAGATGCAAAAAAGTATCGATGATAAAGGAAACAGGCCATTGTAAGCTGTTTGTAGTGTGAAAATGAGAAGCTAGTGCGACTTGGGTGGGGGAGAGATAGAGAGAGAATGAATGCCAGGGCCCGAGGGCTGAGGGAGAGGTGGGAAGGGGAGGAGGCAGCCAGGGTTAACAGAATTGAGAAAATTCAATGTTTAAGCCCAGAGGATGCAGCCTCCCCAAGCGGAATATGAGGTGCTGTTCCTCAAACTTGCGGTGTTGCTCACTCTGGCCGTGGAGGAGGCCCAGGACCGAGAGGTCGGATACGGAGTGGGAGGGGGAGTTGAAGTGCTGAGCCACCAGGAGGTCGGGTTGTTTATTGCGGACCGAGCGGAGGTGTTCGGCGAAACGATCGCCCAGCCACCGCTTGGTCTCACCGATGTAGATCAGCTGGCATCTGGAGCAACGGATGCAGTAGATGAGGTTGGAGGAGGTGCAGGTGAACCTCTGTCGGACTTGGAAGGACTGCTTGGGTCCCTGAAAGGAGTGGATGGGGGAGGTGAAGGGACAAGTGTAGCATCTCTTGCGGTTGCAAGGGAAAGTGCCCGGGGAAGGGGTGGAGCGGGAGGGAAGGGAAAAATGGCGATACAATGGCGCAGCGCATGAGTTTCTGCCTCACAGCACCAGAGACCCAAGTTCAATCCTGACTAGGGGTGCTGCTTATACAGAGTTTGTGCGTTTTCCCTGTGACCACATGGGTTTTCTCCGGGTGCTCTGGTTTCCTCCCACATTCCAAAGATGTGCCAGTTTCTAGGTTAATTGACTTCTGTAAATTGCCCCTCTTGTGTAGGATAGTGCTGGTGTATGGATGGTCGCTGGCCATTCTGGACTTGGTGGGCTGAAGGGCCTGTTTCCATGCTGTGTCTCCAAACTAATCTAAGTTGGGCAAATGAATGGAGGGCAATGATTGAAAGCATGTATCAACCCCCAGTAAAAGAAGCAAGAGAACCAGAGATGAGGCTGTTTTCCAGGTCGCACCTCCGGTCGCTCTGCGGACTAACATAGTGGAGCTCGAGGCCTTGCTGGGGACTGACTTTGAGCCCCATCGCGGGGCGTGGACTTACCATCAGAGCCGATTCTTTGCCTGGGATCGATGCGGACTTTAACATCGAGGAGCTCGCAGTCTCGGGAGAGAGCGAGTCGGGAAGCTCCAAAACCGCATGACCTTGACTAGCCCCAACCCGAGGTAGATCGCTTGGCGTGGGGGAGCTGAGATTCCCCCCTGATGCAGGGGCTTGATCGCCCCGATGAGGTTAGAAGCCCCCGACCGCTAGAGGACAACCAAACGAGAGATTGAACTTTTTTTCGCCTTCCATCACAGTGAGGAATGTGGAGGAGTCACTGTGGTGGATGTTTATATTAAAATGTATTTTGTGTGTTCTGTTGATTTTTATTAATATGACTGTGGCAAATCAAATTCCTTGTAGGTTGCAAAACAAACTTGGCTAATAAAGTAAATATGAGTAATTGTAAATTGATTCTAGTGTGTAGGATAGTGCTAGATTACGGGGTGATCGCTGGTCAGCGTGGACTCGGTGGGCCGAAGGGCCTGTTTTCACGCTGTATCGCTAAAGTAATGTCCACCGCTTCTCCTCTTGGGCTTTGCCAAATTGTCAAGTCGTACCAATGTGACAGTCTTTCTAATTTCGAGCAGGCAAATGACAGCCAAATGATAAAACGTCTGCTTTTCCCAGGCTGCGTACCCGGCTGGCCAGTTTCTCAATCATTTTTGAAGCCAAACACTGGCCTTTCTGTAGTATGTCAAGGAGTTTCTTTGCAACTGCTTTTGTCCTCTGTCTTTCATTGTGTTTGCTGAAGAGGAAAATGAGTTCAACTGAATGAACTACCATGGGACCATTCTGGGTCGAAAAAAGCCTGCGGATTATGCATACAAGTCCAGAGCCTCAGCTGAAAGGTTAGCTTACACAGGCTTTTGTCTGTTTGTTTATTCTCAGTGACAACTTAATGATTGGGCAACTGCTCTTGCCACGGGCATGTTTACGTGAGTTCTGTGCGAGTGGTTCAAAGAGAAAATGCCCTTTCAAAATGGGAGCTGCCCTGTTCTGGGGATGTCTCAGACTTTCGGATATCCGCCCTGTTCACTTCCAGCTCCTTCACACTGGCACAGATGGCATTACGCAGTGTTTTAGATGCCACCCCACTGCTTGGCCAGCACATCCTTTCAAGCTGAATCACTTGCAAAAGACGCAGTTCGTCTTTCCTCCCTCTCCACTTTCAGCACCATTCCTGCCTTCTCTCTCTCTCACGGCCAGGTGTGGTTGGACACTCCGCGGGACCCATGAATGCCACTGGAGAAAGGTAGCACAAGCTATCTTAACGACTCGAGGGCCTGAGCTATAGGGAACGGTTGAGCAGGTTAGGACTCTGTCCCTTGGAGGACGGGAGGATGATCTTATAGAAGTGTACAAAATCATGAGAGGGTAAAAACACACACAGCATCTTCCTAGAGTAGGAATCCCAAACCAGAGGATATATAGATTTAATGTGTGGGTGGAAAGATTTAATAGGAACCCGAGGGGTGATTTCTTTACAGGAAGGGTGGTGGGTATTTGAAACGAGCTGCCGGGGAAGGTAGTTGAGGCAGCTACTGGTACAATGTTTAAGAAACATTTAGACAGGTACATGGATCAGTTTGGAGGGATATGGGCCAAATGCAAGCAGGCGGGACTAGTGCAGATGGGATATGTTAGTCGGTGTGGGCAGGTTGGGCCAATGGGCCTATTTCCATGACTTTAATTGACAGCTTAAGTTTAGTTAAGTGATACACCATGGAGACGGGCCCTTTGGCCCTCCGAGTTCACGCCGACCATCGATCACCCATCCATTGTAGTTCTATGTTATCCCACTTTGCATCCATGCCCTGCACACTAGGGACAATTGGCAAAGGCTGATTAACCTACAAACCTGCAGGGCCTCGACCCGAAACGTCACCCATTCCTTCTCTCCAGAGATGCTGCCTGTCCCGCTGAGTTACTCCAGCTTTTTGTGTCTGTGCCTGTCTTTGGGACGTGCTTTATAGATTGAGCTGAAAACATTAAAGTAGAAACGGTTAGACACATAGACCGGTTAGACCGTTCTTCAGACAACCCCACTCTGAAAAAGGGTACGGCACAAAATGCCGTCTGTCCATTTGACTCCACAGATGCTGCCTGGCTCGCTGAGTTTCTCCAGCACTTGTAATTTCTTGCCTTGGATTCCAACATCTTCAGTCTCTTGTGTCTCCATTTTGTTAGGTCTGTAGTTTGTTTACCTGGGTCCTGCCACCTGACATTAGTTAAACAGAGGCCACTTAACCTTGCTTTAAACCTGTGCTTGAGGATTTTTCCACCTGGCTTGGTAGCTGACGAAATGTCGCAAAGTAAAGAATGCCAAGGGTAGTTTATAATTTCCCCATTGTGTCCTAACACACCTTGTAGATGAGCAATGGGCAACTTATAGCTTCAGCTTGTCTGCCTCTGAACACAGTGTTAAAGAAGGAACTGCAGATGCTGGAGAATTGAGGGTTACACAAAAAGCTGGAGAAACTCAGCGGGTGCAGCAGCATCTAAGGGGCGAAGGAGATAGGCGACGTTTCGGGTCTGAAGAAGGGTCTCGACCCGAAACGTCGCCTATCTCCTTCGCCCCTTAGATGCTGCTGCACCCGCTGAGTTTCTCCAGCTTTTTGTGTAACCCTGCCTCTGAACACACTTTGCCTCTGTTTCACAGGGAGGTAATTCAGGTCACGCCAGTGTAACTTTGGAGGGTTCCTGCTCTTAGGACCCTGTGCAAAGACCTAGCATCAAATATAAAGGGCTCTTTAATGTTTAAAGTGCTGTTTGTTGTGTGGTACAAAGAGACAAAATGTTCCTTTAATAAACCAAGTGGCAGTATTTGCTTAGAGTGCAGAACTTACCATAATGATTGCTGCTTTCTTACAGATCAAGGACCTGATAGAAGCTGATTAAGCCCTTTCCAGGTGGTCCCTTTGTAGTCCAGGATACCCCGGAGGGAGGGAGGGAGGGAGAGGGCTTTTTATTGTGCTTCCCTCCATCCCCTTTGGGAGAGCACTGACTACTGTTTTAGTCTAACCGCTGCCTTTGAAGGTAGTTCTCCACTACTGATTTGCAGTATAAGCATTTCTCACATTTGCTTGCTTCTCATGGTCAATAGTAACGGGGCTGTGATATTCATTCGCCACATCCATGAAAGAACCACACAGAAATGCCACTGATGCTTGTGCCCGTAGCTTTCAGCTTTGCTTCTAGTTGAATGGTGGTTCCTTTTATTTAGTTCGGCGATACAGCATGGAAACCGGCCCTTCCGCACACCATGTCCACGCTGACCATCGATCATCCGTTCACATTAGTTCGATATTCCCATTCTCTCCTTATGCACGAGTAGCAGTTTACAGAAGTCATTTAACCTACAAACCCTCACGTCTCTGGGACGTGAGAGGAAACTGTAGCTCCTGGAGAAAGCCTACGCAGTCACGGGGGGGGAATGTGCAAACTCCACACAGGCTGCATCTGATGTAAGAATCGAACCCGGGTCACAGGAGCTGAGAGGCAGCAGCTCTACCAGCCGCACCACTGTGGCACCTTGTTTGAGTATTAAGTGAAGTTGTAACCCTCCACAGAGAAGAATAACATTGAATCAGAAGAGAAGCGATATTATGCCAGTCAGGAACAAAACCTTCAGAAATATCACAGACAGACACAAAAAGCTGGAGTAACTCAGCAGGACAGGCAGCATCTCTGGAGAGAAGGAATGGGTGGCGTTTTGGGTCGAGACCCTTCTTCACAGGGATTAGATCAACATTTAACTGGAGTTCATCTTAGACCAAGTGCAAAGGCTTTTATTTTTGGTGCCCAGAGATTTGAAAGGCGATGGAGTAAAAATGTATTGCATGCATCTGCAGGCACATTAATAAAACCTGATCTATCTGGCAGCTTTGATAATGTTTGCAGCTCAGCAAATGATCAAAGGCATCAAACAGCCGTTAATTTTGCAAAGTTGACAAAAATTCTGGCTGATTTGTATTAAATACTTCAGGGGGAAAAATGCAGGTGCTGGAAATAGTCCTGGGCTCGAACAGCATGGAAGCAACCCAAAATAGAAAGTGCAACACAAAATTTGCTCGGTGGCCCTTCGTCAAATGAAGATCCAATCGAGGGCCACAAGCCTGAAGCATTATCTGTTTCATTTTCCACAGGTGCTGCCTGACCTCCTGAGTTTTTCCAACACTTTCCATATTTACATCAACTTCTGTATCTTCGGAACAGTTTGTTTATTTTTAGATGCGATGCATTCTATCTAATTACCAAAACAAACCCAAGGTCCATATAGCAGTTAAATTACTTGATTGGCAATTCGGAGGTCTGGATGAACTAATCTGAAAACCAGATTCAAATGCCTTCATGTCAGAAGGGATTTTAAATTCATTTAATTAAGTGGAAGTGAGTGTCAGTAATATTGACCATGGAGCAATCAAGGTGTTATAAAATAGATAGTCACAAAATGCTGGAGTAACTCGGCGGGTCAGGCTGCATCTGGGGAGAAAATGGATAGATGACGTTTTGGGTCGAGACCCTTGCTTCAAGTTGACAGCATCTGCAATATTGAATGTGGAGCGTTGACTGAAGAGCCAAATCTTATTTCTACTACTCACCACAGACGAAGGGAAGGATTGTGTTATTCTCCGGAGTAATAAAATTACAGTGTCATACAATGTGGAAACAGGCCCTTCAGCCCAACTTGCCCACACCAGCCAACACGTCCCATCTACACTAGTCCCACTTGCCTGCGTTTGGCCCATATCCCTCTAAACCTGACCTATCCATGTACCTGTCTGATTGTTTCTTAAGCATTGCCTCAACTACCTCCTCTGGCAGCTTGTTCCATACACCCACCAAGCTTTGTGTGAAAACGTTACCCCTCAGATTCCTATTAAATCTTTTCCCTTTCACTTTAAACCTATTTTCCCACTCTGGTCATGAGACTCCGTTCATCCGCGCGATCTATTCCTCTCATGATTTTATCCACCTCTATAATAAGATCACCCTCAGACTCCTGCCCTCCAAGGAATAGTCCCAGCCTACTTAACCTCTCCCTGAAGCACAGACCCAATGCATTTTCAGCAAGTATCCTGCAGAAACCCAAATTATATTTAGCCTGTTCTAGTCTATCCATCCACATAAAGAACGTTATGACTGTACGCATTAATGTGTAGTTTACTCTGGGGTTATTTTAATCTGTGGGAAAGTTTCCTCCATTCATCCTGCACAGTTGCAGTAAGTTTACAGGGGAAGGACTGTAATGTGTCTGTAAAGAAGTCGCGAGCTGTCAGCAGCTTCCTCAGCAGGGACTTTCACCACTGACCTTGGCTATTTATGGCTTCCTATTCTCACCAGCTGGGGTAGCTAAGGGTAGTGAAGTGTGAGCCAGGTATGACTAAGTGGCCCACGGTGAGTATAGTTTTAAAGCCTTGTCATCCATACCTTCATTTCATTGCCGCACACGGCTGGAAGCAGTGACAGGAGATTTGGACCTCCCTGTATTGGCAGAGGTGGCCAGTTGTGGGAATCTGATCCCAGATGTTGGCCTGCAGATGAAAGTTATGATTGCTGTGTTGACATTGCAATGTCCTGCTGTGCTTTTTTTGTGTAAGTGGGTTTTCATTTCATAGCGCGGTTATCCGGCTATTATGAACAAACGATGGAGAACAGGTGCCGCAGCTATCAGTCTAGGAGCGCTCTAAAACTCTCGGGCGCTATATTCAATGGTGCGTTACTTGTTCAAATCACGGGGGGGTCCCAACTCCACAACCCAGCAGATGGGAACTACATACGGGCACAGTGCTTCTGAAGCTTGTGCAACTCTGGGAGGTAGGGGGTGAAACTCAATTTACCACACAGCCATACTAAAAAAGCAACAAGTCACACAACTACATAAAGGTTAACATAAACATCCACCACAGCGGATTCCCCACATTCCTCACTGTGATGGAAGGCAATAAAGTCTAATCTTCCTTCCTTTTCTCCCGTGGTCGGGGCAGTTGAATCATCTGTAGTTGGGGTGATCGAAGCCTCCACGATCGGGGCTTGGAGCTCCCGAAGTTGGTCTCTAACCAGGGCCTGTGAGCTCTGTGATGCTAAAGTCCGCAGGCTCCCATGGTTGGAGCTCCAAGGTTGATCCCCGACCGGGATCGTCAGCTCCTCGATGTTAAGTCCTGCAGACTCCCACAGTTGGAGCTCCCGAAGTCGATCTCCAGCAAGAAGCCGCCTGCTCCACGATGTTGGGCTGCAGTGTGGACGGAGATACGATTTGCGTTTTATGCTTGGCCTTGGGTATTTGGAATAGACACAGTTCCCCAAGATAACATTGTTTCATGAAGATCATTCACAGTCTTGTATTTCTGGACAGAAAGATCAATTCTCCATCTAACGTCTAAGGCCAGTGCAACAAAAACTTCACAAGTTATAGGAATAGAATTAGGCCATTCAGCCCATCGAGTCCACTCCGCCATTCAGTCATGGCCGACCTCTGACCTGTGGGCAGTAAACTATATGACTATAGGGCATGATTTGTGGGCAGTAAACTAACAAAGCCATTTCAAACCTTTCATTTGTATCCAGCTGACTGATTTAAAAACAAATTACTATTCTGCTAACCATTAAGCTGGTCAACTTTACTTCCGAATAGATCTGTAATCTTTCATTTAACACAAAACCATTATTCCATCATCGAGTGTGTTCTTAGTGGAGAAACTGGAAGCGTCACTGCCCGCCACTAAGTTCAGGCAATACCCCGTGATCTTTACTCTACCTCCAAATTAACCTAGAGTAGTTTAGTTTGTTGTCTTGGTAGAATTGTAATCTTGTCACTAGTGTGTGTAGGACAGTGTTTAGTGTGCGGGGATCGCCAGTCGGCACGGAACCGGTGGGCCGAAGGGCCTGTTTCCATGCTGTATCCCTAAACTAAACTAAACTAAACTAATAAATCAGAAAAAGTTGTTAAAGGCGCAGAGATTGTGCTGCAAGTGGAACATTCTATTGTGTAAGTGTAAAAAATGTCGATTATTCTGAGCTTCGAACAAAATGAGCAATTAAAAAGCTTTAGGCCGGTCAGTTCGCTCCGTCTGCCCCGACACCCCAAGGCATTTACAAAAGTGTGGAGCGTGCTTTTCATTTCTCTCGAAACTGCACATCCATAGTTCACTTCAGAAAGCACTGGAGTGAGTGGAGGGACCGTTATAACTGGTGGTGCTGAGATAATCTGGCATTGCTTGGGAATAGCATTTGGTTGCTGTGACAGCTCCCACTTGGCACCTCGCCCCGCTTGAACTCATTTGCATTTAGTTCGACTAAATCTTCATTTGGCTTCTGTTGGAGCAGTCAACTTTTCCAGTGTTTTAATGGCAAGCTGTTGACAATTCTGGTTTTGCAAGAGTCCTGGTGAGAAAACGTTTGCAGTCGCTCTGCTCTCCTATTAAGGACAGAGGTTCTACCTTTTTATTAAAATGTTTCCTTGAGGCACGTTTCCACAACTGCCGTCGATTTGTAAAGCTCGGCTTTAAAGAAAAACCCATCAGGTCGCTAATGCGAAATGTAAAGCTTAATCTGGTCCTGTAGAGATTTAGTGATCTTTCTTTTTCTCCCTTCTGGTGAATAGGTGGTCGCTTTTAATTATTATCCTCGGCCCATGGTGAGCTGCGAACAATGAGAATGGTTACACGACTCAATGAACACATTTGCTGAATGCAGTGCACAATGTACTCCCCTTTATTACTGCTGTATTTAGTTTTAACATCAAACAAAGATTTAGAGGAGTCTGCTGTTCTGCTGAATTTATTGGTGTCCTTGAACAGTGAACATAAACGATTGCAGTGTTTAACCCACCGGTTTAGTTTAGAGACACAGCCTGGGAAAAGGCCCTTCAGCCCACCGAGTCCATGCCGACCAACAATCCAGCGTTCTGTGTTATTCCAGCTTCACATCCGACACACTAGGGACAATTTACAGAAGCCAATTAACCTACACGTCTTTGGGATGTGGACGGAAACAATAGCACCTGGAGAAAACGCAAGCGGTCACAGAGAGAACATACAAACTCCATACAGATAGCACCCGTAATCAGGATCGAACCTGGAAACTTGGCACTGTAGGGCAGCAATTTTACCGCTGCTCCACCGTGCCGCCCAGTTTAACAATGCAACAAGTCACCAGGTCCTGGACTCCTGATTCTTCAACTTTCCAGTATTGGAAACTATGGGGGATTTGCTCTATCATAAAAACAGAAAAATCTGAAAATATTCAGTAGGTCAGGCTGCATCTGTGGAGAGAGTGCACGAGGTTAAGATTTTGACATTTCCGTCAGAATTCGAGATTTAAGGATCCTGCAATTAATCATCAACCTGAAACATTAAAGAAGGGTCTCGACCCGAAACGTCACCTATTCCTCCATAGATGCTGCTTCACCCATTGAGTTTCTCTAGCATTTTTATCTGCCTTTGATTTTTCCAGCATCTGCAGTTCTCTCTAAAACAACCTGAAATATTAACCTTTTTTTTTCTGTGGATGCTAATTGTTTCTTGCATTTATAGTTTTTATTTTAAAATGTAACTTCAAGATTATGTTCTCATTTAAGCTTGATTTCATTTGTAACCAAAATATAAATTGTTTAAAAAAGGACATAAAGTGCCAGAGTAACTCAGCGGGTCCGGCTGCACCACTGGAGAACGTTAATAGGTGACGTCTCCAGAGATGCTGCCTGAGCCGCTGAGTTACTACATCACTTGATGTCTTTTATTTTGTTTCCTCGTTTGTTCAAGTTCTTAAATACTGACTTACCATTTACAAGTAAGTCTGTGCGACAAACTTTAGCGTGTGTGGAATTGGCTAATGAGTGGCACAGTCTTCAAATGCTCAGATCTTAGCGAGGTGAGTTGGTGAGCTAGTCTATGAGGGAAGCGATTGTCCTTCCATGTCCTTCCATTTACGAATCAGCGCCTCGTTCATTGAGGAATTCCCAAGGTCATTGACCTGCAAGTATGAATGGGAGGTTCCTTTCAATGCTTCTGGGGTCCATTTCGGCCCGGCATCAGGCAACCGAGAGACAGCTTGGACGGTGTGCAGCGCAGCCACCCTTGGCAAGAAGCTTCACCAAGGACCCTCAGATAGTTGTCTCCTCCTCCCAAGGCTTGGGAGGGGAAAGTGATGTTTGGTAACTGGGAGAACTACAACCAGAGGGTGGGTGGGGGTAGGTGAGAGGGAGGGGGGTGGTGCTTGGGGAAGGTCAGAAGGAGGGACTTCTCCTTCTCCAGATCCACAAGGACCGATGGTTATCCTTCTAAAACAGTGCTTCCCTTGAATAATTACCACTGTGAACTTCCATCTCCCGCCTCTCCACTGCTCTCCAACTTCTTAACGTACGTGAAACATTGACATCCTCCTCTTATTTTCTGCTGTCTGCAATTCATGCCCCTGCTAATTCTGAAATAATCTGCCAGTTTCTCATTGAAACTTGTGTGGCACGGTGGCGCAGGGGTAGAGTTGCTGCCTCACAGCACCAGAGACCCGGGTTCCATCCTGACGATGGGCGCTGGCTGTATGGAGTTTGTACGTTCTGCCTGAGACTGTGTGGGTTTTCTCCGGTTGCTCGGGTTTCTTCCCACATTCCAAAGACCTGCAGGTTTGCAGGTTAATTGGCTTCTGTAAATTGCCCCTAGTGTATTGGGTAGAACTAATGTACTGGTGATCGTTGGTCGGCACGGACTCGGTGGGCCGAAGGGCTAGACTCCAAGCTGCATCACTAAACTAAACTAAATACTCTTGCCGATGGCTGGCAGTTTGGTTGTTGTTATTTAATTGTAACAGTAGGCATTGAGATGACTGAAGTGTACTGTCAGCCTGACAATTTTGAAGGTAGACAAAAGTGCTGGAGAAACTCAGCGGGTGCAGCAGCATCTATGGAGCGAAGGAAATAGCAACGTTTCGGGCCGAAAACCCTTCTTCAGACTGATGTAGGGTGGGGGGGAGCGGGGAGAAGAAAGGAAAAAGGAAGAGGAGGAGCCCGAGGGCTGAGGGAGAGCTGAGAAGGGGAGGAGACAGCAAGGGCTACCGGAAATTGGAGGTCAATGTTTATGCCGCTGGGGTGCAAACTGCCCAAGCGGAATATGAGGTGCTGCTCCTCCAATTTCCGGTGGTCCTCTCTCTGTCCATGGAGGAGACCCAGGACAGAAAGCTCGGATTCGGAATGGGAGGGGGAGTTGAAGTGCTGAGCCACCGGGAGATCAGGTTGGTTAATGCGGACCGAGCGGAGGTGTTCGGCGAATTGATCGCCAAGCCTACGCTTGGTCTCACCGATGTAGAGCAGCAGACATCTCAAGCAGAGGATGCAATAGATGAGGTTGGAGGAGGTGCAGGTGAACCTGTGCTGCACCGGGAAAGACTGCTTGGGTCCTTGAATGGAGGTAAAGCGACAAGTGTAGCATTTCCTGAGGTTGCAAGGGAAAGTGCCCGGAGAGGGGGTGGTTTGGGTGGGAAGGGACGAATTGACCAGGGAGTTACGGAGGGAGTGGTGTCTGCAGAAAGCAGACGGGAGGAGATGGGAAGATGTGGCCAGTGGTGGGTCATGTTGGAGGTGGCAAAAATGCCGGAGGATTATTTGTTGTATGTGACGGCTGGTAGGGTGGAAGGTGAGGACAAGGGGGACTCTGTCCTTGTTACAAGTGGGCAGACCCATCACAGGAGGTAGACTACTGACCGACATCCATTATAAACCCACTTCTCCATTATGACTCCCATGGCTATCTGGACCACATTTCTTCCCACCCCGCTTCCTGTAAGGACTCCATCCCCTACTCCCAATTCCTCCCTCTACGCTGCATCTGCACCAGGCACGTGCCGTCAGGGTAGGCAAGGTAGGAGTGGTCACTGGTCGGCGCGGATTTGGTGTGTCACCTCTGTGCGGTAGCTCAGAATTGCTGATCCTACTTCCAAATTATAATTATAAATGAGGTTTGCCCCTAAGGAGTTTACAAGGATGTTGCCAGGCCTCTAAAGTTAAAAGTCTAAAGTCCAAACTAATTTAATCAAATAATCATCGTCTGCTGATATGGTATAAATTTATGATCATCTTTAAGCTATCACTCACACGCAAGCCAAACTTCAGTCACTGAACACCTAATTATATCTGCCTGGATCAAGGATTGACTCCACTGCCTGTGGCAGTAGTGCTGGGCTGATCACAGACAGGCAGGAGTTTGATCCAGATTTCATGCAGGGTTCCTGTCTGCAGGGTTCCTGACGATTCCGAGCTGCCAATGTGAGTTGTCACATTCCTCCCCTGTACATCTGGCAATGCGATTTGGTGCAAGTGCACGAGTGGAGATGCAAGTAGCTCAGCTGGTTTGGATGACCTCCTCTTTGTACCTGCTTGCGTAAATGTTGGCTTTGCAATCCCATGCCGTCTGCCAGCTGTTCAAATATGTCTTGTAGCTTGTGTTGAGTGCGGTGGCAAAATGAGGTCTTGGCTTCTATTTATCCTGCAAATATTTGTACTGTGGGAATTGAAGTGACTGTGAAGGATTCCGTGCCAGCCCTTCGTCCGAGAATGCAGTTGCCAAAGTGTGCGTGTGGTGGAGGTGTTTCTTTCTTGCCTTGTTCTAATTTCCTGTTGTAGTTGGCATGAGCTAGATTTTCCTGCAAACAAAATGAATGCTGGGACACGTTGGCCGGTGTGGGCAAGGAGGGCTGAAGGGCCTGTTTCCATGCTGTATAACTCTATGACTAAGCTATGGAGGGAATGTGGGGAATATGCCTCGTGTTTCACTGGTTATGGATAATTTTTTGTTTATCACAGGCCTGGATATTTTACAGCGAGACTCCAGCAGCTTTAATGCACTTGTCCTGTATCTGCTGGAATTGGTTCCCTTGCCACCCAAGCTTCGAGGTGTTTCTCCACAATTTCCTCTCGCACCCTCTCAAACTTCTCAACGTGGCATGTTTTCAGTTTGCTCCACCATGTCCTGCCGTTTCATTGCTCCTTTTTATTCCAGTTTAGTTTGGTTTGTTATTGTCACAGTTGTCAAGACGCAGGGGCAAGTGATGTTTTACATGTCAAATAAACGATACACCAGGACAGTCAAACACAAGGAAACGAATGAGCAATTGTAGTGGGGAATCGTAGATCCTCTTCTGGTTTAACATAAGATGAGTTTCACTGTCTGTATAACTCGTTATCAACTAGCACACACCAACAATGGACCATTGTGGGCTCCACCACTCCTCGATCATCATTACTTTTTGCAATTTGTTCAATACCTCTCTATATCACCATCACTGTCTCTCACTTCCCATTTCCCTGACTCTCGGTCAGGAAATAGGTCTCAACTGGAAGGTCACCCATTCCTTTTCTCCAAAGATGCTGCCTGACCCACTGAGTTACTCCAGCTTTTTATGTCTCTCTTTGGTTTGAACCAGCATCTGCAGTTCCTTCCTACACATAAGAAGAGAAGACATAGGGGAATTAGGCCACTTGGCCCATCTAGTCTGCTCTGCCATTTGATCGATACTGATCTCTTTTTCTCTCTCAACCCCATTCTCCTGCCTTCTCCCTGTAACCTTTAACGCTTTGCATTTGGGAACATCCGCTGGCTTTAAAGGTACAAGGCCCATGACTTAAAACAAATACACGCCCCAAACTACTCAAAGTGCACAACCTTGAGCAGCTTGGAGTTCCACTTCAATGGTGAAGGGGATCTGTGCAGCTTTGAATTCAATCGCAGGACAGAACGACTACACAAGCCAAGCATGAACTGCTGCACCAAATCAAAGCATGCCGTTGGATTCCTCAACAACGACATACGGGGAGCCGCCATGTTCCAATGCCTTTTGTAACTTCCAAGTCTCTGAAAAGTCTGATCGTGGCCTAAGCTTTGGTGTTAGTTTAGTTTAAAGACACAGGCCCTTCAGCCCACCAAGGCCGTGCCGACCAGTGATCGCCCATACGCTAGTTCTATCCTACACACTAGGGGCAGTTTACAGAAGCCAATTGATCTGCAATCCTACACGTCTTTGGAATGAGGGAGAAAACCGGAGCACCCGGAGAAAACGCGCAGGGAGAACATACCAACTCCGCACAGACAGCAACCGTAGTCGGGATCGAACCGGGGTCTCTGATGCTGTAAGGCAGCAATTCTACCGCTGCTCCACTGTGTTGCCCCTAGGAGATATGCAGTTTCTTAATTGTTCACTTTAGGGTCCAGTGCCCAGGCAGCACTGGAACGATGAAGGAGAGGATCGGCCTGGCCCAACGTGAGTCTTGGTAACTACCTTCCCCTGTTTCCTCTCTCACCATCTACATCCCAAGCCTGCTGCTTCCAATTTCCGCATTGTTCTATCCCTAACTCGGGCCGATGTGGTCCCAGATGTATCAGTGGCAGAGCTCATTCTACACTTTCCTTCCGTCTGCTGCTTCAATCAGCTCATTCTGCTCAGCACAGCTGGGTTATCAGCTCCTCATAGACAAGGAGGGAGGAGGAAGGAAATGTGAATCTAACGCACCGTAAATGGAAAAAAATCAAACAATATGTATCGGAACTGGACGGATGCTTTTAGAAAAGCTACTTTGTACCACGTTCTAAGCTGGCATGTTTATTTTCCAACCTCAGGATATCCGCTGTGAATTCTGGTGACACTCTCATTGGCCTGTTGGCATGTACAACTTGGATATCCTTAATTTTACCTTAATTCTCCTGACGGGGGAAAGCAGGAAAGTATCGGAAGGTTTATTTGCTGCATTGTGACGTCTTCTGCAGGACCTGGGAGAGTGTCCTGGGATATTATGTTACAGTTGTACCAGATGTTGGTGAGGCCCCATTTGGAGTATTGAGCCCGGTTTTGGTCACCCTGCTATGGGACAAATCAGGGGTGGGCAACCTTGTTCTGCCTGGGGCCCAGGACGCATGTCTGTGAGCGGATGGCGGGCCACATCTATCATGTGTTCACATAGATCTCGCCCCCATCGCGCCCTGGATGGCAAACATCCCGCCCATTCAAGGACGCCACCCGGAGCACTGGCCCCTAGTTAAGGGCGCTCAAGAACACGGCATACCTACGGACCATTGTCCTGAAGGCGGTGGCTCAAATACTCGCACTCACTCGTCCCCGGCCTATTGACAACCCCGATCCCGACAGTGAAGCCCAGACACAGAAGGTGCGTGGTCGTGCCGGCAGCTTTGCGCAGGATGCGGTACAGCCAGAGCTCGGCCCCAATTGGGCACTCGGCGGCTCCGCAATTGCAGCCGCCAGCGCAGGCCTCCTTGCGTCACCACGCCTGGGCACCACGGGCCCGGGAGGTACCGGCGATGAAGGAAGTCTGCGGGCCGGATGAAGGAAGACTTGAGGGCAGGACTGTATGCAAGAAGATAATCTGACTCTGCATGTGCACATGTGACACTAAAGCACAATTGACCATTGAGAGTCAAGCTGTTTAATTGTCATAGGCGCTGATAATGGAACAATGTTTTACTCACGACACCATTACCAGTCTTGTAAACTCATAGATACTTGTAGATAACATAATGAACAAAAATAAAATCATTAAGTTAAAAACTACCATTGCTCTAGGAAGAGATTGGGCAGGCTAGGACTTTGTCCTTTGTTATGCAGGAGGGTGAGGGATGATCTTGTGACATCATAAACAAAAAAAACAATACATAAACAATTTTTTTACATTTAAAAAAAAATTGAAAACTAATTTAAATTAAATTAGTGCAAAAAATGTCCAAAACGTCACAGTATGAAAACAATCAAATTATTTACATTTATAATCCTGTTTTGGGGTGAATATCGGTCAGGGCACCAGGGGTGATTCCAGTTGGTCGGGTTCTATGGAATTATTTAATGCTTATCTGAGAGTCATGGGACTCCAAATGTTGTTTTGTTCAAAGCTGGTATCTAAGGACGGCACGGTGGCGCAGCGATAGAGTTGCTGCCTTAGAGCGAATGCCGTGCCGGAGGCCCGGGTTCGATCCCAACTGTGGGTGCTGTCTGTACGGAGTTTGTACGTTCTCCCCATGACCTGCATGGGTTTTCTCCGAGAACTTCGGTTTCCTCCTGCTCTCCAAAAACGTAGAGGTATGTAGGTTAATTGGCTTGGTAAATGTAAAAATAGTCCCCAGTGAGTGTAGGATAGTGTTAATGTGCGGGGATCGCTGGGCGATGCAGACCCGGTGGGCCGAAGGGCCTGTTTCCACGTTGTATCTCTAAACTAAACTAAACTAAAATGGTTCCAGGAGTGGGATATGAACCCAGAGTGTCCAGACTGTGAAATGAGAGCAGTGCAACCAATCTAAAGCCGTTCCTTTTGAATGAATAGAACTGTGTGCCACCATAAGGAGTAGGCCAGGGATCTGCCTTCTCCATCAATCTCCTGAAATCTAAACTACAATGGCTGGAGTTACCATGTGGTTTATTTTAACATTGAAAGACAGAAATAAGTTTTCATGCAGAGAATGCTGAATCTCTGGAATAGCAAATGTTGGGTGTTGAGTGAACTCAAACCAGATCAATAGACTTCTGAATGTTAAGGGCTATGGGGATGGTGCCGGAGAATTAAGCTGGAGTGGAACAGCGGCCATGATCTTGATGAATGGCAGAGAATGCGCAAAGGGTCCAGATGGACAACTCCCATGTTCTTTAAGAAAATAGCTATTTACACAGGCTCATCTGCCTCCTTTGTTTGTGTGTGCTTTGCTTGCTACTAATCTAACAATGGTGTGTGCATTCTTCTGAGGCAGTTACTCCAGCCTAAGGGGAGCTATCTTCCATTCCAGCTGTAAGGAGTGGGCGTTGTTGGTGGGTGATTTCTTCTAATGCGCTGTAGCAGTTGCAGTCTAGCAATCATATGATGTTGGAGTGAGGTCTCGTCCTACGGCAAGCACGTGCGCAATGACAGTGGAGCTCACTTTGTTCATCAGCTTAGTCGAATACATTAATATTCTTTAATATTTCCAAGTATTACAGGCTAGCGAATTGAAAGGGAAAAGGGCGACACAGTGGCTCATCGGTGGATTTGCTGCCTGACAGCGCCAAAGACCAGGGTTGGAACCTGACTACGGGTGCTCCGGTTTCCTCCCACATTCCAGAGACCGGCACGTTTGTGGGTTAATTGGCTTCTGTAAATTGCCCCTAGTGTGTAGGGTGCAAAACTGGGATAACATAGAACTCTTCTGCAGGTAGACGCAAAATGCCGGAGTAACTCAACTGGTCAGGCAGCATCTGTGGAGAAAAGGAATAGGTGGTGTTTGGGGTCAAGACCCTTCTTCAAACTGAAGGAGAGTCTCAAGCTGAAACGTCTCCTATTCCTTTTCTCCACAGATGCTGCTTGACCCACTGAGTTACTCCAGCATTTTGCGTCTATCTTCGGTGTAAGCCAGCATCTGCAGTTCCTTCTTGCACTTGAGTGTAAGAGTGATCATTGGTCAATGTGGATCCGGTGGGCCGAAGAGCCTGTTTCCACGCTGTGTCCCTAAAGAGTCGGGAGTGTTTAATTGTGATATGTACCAACAACAGGACAATAGAAACATAGAAATTAGGTGCAGGAGTAGGCCATTCGGCCCTTCGAGCCTGCACCGCCATTCAATATGATCATGGCTGATCATCCAACTCGGTATCCCATACCTGCCTTCTCTCCATACCCTCTGATCCCCCTAGCCACAAGGGCCACATCTAACTCCCTCTTAAATATAGCAAATGAAATACTCACACATTGTTGTGCCCTTTTGGCCACTGTGGTGGTGAGGGGCTCAGACATTAAACTCAGCAGATCAATTCCTCAGTCTCCATGTATCAGCATTAAGTCCAACCATGAGAATTTAAATTGACATTTCATGGACTGAAATGTTTGCAAAGGTCCATGGAAATCCTTTGAAATCTTTAAAAGAACAGTCCCCACTTTACATCACACTGGGTAAACTTGCACACTGGTTATTTGCTTCCTGGTGTATGTTTCAGTATATTTCAACACCAAAGCTTGATGCCGCACTTAACCGGTCAGTCCTCATAATAGTGTCCTTGTGTTGTTTGACTGTGGATGGCATTGTCACTGAACATCATCTTGCTCACTCACCACCATTTTATCAACGAGGATTTAGTGCCGTGGTTTAGAGTGTGAGTTAGTGCCCCTCTTTCAGCACCCACGCCTCTCCACCTCCGCTCTGCTCAACTCCAAAGACTGGGAGCCTGAGGTCCAGCCAAGATTTTGGCTTCATTTCCTTGTGAAGATCTGATATTGAACCTGGAATATTTGTGGTCAGTTCATGAGGTGCAATCACATAGTCATAGAGTCATACAGTGGGGAAACAGGCCCTTCGGCCCAACCTGTCCATGCCGACCAACATATCCTTCCTACACTAGTCCCACCTGGCCGTGTTTGGCCCATATCCCTCTAAACCTGTCCTATCCATGTACCTGTCTAAATGTTTCTTAAATGTTGCAGTGGTACCTTCCTCAACAACCCCCCACCCCGGCAGCTCATTCTCTACATCCACCACCCTTTGTATGAAAAGTCACCTCTTGGGCTCCAGTTTTTTAAAAAATTCTCCTCTATTCTGGGCAAGGGACTCTGTGTGTTTACCCAATGGACTCGCACGATTTTGGACACAAAAGGTGTAGATTTGTATGCAAAATCACTGCTGCATGGGCCAGTCTTATTGCCCTCATACTAATTACCCGTAGACCTTTACGGAGGATGTTATTGGGCATCCATGTTTCCAGAACCAGTTAGAATGGCAGATAACCTTCCATAAGAACCATTGTGATACTCTCCCCTGATCTATACTTTGGAACAAACGACTGAGGTGGATACCTTCGGGTGCTCCGGTTTTTTCTTCCCAAAGACGTACAGATTTGTCTCTAGTTTGTCTCTTGTCCCTAGTTTGTACCACCCCACCGCTAGTGTACAGGGTGATCACTGATTGGCGCTGACTCGGTGGGCCAAAGGGCCTGTTTCCGCACTGTATCTCTAAGGTCTATAGGGTGAGGCAGCATTTGGGGAGGGAATGGACAGAAAATGTTTCGGATTTGGTCCGTTCTGATGGAGTAGGCGGGTGAAAGCTGGCAAAGAGAGGTGGGGGTGGTATAAAACCTGGCAAGTGATAGCTGGATACAGGTGAGGGGAGGGGAGGGGATGGGTGGGTGTTTGGCAGATAGGTGCAGTAAGTGACCGAGGTAAAGGGGTGTCGGGTAAGGAAAGAAAAGGAGTCAAATGTGAAGGTCAAGGGAGGGAGGGATATGGGTGGAATGGGACAGAGAAGGAGGTGATTGAAAAGGAATTTGGGGCTTGGGTATGGGGGACAATAGACAATAGGTGCAGGAGTAGGCCATTCGGCCCTTCGAGCCAGCGTGATCATGATTGATGAGTGTGGGGGGGGTTAGGGGAGATATAACTTGTAATTAGAGAATTAAAATGTTCGTGCCATTAGGTTGGAAGCCGCTGGTATGAACCACCCTGGTGCACAGCCATCCAGTTTTCCCATTCCTCCTTCAGTCTAAAGTAGGTTCCGAGTTGAAATATCATCTGTCCTTTCCCTGCACTGCTGCTGTCTGACCCGTTGGATTCCCCCAGCACTTTGTTCAGTTAGTTAGTTCAGGGATACAGCACGAAAACAGGTCACTCAGCCCACTGAGTCTGCACCAACCAGCGACCCCTGCACAATAACACTATCTTTCACGCTAGGGACAATTTCCAATTTTACCAAAACCAATTAGTCTACAAACCCGCACGTCTTTGGAGGGTGTGAGATTCCGGAGAAAACGCTGTTGGCTGATTCTTTGCTTTCCACACTTACCCATCGAATACAGTTTTGAGAACTCGCCGATTCAGAAAATGTGGGAAGGTGAACCTGAGGTAGAGGCAGCTTCCAACCCAGCGGTTTGTAGAATAATGTTTCTAACTTCAAGTAACTTGTTGAGGCTTATTGTCTGTAACTCATTTTCACCTAGACCACAGTTAACAACGGTAGTCAAAAATGCTGGAGAAACTCAGCGGGTGAGGCAGCATCTACGGAGCGACGGAAATAGGCAACGTTTTGGGTCAAAACGCTTCTTCAGACTGATGTGAGGATGGGGTGGGGGGAGGAAGAAAGGAAGAGGTGGAGCCAGATAGCTGGGTCATGGAGTTGGGTCGTAGATGTGGTCGTAGATTTAGAGGGAAGGGGGAATCACAGGGGGGGGGGGGGGGCAGTGAGAGAGGAGGTTGCTAACCTGTCTTGTCTGTTTTCTTTATCATTGTCACTTTTGCAAATCTTTCATTCATTCGTTCTATATCTCTCCATAATCACCGTCAATATCTCTCATTTCGCTTTCCCCAGACTCTCAGCCTGAAGAAGGGTTTGGACCCAAAACGCCACCTATTCCTTTTATCCAGAGATGCTGCCTGTCCCTGCTGAGTTACTCCAGCATTTTGTGTCCATCTTGAGGTACAGGGTCAACCATGCTCTTGCCGACAGTTGAAGCAGATTTGGGGAGCTGCGGGTGTTCCTGCTTCTTCTTCTTCTTGCAATTGTCGCTGGCAGCTGCAGAAGTGAGCAAAGTCTTCTGTTTGTGAAGCTCCAGATTATCATCTGCTTCTCCGTACAGTGAGTTCCTTGCAGTCAGAGCTCTGTTCTTGCCTTTTGATTGAGGTTTTTATCTGCAGGAAATTATCAAAAGTTTGGAATTGGTATATAAATAAATATGCAACGCAAAAGCTGAAGAAGTGTAAACGTCTACTAATGAGTTCAGTTGGAATTGTCCCCGGTGAAAGATGAAGTTTAGTTTAGATTAGAGCTACAGCATGGAAACTGGCCCTTCGGCCCACCGAGTCCGCCCGACCTGCGATCCCTGCATATTAACACCATCCTACACACACACACACACACACGTGACAATTTACATTTATACCAAGCCTATTAAACTACAAACCTGTACGTCTTTGGAGTGTGGGAGGAAACCGCAGATCTCGGAGAAAACCCACACGGTCACAGGGAGAACGTACAAACTCCGTGAAGACAGCACCTATTATCGGGATCGAATCCGAGTCTCCGGTGCTGAAAGCGCTGTGAGGCAGCAAATTCTACCGCTGGCCGCCCGAAAGACGAGATTTTGAAGACTTTTTTGGCACCAGTGGGGAGGTTAAACCTGGGGTAAAATTAGGTGAAGGGGTAAAGATTTAAGGTGAGAGGGGAATGTTTTAATAAAACCTTAAGGGACTACTTTTTCTACCCAGAGGGTGACGAGCATATGGAGCGAGATGTCAGAGGGGGTAGTTGAGGCAAGTACTATAACATTTTTAAAAGACATTTGGACAAGTACATGGCTAGGAAAAGTTGAGAGGGATACGATCGTAACGTGGGCAAGTGGGACTATTGTAGATGGGGCATCATGGTCGGCATGGGCAAGTTGGGCCAAAGGGTCTTTTTCCATTTTGCATGACTAAAACTCCAAAATATTAATGAGAAACATGTGGGATTAAATATGTCGCATCCCCTCTGAAGGTGTTTGTATTGACCACAGTTTAGGGTCCTTCTGCTGTGGGACATTGAGGGGCTGAGTCCAGTGGGGACACCCCCCAAACAAGGGAAAGGATATCAGCTCCATGAGGCCATCTGACTGGCACTGGTGTTGTGTAAAGAGAGGAGTATAACGCTGGCAACATTGGGTGTATAGGCACTAAGATTGAATCAAGTGTTTTGCATAGCTTTTATTTTGAATATATTTATATTATGAATAAAGTTTATTTTTGAAATAAATTAACGTCATATCCATTATATATGACAGAAGCATGTGGCACTAACGTGACAGTAAAAAGGATCAAATTGTTCAAACATTGGATTTCCAAAAAGAGAAATTACATTCCACGTTAGAAAAGCTCTGCATCTTGCCACACAGATAAAAATATCATGTTGTGAATTTTATTAAAATTAACTGTCTCATTCGACCCTTATTTCTCAAAATTGAGGAGCAGTAGGTGATCTAGATAAAATATTGGCTTGAGAATTTAACAAAGTGGTGTGAATACAAAGACATTGTCTGTCTCAAGCATGGACCCCTCCTGTATCTGCATTGACATTATCTATCGGTTACTCCATGTTGGATGACCTGAAATGGCACCTAGTTTGGAAATTAGTCCGCACAATGGTACAGCTTGCAGCTCCAGTGGCACAGGTTCGATCCTGACCTCTGGTGCTGTCTGTGTGGAGTTTGCAAGTTCTCTCTGTGGCCAAATGGACTTTCTTCTCCTCTATCCTAAAGATGTTTTAGTTTTAGAGACACAGTGTAGAAATAGACCCTTCGACCATTGAGTCAGTGCTGACAGATACACCAGCTGTACACTAGCTCTGACCCACACACCGAGGGACAATTTACAGAAGTTAATGATTCAGGATCAGGATGCTGGTGCTGTAAGTCAGCATCACGGTGCCACATGTCAGATGGTAACGTGGATGGGCCATTGTAAATGCGCTCATTCTGCAGGTGAATAATAGGATTGGGGGAGGGGGAAGAAGATAAATTGGAGTTGGTGTAAACTGGACTGGTCCAGGCTCTGTACAAGAAGGGACAGGGCGGCTCTACTTTTTGAGTAGGCTCTGCTCCTTTAACGTCTGCAGTAAGATGTTCTACCAATCGGCGGTAGCCAGTGCCATCTTCGTCGCTGCTGGGGCAGCAGGGCGAAGGCCGCGGACGCCAATAGGATTAACAACATCATCAGGGAGGCTGGATTCATGGGAGGTGGTCTTGGAGGGGCGGATGCTCCTCAAACTGCGGAGCATCCCGGACAATACAGCTCACCCCCTCCATGACACGCAATGGTTAACCTGTGGAGCACCTTCAGCAACAAACCAGTTCCACTAAGACGCAGGACAGAACACCACAGGAGATCCTTCCTCCCTGTGGCTATCAAACTGTACAACGCCTCCCCCTTCTGTCGTGGGGTAGATTGAGACTGACCCCTCAACCCCCCCCCCCCCCCCCCCCCAATATTTGCACATCCCCAATCCTTTCCACTCGTCATTTTAATTTCAGGTTTCATGTATTTTGTGTTTTTACAACTGTTGGCAGATCAATTTCCCTCTGGGATCAATAAAGTTCTGTCGTATCGTCTACATGGATCTTGAGGTGTTGGTTGGAAGGAACTGCAGCTGCTGGTTTACACCAAAGATAGAAACAAAATGCCAGAGTAACTCAGTGGGACGGACCTTCTCTGGTGAGAAGGAATAGGTGACGGTTTGGGTCAAGACCCTTCTTCACCCATTCTCAACCCATTGCTTCTATCCAGAGATGCTACCTGTCTCGTTGAGCTACTCCAGCATGTTGTGTCTATAAGTGGCTCTCGATGGCGGTCACAGACCAAGGGGCCTGTGCCTGTGTGATAGGTGACTATGGTTCTGTCAAAAATGTGGGCTCGGTGGAGGCAAAGACGCAGAGCAAGTGGTCAGGCCATTGGAAGGCGAGATTGCAGGTTTGAGTTTTCCAAAAATCGTGCTGAGATTCAAAATCGCACAATCGGGCTTTTTGTTCCGCACTGCAAGAGCCAAATATTCCTTTCAGCCAATGAGCCAGTTCTGAAATCTGGTCTGCTATCTTTTGTGTTCCTGTCATGTATGCAATTTAACCCCAGACATTGCGCATTCAATTATTTGCCTCGTCTAATTATTTCTCTCCGATCACCCCTGAGTCATTTGGAGCTTTGCTCTGTTATCTTGATTAAAATTCTATCTCGTGGTCTCTTATTTCAGGCCTCCAACCATGCAATTTTATCAGATAACCATGCTGGTTTTCTCAATTTTGCTCGTTTTTGTGTTATCTGATCCTTGAGTTGCGTGGAATTGTTTTGATTGTACATTGTATAAGCTGGCCTTCAGACCTCGCTTGCCCGTGCTCGAGTTTAATTCTCTATTTAAACTCCCTCCCATCCCTCCTTGTCAACCTCGATTAACCTTTCCCCCTTATTTTCATCCAGCTTTCCACTAAAAGTGAGGATTACAAGGATGTTGTCAGGAATCGAGAGCCTGAGTTGCAGGGAGAGGTTGGGCAGGCCAGGATTTTACTCCTTGGAGCGCAGGAGGCTGTGGGGTGATCTTATAAAAATGTGCAATGTCAGGAGGAGATCAGGGTGAATGCACAGTCCTTTACCCAGGGTAGGGGTATCAAGAATACGTTGAAGGTGAGAGAGGAAAGATTTAATAGGAACCTGAGGGAGCGGAGAGAGCGAGCAGCATGAAGATGGCGCGAGTACCGGACCCATCTCTGCTGCACCGCCTGTGAGGCCAGTTGCTTTGCAGATCCATGGCCTGTCAATTCTCCCTCGTTTTAAACCCCCCCCCAACCGCCCAATGGAGCGTTTCTTCCCTCCCGGCCTTGGGTTAAACTTTACCCCCTCGCTCGGTTGTAGCGGACAATCGGCAATAAAGGGCACCATCTTCCCACACCCCGCCTCTGGTCCCTTATTGCGAAGGTTTACTGTAGCTGAGGCAGGTATAATAACAACATTTAAAGGACACCTGGATAGGTACATGGCTAGGAATGGTTTAGAGGCGAATGGGCCAAACATTGGCAAATGGGACTAGCATATGTGGGCCATCTTGGTCAATGTGGACAAGGTGAGCAGACGGGCCAGTTTCTATGAGAAATGACTCTATGACTAGGAGTCGGCTTATAAAGTGCCTTGATACCTCCATTTTAATAACATCATGATTCTCTTTAACACTGACGCGTTTATGGGTTAATTAGCTTTGGTAAGAGCTCGGCAGACCGAAGGGCCTATTTCCACACTAAACTAAACAAAAAAGATTTTGGACCAATAAGCCTTGAATATACTCTCTGGCCATGCAATCATGGCTCCTTATTGCGGAGAATCACAAATATTCATAACCCTCATCATTGTCCCAGCTGACTGAGTAATCTATTCCCGACATCGTGTCTGTGAGTCCAAGCCGCTCGTCGTCAGTTTGGGTGTAAAGTTTTAAATCTGATCCAACCACAGCCTGCCTGAACCTGACCTCACTTACGGTATCTTGTCATTTCTCATATCCACCCCGGTGTGGAGGCACCAGCGGAAACGTGGATGAAAGGACCTGCCACGCTGCGTGCCCGCACGTTGCTATTTTTTAGTTTTGTTTAGTCTAGTTTAGATGTGCTGTAGTGCGCAGAAACGGGCTCTTCAGCCCACCGAGTCCACGCCGACCAACGACCTCCGTGTCCTCGGAGAAAATCTGTTCTAAAAACCAACTTGGTATTTCGGTGGAGAAATCCCACAGGGACCTAGATTGTGTATTTGCAGAACTTTCGCCCCCTCAATCTGAAGTATCGTTACTTTTTAAGTAAAATAATAAATGCAATCAAGATTGGCACCAAACATAAAACCCATCAAAATCCCACAAACAGGCCCAGATTTAAAGTGTAGGTTTTCTTTGAAACTTGGCCAAATCTGGATATTTGCCAACCAACTGCTCTGGGGGCAAAAACCAAACCTTGTTAATAAAATGTTCTAAAAGTATTTGTTCTTCTCAGACCAGCCCAACTTTATTTCCTTTACTGTGGAATTAAGTCAGTTTGAAAGGCGTACATGTGTCAGGATAGGCATTGCCTGTCGTAGTCAGTTTAGATGCTTTTACGGATTCCTGTCACAATAGTTTGGCATTGCCAGATATGATTATTTTTTTCTCCCCACCTCTCAATTATGGGTCTAAATATGTTGTGCAGCTTTGGGTTTTAGAGACCCTTTGGCCCAATGAGTCCATGCCGGCCATCGATCACACCAGTTCTAGGTTAGCAGGCTTTCACATTCACCTCCTACACGTTAGGGACAATTTGCAGAGGCCTATTAATTTACAAACCCGCACATTTGTGGGAGGAAACCCACCCAGTGATAGGGAGCAACTCAGTGTGGCAAAGTCCACAGACAGCACCCAAGGTAAGGATTGAACCATGGTCTCTGGTGCGGTGAGGCAGCATCTCTACCAGCTGTGCTACTGTGCCCCCCTGTATTTTAATACAGCTTGAGTGGGCATACGACCTGGGTGGCACAGTGGCACAGCCTTAGAGTTGCTGCCTTACAGCGCCAGAGACCCGGGTTCGATCCTCACTACGAGTGCTGTCGTTATGGATTTTGTACTTTCTCCCCGAGACCTCGTGGATTTTCTCCTGGTACACGGCTCCTCCCACATTCCAAAGACGCACAGGTTTGTAGGTTAATTGGCTTTGGTAAATTGTCCCTGTTGTGTAGGAATGTGGTAGTGTACGGGGATCGATGGTCGGCGCAGACTCGGTGGGCCGAAGGGCCTGTTCCCGCGCCGTAACTCTAAACTAAACAAAAGACCCAAGCTTTTTAACCTTCAGGACTCAATTGTAGAAGTTTGTGCCCAATCTTTGCTCTGGGTTTGTATCTGTGTGGCTGTGCCGATGCTGGCAACTCATGTTGGCAAAGTGAGTGAAGGATTGGGAACTAACGTCAGAATATCTCCCCACCACTGGGAAATTGGCAAATTGGTCAACGTACTTCAGTGAGCAACTTTATCTGCTGGTCTAGAAGTACTTCCTCGAGAACATAGAAATGTAAAAACATTTTCTGTGCTGCAGATACTAGTTAATCCACATAAAGACACAACGTTGGCCTTCATTGCGAGAGGATTTGAGTTTAGGAGCAAGGAGGTCCTAATGCAACTGTCCAGGGCCCTGGTGAGACCACAGCTGGTGTAATGTGTGCAATTTTGGTCTCCTAATTTTAGGAAGGACATTATTGCTATTGAGGGAGTGCATCGTAAGTTTACCACGTTAATTCCCGGGGTGGTGGGACTGACATATGATGAAAGAATGGGTCGATTGGGCTTGTATTTGCTGGAATTTAGAAGGAGGAGAGGATATCTTATAGAAACAAATATAATTCTTAAACGATTGGACAGGGTAGATGCCCGAGAGTTGTGAATCTGTGAATTTCTCTGCCTCTGAAGGCAGTGGAGGCCAATTCACTGGATTTTTTCAAGGAAGAGTTAGATTTAGCTCTTAGGGCTAATGGAATCAAGTGATATGGGGAAAAAGCCGGAACGGTTACTGATTTTGGATGATCAGCCATGATCATATTGAATGGCGATGCTGGCTCGAAGGCCGAATGGCCTACTCCTGCACCTATTTTCTATGTTTCTAAGTGCTGGAATAATTCAGCAGATCAGGCAGCATCTCTGGATGCACCTCTGGATGTCATGGATAGAAGACGTTTCAGGTGGAGAATGTCAGACCTGGAGAATCTACCATGCCAATGTTTTGAGAAGGCCTTTCCTCCACTCTATCAATCCAGAGGTAGAAACATCAACTTTCCCATTCCCTCCACAGATGCTGCCTGACCCTCTGTGTGCCTCCAGTTGTTTGTCTTTTGCAATCGTTCATTGGCACGTGTACCAAGTTACAGTGATAAGCTTTTGCCTGCTAACCAGTCAGCGGAAAGACAATACATGATGACAATCGAGCCGTCCACAGTGTACAGATACAGGATTGAGGGAATAACTTGAATAACGTTTAGTGCAAGGTAACGTCCGATCAAAGATAGTCTGAGGGTCTCCAATGAGGTAGAGAGTAGCTCAGCACTCCTCTCTGGTTGTTGCAAGGATGGATCAGTTGCCTGATAATAGCTGGGAAGAAACTGCTCCTGAATCGGGCGGCGTGCGTTTTGCAAAGAATATTTTGTAAAATCCTTGATATTAAAATATCCAAGTCAAGTTCTTTCAAGAGTCTAGAGTGTTTTTATTGTCACATATCCCGGATGGGACAATGAAATTCTTGCTTGCTGCAGCACAACAGAATATGTGAATATGTAAACATAATACATAATGGGGTAAAAAGAAAACGTTCAACGAATGACAAATATAGTGCAATAATAATATAGTCGTTTGCAATTCCGAGATCAGAGCTTATTCATTGTTTTGTTTAATAGCCTGATGGCTGTAGGGAAGAAGCTGTTCCTGAACCCGGACGTCACAGTTTCCCCAGACATATCTGACATGCTGTCCCTTGGCAGAATTAAAAAATGACAATGTATATAGATTTCTACCTGTGTCATTCTTATTCCCATGTCTAATGCTGAGCTGGATGAGAGGGAGGGGGTGGGGAGGCGGGGGGGAAGGTTGTTTGAATAGCAAGGCTTTGTTCATGCTGCTGGTGTGAATGGTGGGAAGGCATCACATCCCCCTGCGACTCTCACACCTCCTGCACAGGATAGAGAGGTTTCCACTGCATAATCCTCTTAAATTACCAAGTGGCCAGGGCTCTTTCAACTAGAAAAGTTTATATTCAAGTGCGAGTTGGACTCTCGTACGTAAAAGGCACGTTGTTACTTGTCGAACGGCGTTAATGTTAAGAGGACCTGCAGATGCTGGTTTACACCGAAGATAGACACAGAATACTGAAGTAACTCAGCGGGACAAAAGTAGACAAAAATGCTGGGGAAACTCAGCGGGTGAGGCAGCATCTATGGAGAGAAGGAATAGGCGACATTTTGGGTCGAGACCCTTCTCTCCGTAGATGCTGCCTCACCCGCTGAGTTTCTCCAGCATTTTTTGTCTCTCTTCGATTTGCAGTTCTTTCTTAAACATAACACAGCAACACAGCGGGACAGTCAGCATCTCTGGAGAGAAGAAATGGGTGCCGTTTCGGGTCTGAAGGAGGGTCTCCACCCAAAACGCCACCCATTCCCACTGAGTTACTCCAGCATTTTGTGTCTACCTTCGGTGTAAATGCTGGAGATGACCGCCCAAAAATGACAGCAGTAATTGCAACTCCCACGTTGGGTTCAGTTCCTGTCCGTTTGACGTCCATTGACACTGGTGTGATAATTTGCCCACAGGGGAGAAAGCATTTTGCCATGCAGGAAACGCAGCCGGATAATGTTGGTATCTCAGGAGTGGTGTCCCTGGAGAGGGGATAGAATGGTGGCAGGAGAGGGGAGGAGGGGTAAACCTACATTGCATGCTTGCAGGACATTGTGTGATTGGGGAGAATGAAATTGAATCAAAAAGGCTGTTAGGTGTTTACATGGAACTCTACGCCTCTGGTGCAGGGCAGTTCAGTGCAATGATCAGCCAACTGTATCCAGGCCATCCGTCTAATCTATTCCATCACCTTCGCTCACATCTCTCTGTACACCCCCCCCCCCCCCACCCCCGCACCATCCCACCCCCCTTCCACCCCCAACGCAGGAATGTGCATCCCACAACCTTGCATGCAGATGAAAACTAGCTTGATTGAGCACAGTTCAAATGGTAAGTGTCAACCCAGGAAAATTACATGTGTAAAACGTATTTGGCAGCCGCGCTACATTAGCAGACAGATAAATCTTCGACGCAGCATGTTGAAATTAATAACTACCAGGCAGGGAGTGCATCTTTCCACAGTTTTAGTATCATCCGGAGTATTTTTACAGTGCGTGATAATACAAGACAGTGGTTCGTAAAGATTAAAAAGTGCTGCAGCCACAGAGGCCAATTAAACTTCAAGCTTTTGGATCTTACACTGGAATGTGTCACCCCCCTGCTGTTCTCCTGGAAGTGACAGTTCATAGCTAACTCCATGTGCGTACTAATCCCTACTCATTGTGATTTGAAGTTTAACCCTTCGGCTGCTGCCGGACAGAGTGAAACTTCTGTCGCCCTGGAAGAACTGGTGATACTTGCTCATTTGTCTGGCACTGAGATATGAAGATGTACGATATCCGAGTGTCATAGAACGCGCAAACCGGCCCTTCGGCCCAACAATTACCCCGCCGATCTACACTAGTCCCACCTGCCTGCGTTTGGCCCATATCCCTCTAAACCTAGCCTACCTGTCTAAATGTTCTTGAATGTGTGATAGTACCTCCTTCAACTACCTCCTCCTGCAGCTTGTTCCATCCATTTACCACCATTTGTGCAAAAAACAAAACTTGACCCCTTTGATTCCTGTTAAATCTCCCCCCCCCCCCCCCCCCCCCACGTCAGCTTAAACCACGTTCTCAATTCCCCTACTCTGGGTGAAAGATTGCACATTTACCCTATCTATTCCTCTCATGATCTTGTACACCTCTACAACATTATCCCTCATCCTCCTGCGTTCAAAGGAATAACATCCCAGCCTGCTCAACCTCTCCCTATTGTTCCATCCCTTGAGTCCTGACAACGGTGTCTTAAATCTTTTCTGTACCCCTTCCAGCTTAATCAGACATCTGCAATAACTTCAGATCGGGTGACTGGTAGAGTCACTGCATTATAGCACTAGACACACAAGTTTAACCCTTTGGGTAAAAACAAGTGCAAATTTGATGAAATTTGATGTCGTATTGAATCTCTTTATTTTGCTTCTTCACGAGATGTGGGTGTTACTGGAGCAGCCTGTATCAGCCATCTCTAATTGCACCTCAGTTAAGAGGAAGGGTCTTGCCACAAAATATCAACACTCCTTTTCCCTGAAGCCCCTTCGCCCCATTAAGTCCACACGGACCAATGATCTCCTGTTCATATTAGTTCTGTTTCTCCCATTTCCTTATCCACTCTTTGCACATTCATGGCAATTTACAGAGGCCGATTAACCAACAAACCCGCACGTCTTTGGGATGTGGAAGGAAATCGGAGCACACAGAGGAAAGGCACACGGTTACAGGGAGAACGTGCAAACTCCACACAAACAGTACCTAAGGTCGGGATTGAACCAATGTCTCTGGTGCTGTGCTACTGTACTGCCCTAAACTGGCAAGATCATTTCAGAGGGCAGTTAAAATCAATGAAGATGTCTGTGAATTCAGATGCGGAACAATCAAGGATCCAAATCTATGCAGGAAGGAACTGCAGATGCTGGTTTACACCGAAGATAGACACAAAATGCTGGGGTAACTCAGCATCTCCGGAGAAAAGGAATAGCTGACATTTCGGGTCGAGACCCTTCTTCAGACTAAGGTTCAGGGTAGGGGGAAACTAGAGATATGCAAAGGTACAAATATCAAATTAATGAAAGATATGCAAAGAACCAGTCAAAACCAGCAACGATGATCAAGGAAAGATGGAGCCCACAATGGTCTGTTGTTGGCTGTGGGGAAGGTGATGACGAGTGATGCAAACAGTGAAATTCAGCAGGACGACAGTGAAACTAGCAGAACGACTAGGGTTGGGAAGGGGGGGAAAGAGAGGGAATGCAAGGGTTACTTGAAGTGAGAGAAATCAATATTGATATATTGCTGGGTTGTATGTTGCCCAAGCGAAATATGAGGTGCTGCTCCTCCAATTTGAGTTTGGCCTCACTCTGACAATGGAGGAGTCCCAGGACAGAGAGGTCAGTGTGCGAATGGGAAGAGGAGTTAGTGTTTGGCAACCGGGAGACTGGGATCCAAATCTGGCGTCTTGAGTATGTTTGTGATATTGTTCTCTCCTCACCTCCCACACTTTGGATGGAAAGCCCCGAGCCAGGAGCGGAGCCTTGCAGTTTCTGCCTGGGATTTGGAGCAAAGCCAGAAGTATCAAGAATTGCAACTATTTTTATTCTTGTTCACTGAACAAGCCATCAAGTATTAAATTAGTTTTTGTCCTGTATAGTCAATCAAATTAGCTGCGGAGATTTAAAACGGAATGACATCAGTTGTGAAATTCCACTGGTGATACTCGGGGAATGTATTTTCATGTGTGTGAAAGATCTTTCACAGAATGATAAGCTGGCTTCACTCCATTTGTGAGTCAGGGCAGTAATCGTAAAATCGTGCTGCCTTCCGTCTCCTGGGCTGCTTATCTAGAACCACCAACTGATGCCGTACAGTGGGGGAGGAAGGCATTCACACATTGTAGCTGTGCCAAATCTTTGCAACTTGCACTCAATTAGTCCTATTTATCCTCCTCTTCCAGTCCGGTGTATATCCTTTTCTAGAAAAGATGGAAAACAAAATGCTGGAGTAACTCAGCGGGACAGGCAGCATCTCTGGTGGGAAGGAATGGGTGACGTTTGTGTCGAGATGTTTCTTCAGACTGAGCTGGTTCATTGAATTACATTATTCATGCTCCCACCCTCTAAAAGCCCTGTCCCACGGTACGAGTTAATTCCAAGAGCTCTCCCGAGTTTGCCCTGATTTAAACTCGGAAATTTACGGTAATGGCCGCTCGTCGGTACTCTGGGCTCTCGTGGACATTTTTCAACATGTTGAAAATTCTTCCCGTGCCTACCTGCCTTTAGCGAGTCTTCCCGAGTACCTGCCGTTAGCGTTACGAGCCGCTAAGATACGTCCCCGAGCTCCAACGTACCCACTACGTTCCTTCTCCGTGCTTACCATGAGTTTGATTTTTTTTAAAACTTGGGAGAGCTCTTGGAATGAACTCGTACCGTGGGACAGTTATTCAAGCAGTATGTTGTCGAAGTTGTATTGTTTTTTCCAGTTGTTGGTTGCTTTAATTTCCAGCTGTTGATTCCTCCTTGCAGCATGGCTGCAAGTGACCTCGTTGTATAGAAGGAATGGGTGACATTTCGGGTCGAGACCATTCTTCAGACTGACGGATTCATCTGGTCATTGTTGGGTGTGAAGGTTGTCATAATCTATTGTAACCTCTGGAGAGCAGTGGACCCTGCTTGTGATGTCCTTGCTATTGTTCAGGCCAAGATGTGTCACATTGGCCGTGGAATTAAAAGAAAACACAGCTTCCCTTCCTTTTGGAGAAGTTTGTTGTAAGAAATGAATCTGGAATCGGGAACAGATAAGCTGCTCAAGACTGGCCACTGGCCTTGGATATAGACACAAAATGGCGGAGTAACTCAGCGGGTGAGGCAGCATCACTGGAGAGAAGGAATGGGCGCCTTTTCGGGTGTGGTCTCGGTAAAATGGTCCTTCTGCGGAGGTGCTCCTGAACCTTCCCATAGCTGAAGATAGTTTCCCTTTGTTGACCTTTAAATGAAACAGTTTCTGAAAGCACCGGGACTCTTTGTTCTAATTTCTACAAAGAAGACCATGTTTGTAAAAGTGTTTTTATATGATCAGTTGTGACAATGGCAGAATAGGGGAATGAGCGAGATGTCTTGGAGTTACTTTATTGCATCGCTCTTCAGTCCCAGATTCTGCTAATCCACAGTATCAGGAAGGCATTATGAACATTATAAACTTTTATATTGAGTCGGCTCAGTGGCACAGCTGGTAGATCCGCTGCCTCACCACATCAGAGGTTCAGGTTTGATGCTGACCTCGGCTGCTATCTCTGTGGGGTTTGCATGTTCTCCCTGTGACGGCATGGGTTCCCTCCAGGTTCCGTCCTCCCACATCCCAAAGATGTCCAGATTTGTAAGTTAATTGGTCTGTGAAGATTGCCCCAGGAGCGTAGGGAGTGGATGAGAAAGTGGGATAACGTAGAAAGAGAGTGAACGGGTGATCGACGGTCAGCGTGGACTCAGTGGTGTGGAGAGCCTGTTTCTATGCTGTTTCTCTAAACTATACTGAATGGTTTGAAGGGATATAGACAAGTTGCACATTACATGATGGTTGTTCTATTGACCAGCAAATGTGGTCTAATAACCCACATTTGTCACATCACAGAAGTGGGCTCATTGAGCTAATGCTGCCTCTCAGCATCCCATCAAGTGCTCATTTCTCCCATTTACTTCCCTCTAACCTGTTGTCTCTCACATGGTCCTTGAGATTCTCCTGCACCAGAGATAGTTTGCAGTAGCCAGTTAATCTTTCCATGAGCACGTATTTGCAATGTGGATAGAAATCAGGGAGACCCACGTTTTTAGTTTTTTTTATTTTTGTTCCGTTTACTTCATTCGGCCCACCGAGTCCGCACCAACCAGCGAACCCCGCACTATATTACACTATCCTACACACACTAGGGACAATTGTACACATACACAAAGCCATTTAACCTACAAGAAGAAGGCAACAACAAGAAGAAGTCTGAAGAAGGGTCTCGACCCGAAACGTCGCCTATCTCCTTCGCTCCTTAGATGCTGCTGCACCCGCTGAGCTTCTCCAACTTTTTGTGTAACCCGCCATTTAACCTACATACTTGTACGTCTTTGGAGTGTGGGAGGAAACCGAAGATCTCGGAGAAAACCCACGCAGGTCACGGGGAGAACGTACAAAATGCGTACAGACAGCACCCGTAGTCGGGTTCGAAACGGGGTCTCCGGTGCTGTATGGCAGCAACAGTACCCCTGCGCCACCATGCCAACTGTTCACAAAGCGAGCGTGCGGACTCCACACAGGCAGCACTGAAGGCCGGGATTGAACCCTCGACACTAGTGCGGTGAGGCAGCAGCGGCGGCACCTGTGGCCTGAATGCAGTATGAGCTTTCACTATGCGGTTTGCACTGTCGCTGCTCCAAGACCTTGTGCTGTTGGATTCTCACCACATTCCCCAACCATTGTGAGTGAGGAGCTGCTGAGACTCACTGAAGGATTTTCCCCCAGGAACAATGAACGGAGTGGGAACTGGAGAGATCACAGTAGAACTCAATAAATTGGCACCCTTGGGATGTTGGTAAAACCAGACTAGCTGATTGCCAGTATCCCGCTTTCCCCCCTAGTCTGAAGAAGGTTCCTGACCCGAAACATCACCTATCCATGTTCTCCAGAGATGCACCCTGACCTGCTGAGTTACTCCAACACGTTGTTTCCAGACAATTACATGTTACTCCTGTGGGTAGCTATACGCACTTTGACTTCACCGTGTTTATATGTTACAATAAATCTTTTGGCGAACCCATTGAGTCCAAACATACACAAATACTCCAGACCGATGTCCTGTCCGCATTCTGACTCCTGTGGTTCCATTCTCTCAGCTCAACCTCTGAACCATCAAGTGAGCGAAACGCCATCGGGACTTTTGAACAATCGCTCAAGATTTACTGAACAATTCTGGGATATCCTGAACGCAATAATTGTCGTGTTGTACAATATTTTGAGATCAGGAGGAATTGCATGGTTCCTACAGCATCTGAAATCTCAATACACCATATAATAATTGTCTATTAAAAGCCTGGCACTGTTTATTTGATGATTCAGCTCCTCCAGAGCATAAGATCTGTGGAAGAGGATGGGAGAAAGTGCGTCATCTCGCCTGCTGTGTACATAGATTTGTAATGTTGTAGCTGGTACATATTTGTACAGTGTTTAGTCTATATAAGGCTATGAATAGGTAGTGGGGAGCCTTCATGTGCTGGTTCAGATATTTCAGCTTTAGGTATGTATAGACTGCCTTTCTATCAGTAAATTTAACCAAGCACTCTACAAGTTTAATTAATTGCCGGCTGCTTTACTGCAGTTTCCCGTTCCGCTTCAAGTCCTGCTGTTCTCTGCCAGCAATTCAATACAAATGAAAGTTTCAAGAAGCCCCAGTTTTATTTTTAACTCTCTCATTGTCCTGTCCAGGAATGATGGGTATATTTGAGCCATCGCCGCACTCGATGTTAGTTAATGTTTGTTCCCGGAAAGGCCACAGGGCGGCACGGCGGCGCAGCGGCAGAGTTGCTGCCTTGCAGCGCCAGCGACCTGGGTCCGATCGTGACCACGGGCGCTGTCTGTACGGAGTTTGCACATTCTCCCTGTGACCGCGTGGGTTTCCTCCGGGTGCCTCCCATTTCCCCCCACACTCCAAACACGTGCAGATTAAGTAGGTGTAACTGGCTTCTATACATTGCCCCTTGTGTGTAGGATAGAACTAGTGTGAACAGGTGATCAACAAATAAAATAAATCTTTCTGCCTTCCCTCCCACCAAGAAATTAATTTATGAGAGAGGATTTTCATGAAAACCTAACTGATGCACTAGTATAGAATTAACAAGCTATATGGTCTAATGTGTTAAGGGCCTGTCCCACTTGGCTGTCATTTGCGTGTTGCACAGATGGCGGGCAAATGTCATCATGCACCATGCACGTATAATGCGCACCGTGCGTGTCACAACGTGTGCGTCGTGACGCGTAAATGATGTACCGTAAATTACGCGCAAATGACGGCCAAGTGGGACAGGCCCTTTAGTTTAGAGATTCAGCATCGAAACAAGCCCTTTGGCCCACCGAATCTGCGCCAACCAGCGAAACCCGCACACTAGTACACACATTATCCTACACACTAGGGACAAGCTACAATTTTACCGGAGCCAATGCAAGTGTGTGGGAGAAATCGAGCTCCTGGAGAAAACCCACGCAAGTTACGGGGAGAAGGTACAAACTCCAGACAGACAGCACCCGTTGTCAGGATCGAACCCTGGTCTCGGCACTCTGAGGCAGCAACTCTACCGCTGTGCCACCCTAGTTCTATGTTATCCCGCTTTCTCATCCACACCCTATACACTAGGGGCAATTTACAGAGGTCAATTAACCTACAAACCCGCTGTCACGCGGTTACAGGGAGAACGTGCAGATGCCACGCAGACAGCATCCAGGGTCAGGATCGTACCTGGGTCTCTGGTGCTGTGAGGCACAGCTGTGCCACTGTGCTGCCCTAATTTAGTCTTTCCTATTATTAATCACACCAAATTAAGTTACATTCCCCATCCTGAATCTGCCCACGCACATTTATTTGAGTAAAAAAAATATTGAGAGAGCAGCAAGGCACAACCAAGTACTGGGAGAGGCAAGGAACTGCAGATGTTGGTTTGAAAAAAACAGACATAATGTTCTGGAGTAACTCAGAGGGTGAGGCAGCATCTGTGGGGGACATGGATAGGGGATTTTTCGGGTTGGAGCCCCGTCCTCAGTCTGGTTTGTTGGGGGGGGGGGGGAGAAATCTGAAAGACTAGTGTGGGCAAGACAAAACCAGGCAAGTGATAGTTGGATATAGGTGAGGGGCATTGATTGTAGTAGGGGGATGTTTCTGTAATCCCCTTTATCCACCTATATAGACACAAATGCTGCAGTAACTCAGCGGGACAGGCAGAATCTCTGGAGAGAAAGAATGGATAACTTAACATCACACATTCCTTCTCTCCACAGATGCTGCCTGTCCCGCTGAGTTACTCCAGCATTTTGTGTCTATCTTCCATTCTAATCCAGCATCTGCTGTTCCTTCCCACCTGTCACAGGCCAGGATTTTGTCCCACCCCCAGCTCTTTTCCAGCTTTGTCCCCTCACTACAATCAGTCTGAAGAAGGGTCGCCTAATCATGCTGTCCAGCGATGCTGAGTTACTCCTGCACTTTGTGTCGGATACTGGCAGAGATTGCTCGGGCAGCTGTTGTGTGCTGATAGACGTGGGGCTTTCTGCTGCCGGAGCCACAGTGCACGTTACTCTGTGACCAGCCAATAAAGCCTCAAATGGCGAGGATTTCTGATGCATGTGAGATGTGCAGTTTTGGCAGCCCTGCTCCCTCTTGCTGGAACGTGGCCACTTCTTGCGCTAAACTGTGTGCCAGTGCTGATGGGGGCGATTTTGAACACTACGCTGTGTGTCTGGCCATTGGAGATGAATGCCCGGATTGTTAGGGGGGCCGACTACTTCACAGTTTGGAGTGAATTTGTGTTCTGTTCAGACACAAGGCTTTCAAATCACCCTACTTCAGAAACCCCGGATTCCCTTGCATACTTCACCAGTGTTGAGGTGTTACATTGAGTCACGATTCCTTTGTCAGTAATGAATAGAAGTATGTCGCTACTTGTGGATTTTGGAGTGGGATTCGGTTTTGAATTTTAATTCATTGCGAAGCCGTGGTTTGGTTGTCATGCCTTTTTATCACTGCAATCTCTGATGATAGTCCTTTGTGCGCGCAGCCCCACAGCGCGAAAGACCAACCTCCACTTTATGGAAATCAGATCAGGGGTAACCACCCACTGTGTATCGCCCTTTGAAAACACTCCCGTTTCTAAATGGGCAATAAATCTTCTGAAGGGTCCGCTTTAGAAATGGCAGGTGCCGGGTTTAACAGTTGCGGAACCCCTTGCTGTGTTTTGCGAACAAATACGAGGAACATACAAGCTCGGATCATGTATCCTGAACCAACACAGCGGCCTGCATGATGAAGACTCGTGCTGGTTGTCCGAAGAAGGGTCTCGGCCCGAAACGTCACCCATTCCTTCATTCCAGAGATGCTGCCTGTCCTGCTGAGTTCCTTCCTACACATTAAGTCAGGTTAACGTGCCATAAACCGTCACGCAAGTCAAGTATGTAAGTTGGAATCACTAACCCCATCCCCTGCCTCGCTGAGAGTGTTGTAGAAACAAAGAACTGCAGATGCTGGTCAATGCACAAAAGGCCACAAAGTTCCATGTTCTCCAGAGATGCTGCCTGACCTGCTGAGTTACCCCAGCAGTTTGTGTCTGTCTCTGACGGTGTCACAGTGGATCAGCGCAAGAGTTGCTGTCTTACAGCGTCAGTGACCCAGGTTCGATCCTGACTGTGGGTTCAGTCTGTGCGGTGTGTTTACATTTTCCCTGTGACGGCATGAGCTTTCTCAGGGTGCACCAGTTTCCTCCCACACTCCAAGAATTTACAGGTTTGGAGACTAATGGGCTTCTGTGAATTGCTCCTAGTGTGTGGGATGCCCAAGTGGGTGATCTCTGGCTGGGTTGGGCTGAGGGGCCTGTTTCAATACTGTATCACCAAACTGAACTGAGGGGATTAACTGTCTCAGCAGCATCTGTCTTAGGCCAGGGCACTTTCTATGGTGCAGGGCCTTCTGGGTAAGCATAGCCACCATTGCCATCTTGTTTTCAATGTAAATGAGCCTTCACATTGTGTTGTGGAAATTACAAACTACTTTGATCGCATTGCGGACTGAGTACAGAATCATAACTTTACGTAAGTGCGAGATTACGTAAATCGGCTATTGTGTAAATCGGGCATATCTATACTCGTATGACTCTTTGGCCAATCAGATTGAACTACGATCATCGAGACCTAGAATTTAAAACCAATAGTGTACATATTATAATTTTTAATTCTGTTTAGAAAAAAAATAAATGGTGAGATTTATGGGTAAGATACTTTTTTAAAATTGCTCATTCATTCTTATAAAACCTCTTGCAATTAAATTGGTGGGAGGGGGGAAATCAGTGGCAAAGACGCAAGGCAGTAATTAAAATTGAAAGGTTAAAAGTTTACGTGCTCCAGCACACACCAGTGTTGCTGTTTGATGCTGTGTTCAGCATGTAACTAGGGCAGATATAGCACCTTGCCAACCGTGAGTGGAATTGGTGGTGAAGTGTATATTTAATCCGTCACGATCCTCTGGCATTACTCGTGTAAGCCTGCACCTGCAAGCATCAGAAGCTGCTGTGCAATGCAGTCCATTTAAAACAGTGATCAATGGCAGCCACACTGTATCTTCTCTCATGGAATCAAAATCATTTAGAACAACAGGTAGAGACACAAGGAGCCGCAGACGCCGGAACCCTGAGCAAAGGACAAAGTGCTGGAGGAGCTCAATGGGTCTGGCAGCATCTGTGGAGGGAAAGGACAGGCGACATTTCGGGTCACAGATGAAACCCAGCAGGGGTTAGAGAGGTGGGGGTGGGACAAAACCTGGCAAGTGAGAGCTGTAGATGCCAAAATCTTGAGTAAAACACATAATGCTGGAGTAACTTGGTGGGTCAGGCAGCATCTCGAGAGGATGTGGATCGATGGTGTTGCAGGAAGGGACTCACCTCAGTGATGGGTGGGTAGAGGTGAGGAGGGTTTCACTGGGAAATCGGGGATCTTTGCATACCAGCACACGAAGGACAATTTACAGTCTTTACAAAAGCCAGTGAACCAACAAACCTGAACGGCATTGGAAAGTGGGAGTAAACCAGAGCAGCTGGGGAACACACTTGCGGTCTTATGGAAAACGTAAAACTCTGCTGAGACAGCACCCCAAGCCAGGGTTGAACCCAGTTCTGCAAGGCTGTAATTCTACCGCTGCACCATGCCGCCCTCTAATGTGAGCTCACTGTCCACTGTCGGTGTTGCCTTCCGGTCGCGAGGGGGTCCCCCGGTGGCGTTCCCTCTATGCAGGGATTCTCCCCCTTTACATCGGGGACCTGGGGTGGATGGTACAGCATCGAGGAGTCCCCTGCACCCTGTTTCTCTCGCGGCTCGCCAGCCGCCTGCCACTTTTGCGGGCTGGAAAAGTCTACACCACGTGCATATGGAGTTTGTGAGCCTGCAGCCCCTGTTCCATTATCTAGGGCTGCTCCTTGCCTTTTGGCTGCATTTCTCACCCACCAGCCTCATCTTTGGACACCCTGTGCGTAGGGGAGAGGGTAGGGCCGAGGATGTCCTGGTTGGGTTACTCCTGGGCCTGGTCAAGCTGGCCACCTGCTAGCCACGGTGCCAGGCGGAAGAGGGGTTACGTCCGCGCCCGGGTGGTGTAGGAGAGGGACGATGCGCTGTCCACGGGCACCCTGGGGGAGTTCCGGGACCACTGGGCACTGCGGGGGGTGGAATGAATCCTTGACAAGGATTACAACATAGTTGTATAGCAGTTTATTTAGTATATTTGTTTGTCCTGTAATATGGTGGTGGGTTCAGTTTTGGTTTTATTCTATATAATGTTTTAATATTTTAATAAATATTTTTGATTAAAAACGATTTTTTTTTAAAACGTGAGTTCAATATGGTCAGGGATACCATCTGCATATTTGATGGCATGAGTTACTTCACCTCCATTCTCAAAATGGAGTTCTTCCACTTTGGAAACAGAATTGGGATTTCTTAACACAATGTCAGTCTCGTGTGCATTTCAGATCTTAGCTCTGGTTCAACCCTCCTCCGTCAATGGACTATGATGCCTCACAGCTACATTAGCCCAGCTACCCGAGTTATCCTGCATTTACGTAGCCACACCAATATTACTGCAACTCGAACAGATCGGATTTGGAGTGTGAAGCGTGCATTCAGAACTTGTGCATTGATTATTTTGTCCTGCTTTTTACAGCTCTTCCACGTGGCTTATGTCCTCATCAAGTTTGCGAATTCTCCACGGCCGGACCTTTGGGTCCTTGAGCGATCTACGGACTTTGGACAGAACTACCTCCCGTGGCAATATTTTGCCTGTAAGTACAATCTGAGAGACTGTAGAGAAAGTGTCGCTATGAAAGGTGTAATTTGTGTAGACCTGCTAAAAGGATCTCAGAGTCTGTGACCCAGGTCTCCCCAGTATAAATTTGGAATTAATTATAGGTGCAGAATTAGGCCATTCAGCCCATCAAGTTTAGACTGCCATTCCATCATGGCTGATCTACCTTTCCTATCTTAACCCCATTCGCATGCCTTCTCCCCATAACCCCTGACACCCGTACTAATCAAGAATCTGCCAAATCTTCACTGTAAAAATACAAAATGATAGCCAATAGTCAGTTCGTATCCATGGTGCGAAAGTAGGAGCAGTTGCCAACCTTGCACTAAGACAAGGCGCAAGCCCACATTGAATTTACTGTCCCACTGAGTTTCTCCAGCATTCTGTGTCTAATAAGTTCTTGACTTTCGATGAAAGTAATGACTATTGTCAGAGCCTGGTTTGTGTTAAGTGCTTGATCAAGACAGGTTCCTCTCCTTTAACCTGAACCTCCTTTGGTGTTGAGTTGACCTTGTACATCCATGTAACATTTTTAAGGCATTTCTCAGTGATATTTCCAAGCAACTATCTTCAGTGATTGTCACTGGACCTGGATCATTAATACCTTAATTCTTGCAATGAATATGCTTTTAAATCCTCAGCATATAAAATAATTCTATCTCATGAAAATTAAGGCACATGATGTGAGATGACCATTATTTCTCTTTCGTCAAAAGCAAATGCTGTTAATATGGTAGGATTGGCACTAGTAATAGTTTAACTTATTTATTGAGTCGTAGAGCCATAGAGTCAAACAGCATGGAAACAGGCCCTCAACCCAACTTGCCCACACCAAATAACATGTTCCATTTACCCTAGTCCCACCTGCCTGCGTTTGTCCATATCCCTCTAAACCTGTCTTAACCATGGACCTGTCTCAATGTATTTTAAACATTGCAGTAATACCCGCCTCAACTATCTCCTCCGGCAGCTCATTTCATGCACCCACCACCCTTTGTGTAAACAAGTTACCCCTCAGATTCCTATTAAATCTTTCTCTCACCCCCCCCCCACCTTAAACCTATGTCGTCTGGTTCTCGATTCCCCTACTCTGGGCAAGAGACTCTGTGTTTACCAGACCTGGGCCTCTCATGATTTTCTACACCAGATTTCCAGAGATTAGTTTGTTGGGAATTTTTCTCCTCCCCAATCTCCTCTCCCCCACTCTCTCGCCACCATTCAGCCGAGCGGAGATGGTGTGGTTCTGGATTTGGAATCGCGCGGCTCAGTGCAATGTAACAAGTCGTTTCAACTCTGTGTAGAAAGGAACTGCAGATGCTGGTTTAAACCAAAGATAGACACAAAAAGCTGGAGTAACTCAGCGTTCAGACAGCATCTCTGGAGAAAAGGAGTAGGTGATGTTTCGGGTCGAGACCCTTCTTCATGAGACCCTGAAGAAGGGTCTCAACACGATGTCTATGTTCGTTTCAAAGTTGTGCATTCCATGTGAAGTAGATCAGGAATAATCCACTACTGCCTTCATTAGACAAATTGTTCTGGTCACTGTCCATTGAAAGCGCTAACCATCACTCTTTTTTAAAATATGTTCACATCACCACAGGATTTCCAAAGCAATTTTCTTTGGAATAAACATTCTTTTTGTGGTTTATGTGTGAGCACCAAATGACACATTGAGTTGGGGTAAAAGTTTGAATTTGCAAGCCACTGCTTATTTTGCTGTTTTATTCTTTGTGGTAATACTGTAGTTGCATTATCTTTGCAATGGCCAAGGGCCAGTCTGGCTTTTCATTAATGAAGACTACTAAAACGTAAACCACTGTCTGCATCTGGAGTCGAGGAGGCGATGAGATTTCAGCCAAGGAGTAAACAAGTATAACGTAAAGAAACAACTGCAAAGGGTGCAGAAATGCTGTTAAATCTGGCATTCATATAGTCTCCTTTAAATCTGAATTTTAGTTTAGCTTAGAGCGACTGCGTGGAAATGAGCTGATCGGCCCACTGAGTACACGCTGACCAACGATCCCCGCGCACTAACACTACCCTACACAATAAGGGCAATGTACAATTTTTGCCAAGCCAATTAGTCTACCTGTCCATCATAGGGGTGTGGGTGGGAACCTGAGCGCCTGGAGAAAACCCACGTAGATCACAGGGACAATGTACAAACTCCATACAGACAGCACCCGTAGTCAGGATTGAACCCGGCTCTCTGGTGCTGTAAGGCAGCAACTCTACCACTGTGATACCCCACTGAAATGATAAAATGCGGAACGTTTACTAAATTTTGATTTAACGTCTGCATTTTTCCAGCATTAACCAATATTCCAATGATAACAGCCTTCGTTTTATTTAAAGGGATAAAATGACTCGTAACAATGCCAAGAGAATATTAAAATGTGGATTGCATCGGCTCCCATGACCATTGATGTTCACTTGATCACAGTAGTCAAATGATAAAGAAAGTTGCAGGAAATAGTGTTCTGTCACTGCTAACATAATAGACTGAACTGCCTTTCTTTACGTTCAACTTTCTATCATTCTTCCTTTGCATGTGAAGCCAAAATAATTAAAATGATTGGTGACTGGCTCAGCCTTTACGACCCACATGGCCTTTGTTGAATATTAAAGTCTGCTCTTGATAATATCTAGGTTCGGCAGTACCGGATGCTTCCAAGTTAAAGCTATGTCCTTTGTGAACTACAGAATATCTTTTGCACTAATATTTCGTAAAGTACCCTCTAGGGTCAGGAACTGGAAGATATGTTGTTATTTGCACTGATATCTCTGATCTCACAGATGGCCCATGTATGTTTCACGGTCCCCCGGAGGGAACAAATCATCTTTAAATGTTCATTCCTCACAACCCTCATTCACATGGCTTTTGAGCACTTCTGCGCCTTTAGCACTGATGTGCCACAGGCTGTAGCAGTGGAAATCCATTGTTCAAAACTGCTCAAAGTGGTCGAAAAGCACCCAAGGATCCTCCAAACACAGGGGTGGCATGGTAGCGCAGAGGTAGAGTTGCTGCCTTACAGCGCCCGAGACTCGGGTTCGATCCTGCCTACGGGTGCTGTCCGTACGTAGTTTGTTCGTTCTCCTTGTGACCAGCGTGGGTTTTTTCCGGGTGCTCCGGTTTCCTCCCACACTCCAAAGACGTACAGGTTAGTAGGTTCATAGGCTAGATATAATTGCAAATTGGCCCTAGTGAATGTAGGATAGCATCAGTGTGAGTCGATCGGTACGGACTCTGTGGGCCAAAGGGCCTGTTTCCATGTAGCATCTCTAAACTAAACTAAAATTAAACACCACAGATCTGTCAGTCAGGACCAGATGAAGGTCAAGTGCAAACAGTTGCAGAAATGTACAATAATCCGTTCACACCCCGCCACCTTACCGCCATCTAACTTGTCAAACTGCATCTAGAGAACCATTCAATCGTGCAGCATGGAAACTGGCCATTTAACCCATTCATTCCGCACCGTCCTTTAAACACCGTTTTACATATTCCCATTTGTTTACTCTCCGCACATTGCCATCAATTCCATCGCTCCGCCCACCCTCTCCCCTCCGGATTCTACCACTCTTAGACAGTAGGGGACAATTTAGAATGGCCAGTTACATTCCAATCTATACAACTTTGTGATGTGGGAGGAAACTCATGCGGTCACGGGGAGAATGTGGAAACTCCACATAGACAGCACCAGAGGTGAGGGTAAAGCTGGGTCACTAGAGCTGTGATTCAGTGGCTCTACTAAATGTGACACTTTACTGCCCCTGCCTGACTGCTCTGGGGACGTTGGCAACTGGGGCACGTTGATCATCTCTGAAACTCCTGACATTACTAGGACTACATTATCCTCCAAATAAGCTCTAAACAACATTAAACTACATCTAAACTGGGGAGATTGGGTTTGTCTTTTTGCATTATTGTTTGTTTGTTTGTATGTGTATGTGTGTATGTATGTCCATATATATTTTATATATTTATATGTGTATGTACACACACACACACACACACACACACACACACACACACACACACACACACACACAAACACACTTATATATACACACATACATACATATATATATGCACATACATATATATACACATACACATACACACACACACTTATATATACACACATACATACATATGTATATATATGCACATACATCCATATATATACACACACACATACATACGTATATGCACGCACTCACTGATTTTTTTTTTTCTCTCGTTTATTATATTGTTTACAGTGTACTACATTTGCATGTTCTGTTGTGCTGCTGCAAGGGAGAATTTCATTGTTCTATCTGGGACATATGACAATAAAACACTCTTTGACTCTTCACCCTTGAACCCAAGGGGCTGCTGCCCTGGGAGAAGGCTAATTACACTTTGCTTCTGGTTTCCTGAGACGGAGAACCTTGAGTAGCCCGTTCATGTAGTATTTCCAGAGCATCAGGGATTTCTTTTATTTCGTTGAGAAGATAAGATGACACAATTACCAAAAACATTTGCATGAAAAGAAACTGCTGTTTATCAACTAAAGCAGGGACGGATCAGTTTTCATTCCGGTTGCATAAAATCCTCCCACAGTCTGTCTTCGCACAGTAAGCCCTGTCAGAGGTTTGGAACTTGTTCAAAGCCCTTGCCTGTTGTGATAAAACCTCTGCCTTGCCCGCTCCTTCAGTTCTGCGATAATTAAATGCCGCCTTTCACTCCCACATGTCACTTCCAACGTGGCTCCCCTCACTGGTTTTATAATTGCAGATAACCCAGCAGAACATACAATGGTTATTGTAAGTCACCAGCAGGTGAGGACTGAGGAGGGGGCGCTTCCAAATGATAAAACTACACCAGCTTGGAATGAAGGAACAGAGGGAACCGTACTTTGAGATACTGACTGACATAAAAACAAAAACATTGTTAATTTGTAATGTTAACTTAATCCTTTTAACTCACGTTTATGGATGAAATTTGTTTATTGAGGAAAGAGTCATTTTCTTTTAAACAATTAGATCTGTTGAGGTCTATTTTACATCCCCTCAACAATAGAAATCTGCAGTTGGTATATTGAAGGTTACTAGAGTTGACTGCTATAAAGCTGCAGTGTAATCATAAAGCTTTAAAAATCCATTTACTGCCAAGATAATTTTAAACGGACATTTATTTTGCTAACACTCATTGCAGTTTTCCGGCAATATTAAAACTTCTTCAATGCTCTGTTAAATGCTTCTTATGCACATTGTTCCGCATGAATCTTTGCATGAATCCGTGCATGTTTGCCATAACATCCTTGCAGAGCACCCATTGCAATAATGCAGATCCATCAGAAGTGTCTTGGCTGAAGCCATCGGCAATTGGGCTGGATTGGAGCGCAATTGTTAATTTAGAATTAGAAGTTGATAAAAATATAATGGTACCGGATTCAATCCAGTCATCATTTACCACCTGGTCCCTGAGTGGTTAGGATTCCTCCTTCATTGTTCTGCTCTTGCAACCTCTTGGCAACACATACACCATGTAGGGGAAGTGAGGTGACCTGCCCTCAACCCTCGGCCAGTACGTTATTTAAAGCGATTAAGATAATATTACAAACATTTAAGGGCCTGTCCCACTTACGTGACCTGGATACGCAAATTACGCGACCTCGTGGTCGCGTTGAGGCGCGACAGTCCCGTGAAGGTTGCACGCGATTTCATGCATAGGCACAGCCGTCTGGAGCGCGTGACATCATTTGAAGATGGACACAAAATGCAGGAGTAACTCAGCGGGACCGGCAGCATCTCTGGAAAGAAGGAATGGGTGACGTTTCAGGTCGAGGCTCTTCTTCAGTCTGTAAAGAAGGGTCTTGACCCGAAACGTCACCCATTGCTTCTCTCCAGAGATGCTGCCGGTCCCGCTGAGTTACTCCTGCATTTTGTGTCTATCTTCAATTTTCTTGGCCCCGCTCTGGGAGTAGAAGTGGGGGCGGATCCGGGCCGCAACGGCCGTGAGCCCCAGGCCGAGTTCGACGATCGTTTGCCTGCTTCTGCTGCTGTTGGAGGTGAGACGTTGCGTCTCGCCAGGGTCTTGGCCTGTCCCATTTTGGCCATCAGTTACGCGACAGGCCATGGGCGCGCGAAGATTTTGTTTGCTACAAAAAAGGGTGCCACAGTGGTGCAGCGGTAGATGTTCCAGCGTTTACAGCGCTAGAGACCTGGGTTTGATCCTGGCCAAGGGTGCTGTCTATACAGAGATTGTATGTTCTCCCCACGAACATGTAGGTTTTCTCTGGGTGTTCCTGAACACCACACTCCAAAGACGTACAGGTTTGAATGCAAATTTGGTTTCAGTAAAATTGTAAATTGTACTTAGTGTGTAGGGTGGTGTTAGTGTGCAGGGATTGCTAGTCAGCGTGGACTTGGTGGATGGAGGGCCTGTTTCCACACTGTATTTCGCAACTAAACTACATCAGTCATGTCATTGTCATACATTTTGAAACAGAGCAATTGCAGCAGCACAACAGACATGGAAACACAGTGCTCTTAAAATTCTGAATAAACAATACAAAAAAAGTTCAATATATATATATATATAGATTGAAAAAGCAGACAAATAAAAAAGAATAATGGTGCAAAGTGAAAAATATTGCCCCCAAGTCTATTTGGAGGGTGTAGTGTTTAGTAGCCTGTAACTCAAACTTGGGCATTACAGTTTTCAGGCTCATATATCTTGGCAGGAGTGAAATGAGAGGGTGGCCAGTGTGGCATTAGTCTCCGATGATGTTGACTGCCTTTTTGAGGCAGCAACTCTTATAGTTCCCTTTGATGGAGGGGCGGATAGACTGCCTCAAAAGTGCTCTTTGACTGTAAATGCTATGGGATCTCATTATGAACGGGCCATGGAAGTCCCTGTTTTCCTTTACAATTTCAATCCTCTCTCCATCTCTCAATTTCCAAGGCACCTGTCATAGAGTGATAGAGTGTGGAAACTGGCCCTTCGGCCCAACTTGCCACACCTTGTCCATTATTACTTGGCTGGAGATAGACACAAAAAGCTGGAGCAACTCAGCAGGACAGGCAGCATCTCTGGAGAGAAGGAATGGGTGATGTTTCGGGTCGACACCCTCCTTAAGACTGGTCAAGGGCTTGTTTCCCTTATTCCTAACCAGTCTGAAGAAGGGGGTCACCCATTCCTTCTCTCCAGAGATGCTGCCTGTCCCGCTGAGTTGCTCCAGCTTTTTGTGTCTATCTTCGGTTTAAACCAGCATCTGCAGTTCCTTCTCACACATTACTTGGCTGGAAATCGTTTCCTATTCTTTTTGTCATCGATAGCTTCATGGCCACTTCAAAAATGGATGGATAGAAATGGTTGTTTTATTAAAACCAAGTGTTGTGTAATCTATTTTTGTTTTTCTCCTCTCTCTCCAGCATCCAAAAGAGATTGCATTGAGAAGTTTGGGCCAAAGACCGTGGAACGTATTATTGATGATAATGATGCTATCTGTACCACTGAATATTCACGTATTGTGCCTCTGGAAAATGGAGAGGTGAGTGGACAACAAGAATTGCAGAGTGTTGTATCACGCAAACCAACCTCCCTTTTATTGTCTCCATCTGCACTTCATGCTGCATTGGCCAAGGACAGCAGCATAATCTAGGACCAATCTCACTCTCTCTTCTCCCCTCTCCCATCAGGCAAGATGATAGTCTCTTCAGATATTTAACACGTTTCCTCACATAATCCCAGTCAATGTGCTTCAAAAGTGCTCTTTGACTGTAAATGCTGTGGGATTTCATTATGAACGGGACATGGAAGTCCCTGTTTTCCTTAACAATTTCTTTTTTTTAATAATACATATTTTTATTAGAAGCATTTACACAAATAATAGTAAGCGGCAATTTAATTACAAATTTCTTACATAGCTTCGTTTTTTTTTTAAAAGATTAAAGATAAAGGGAGAAAAAGGTGAGAGAAAGTAATAGAGAGAGAAGAAGAGAGAAAAGGGAAAACGCAGAGAGAAACTACCAATGACAAGATCATGGAGATAGATCCGGGAAATATTGAGTGTAACTATTCATCCAGTCCCAAACTCAGGTTTCAACCCTGAATCTGTGTTAAACCAATTTATCTTTTCAAATATTCAATAAATAGAGACCATATTCTAACAAAAAGTTCTGGTTTGTCAATTAAGACAAGGCTTATTTTTTCCAAATGCAAGGTCATTTCCGTAACCCACATTTTCATTGTGGGGGCTGCTGTTTTTTCCCCAAAATTTTAGTATTAATTTTTTCACAGTTATTAGACTGTAATCAAGACATTTTCTCTGATTTGTCGTAAAGTTTGTAGTATGTTCTGATAATCCTAATATTATTAATTTTGGCTCTGGGTCCAGTTGGGTATTGATAACTTCAGCAATAATTTAAAAAATGTCCACACAGAAATGTATTTTCCTTAACAATTTCAATCCCCTCTCAGTCTCTCCATTTCCAAGGCACCTGTCATAGAGTGACACTGTGTGGAAACAGGCCCTTCGGCCCAACTTGTGCACACCTGTCACACCTTGTGGCTTTATTCCAGTTTCCAGACCGTTTTTTCCCAGCTTTCACCAGGCAACTGAACCATCCTAACACTTCCAGAAAGCAGTCCTGAGCTAGCATCTATCTTGTTGGAGATCCTCAGACTATCGTTAATGGGACTTTGCTGGACTTTATCATGCACTAAACATTATTCCCTTATCCTGTATCGGTACACTCTGGACAACTTCATTGTAACCATGTGTGATCTTTTCATTGACTGGATGGCATGAAACAAAGAAGCTTTTCACTGTACCTCGGTACACGTGACAATGTTAAACTCATCTAAACTAAACTAATTAACAACAAGACCCTGCATATAGGTTTTACTTCTCTAAACTCTAGAAATATTTTATGTAATGAGATCACATTTTACAATATTTTGTTTACAATTTTCAGTTTGGCTGATGAGACACTGCTAATATACAGTGGTGTAAGGTTGAATCAGATTAGATACTTAAATATTCCTTGGCTAATCATTGTTACAATTCTTTTATTTAAGGGTGTCCAGGTCATGCATTGCTTCATTTTATATTGAAAAGTAATTTTTTTGCAATTTGATGTTATTTTCTAAGTAACCCAATGCCCATACATTGGTGAAAACAAGTGCACATTCTTTCAATCTTACAGGCACAGTAGGGGTATTTTCTAAGTAGTAACTTTGAACTTTGTATTAGCAATGTTACAAAATTTTGAGATTTTAAAAATCAAGTCTGCAATTTATCCCATCAGATAAAGCATAAAAAGAAGTTTAATTTGACTCCTAATTCACTTTCATATCTTCAGTATTAAGAAAGTTATGGTCATTTTCATACTCGGAAATTAGCATCTTGTTCCCCATTGCCTTTCAATTGACTTGACTCAAAAGCTGTGATCTGGATCAGTTAAAAGCCCATAACTTTCTTAAAAATTAATATAACTCAATGAAATTTTCACTTATTATAGATTGAAGCATTCTGAAATAAATATGAAACAATCTTACTTGGATGACCTGAAATTAAAGCATATAATTAGTTAGTTATCTCATTGTAGCTAATTACAAAATTCAATGAGTAGATCTAAACATCTATCCATTTCTTAAGAAAAGATAAACTTTTTTAAAATTGCCTCAGTGTCCAAATAACATTCACACAATAATCCACAATATAACATAATTTTTAAATCTCATTTTCATGAATTTCTGGCCCAAATGGAAGGAATTTAGTGTTTAATGCCTGTAAATTAATGGCCATTTAAATCAACTAGCGAGTGGGTTTTAGTGGAATGCGGTGGATTGGAACGTTGCAGTTAGCGGTGAAGTCGGGAGGAAAAATACTGTTTGTTCATACATTTTTTTGTACCCCATTTTGCAACATGAAAATATTATTAAAGCCTCCCGAAAAACCAACTTTTAATATAAAAATAAACTCTTTACCTCTTTTTCTCCCCTACGCAAAATCCTTCCGGTTGTCGGTTCTCACGGCTTTTGAAGGTGATTTTTAAATTACTCTAGTTAACAAATAATTTAGAGTAATTTAAAAATACCTTCATTCATGAAATGTCGGAGCGATTTTTCTTCCGCAACGAAATCGCCCGACATTCATCGATTTTTCCTGCCTGTGGAAAAAACGGCACTTTAAGCCCGCCCCCCTCTGAAAGGTGCCAAAGTCGCGCACACGGGGAGCGGCAGAACTGCAGCGCTGCTCAAGGTAAGTTTATAACATACCTATTTGTATAAATGTTTAACTAGTACGGGTGGTACTGGGTGTCTGCTGCCTCACAGCTGCAGACACCCAGGTCTAATCCTGACCTCAGTGCTCTCTATGTGTAGTTTGCACGTTCCCCTTCTGAACATGCAGATTTCTGGGTACACCATTTTCCTCCCACATTCGGAAGACATCCAGGTCTGTGAGGTTAATTTGTCTCTGTAAAACTGTCACCAATGTGTAGGGATTGGATGCAAAAGTGGGATAACGTAGACTGGTGCAAACGGATGATTGATGGTGGGCAGGGACTCAGTGGGCCGAAGGGGCTGTTTCTATGCTGTATCTCTAAACTAAACTCCTCTGCTTCCAATGGTAGATTGTGGTTTCCTTGGTAAATGGACGACCTGGAGCCATGAATTTCTCCTACTCTCCTGTCCTCCGTGACTTCACCAAAGCCACCAGCATCCGACTGCGCTTCCTCCGGACAAACACGCTCTTGGGACATCTGATGGGCAAAGCTTTGAGGGACCCCACAGTCACACGGCGGGTAAGTGCTGGTTGTATGTCCGTATGTGAATGCCGTCATCTAGAGGTACCCATAGTGGCTCACCATCATTGACCATCATTGAGGGAAAATCGCCTTCACTCACCCATTCAAATAAACAAGGCAAAAACATAAAACACTTAAAATGGACAGCATCTGTGTAACGAGGTCAAGGGGTGCATCCAATACAGCTTGGTTTGGCAACTGCTCTTCCCAAGACTGCAAGACATTGCACATTGTGGACTTATCCAGTCCATCATGCAAACCAGCCACCTATTCCCCCTCCCACCCTCCCCCACCCACCCTCCCCCACCAACCAACTCCATCTACCCTTGACGCTGTCTTGGGAAAGCAGCCAACATAATCAAGGACTTTGGTCGTTCCTTCCTCTCCCTTCCCCCATCAAGCAGAAGAGACAAAACCTTGAAATCACGTACCACCAGATTCAAGACGTCCTGATTTCCTGCTGTCACCAGACTCTTATACGGACCTCATATGTTAACGGTGTATTCCCGACATCACGATCTACTTTGTCACAGCCCTTACATTTCTTGTTTGTCCGTAGCTATAACACTTTTTCCCCATTCTGTTTCCTTTCTCTTTTGCACTACCTGTTGTCCTCTTCTCTGCTTTGATTTGTACTGGTCTATGGTATGATTTACAAAATAAAGATTTTTGGTACACAAGACAATAATAAACCAATACCAATAAACTAATGCCTTTCAATTTGACTGGGGAAGGGAGTAAACAAGTTGGCCTCAAATTGTAGGGACCAAGATTTGGAATGTGAATCTGTGTTGAGCTACTTGATCTCGACTGGACTGCCAGTAATGATGTTGCAATCACAGTCTACAGCTGGAGATGTGAATAGCTGCTTACTCTTTGTGCAGCTGCAGTTCACATTTGACATTTGTATAAATAGTGGACAAATACAATAACCATAGTTAGATGGTCTGCCAGTATTCAATGATAAAGATTGCATTTTGATTTAAAAGCAAGTTTAATCTGGGGCAGCACAGGGGGCACAGTGGTAGAGTCGCTGCCTTACAGCACCAGAGACCCGGATTCGATCCTGACCGCGGGTGCTGTCTGTATGGAGTTTGCATATTCTCCCTGTGACTGTGTGGGTTTTCTCCGGGGGCTCCGGTTTCCTTCCACATTCCAAAGACGTGCAGGTTTGTAGGTTAATAGGCTTCTGTAAATTGTCCCTAGTATGGGGGGAGAACTAGTGTACAGACTATCGTTGGTCGGTGCAGACTCGGTGGGCCGAAGGGCCTATTTCCACTGTATCTAAATTAAACAATCTATGTTAATTAATACACAATTAATCCGTATCTCTAAGTTGGGCAAACTACTGATGGGCAATGATTGAAAGTAAGTATCAACCAGAAAGAGAAGAAAAATGATTTCACAAACATGCCCATATATAATAAGTTTTGGAGCACACAATTGATTACACACACTTAAGAGTGTTTTACAAATTGATTAGCTTGTGTACGAATCCAGTTGAATTTTTGGGGGGTTAGTTAACCACCTTTACATTTAATGAAAAATACCTTTATATAAGGTGCAGGCTGTAAATGGTAAATGCTCTTCTCTTTCAGTATTACTACAGTATCAAGGACATCAGTATAGGGGGACGTTGTGTCTGTAATGGCCATGCTGATGTGTGTGATGCTAAGGACCCATCCAATCCATTCCGGTGAGTTTTGGTTTGTGTGCTTTGCTTTTGATTATTAAATGACAATATAAAATGGAAGCTACGCTCCCGAATTCTATTTTTATTGGTGAAAATAAGATAGGTGCGGCAGCGGTAGAGTTACTGCCTTACGGCGCCAGAGACCCGGGTTCAGTCCCGACTACGGGTGCTGTCTGTATGGAGTTTGTACGTTCTCCCCGTGACCGCGTGGGTTTTCTCCAGGTGCTCCGGTTTCCTCGCACACTCCAAAGACGTATAGGTTTGAAGGTAATTAATTGTAGGCTAATTGCCTTCGGTAAAAAAAATTCTAAAAATTTCCCTTGTATATATGTATGAAAATGCTAGTATACGGGGATCGCTGGTGGGTGGAAAGGCCTGATTCTGCACTGTATCTGTAAACTAAAAACTAAAACTAAAATTGTGGATTTAACATCAAAACAGTTTGTTTTACTTTATTCCAGTATTGAACCTATTAACTTGATTAGTTCCATGCTGCTATGTTTAACGATGCGGTTCTGAAGGCTGAGACTGCGATTAACGTACATTGACTTGAAAAGCACAAGCCTTCAGGTATGTCAGTAGCAACGTGTTGGTGTGGGAACAATTGTTTCAAACAGTGGGAGGCACCAAATGAAGCCAGCATCCCACGTGGGATGATTATACATCCCGTGTGGGTTAAATATACTTTCCAGCAGGGGTCATTGGTTAATGAGAGAAACAGCTTGTTCTGGTAGTTAAACCGGGAATAAGTGAGTGCCTCCTCGAGTTAGTACCAAGCTGTCCTGGGGTCAATGTCACTGTCAATAAAGTATTGCAGGTAAGTTTACAGTGGGAATCATTCAAGGAAAAAATTGTGAGGGCTTAAGGCCAATCTATCCTGTTATTGGAAAATATAATCCAGGGAACGCTGGATATTAAGAGTTGGGTAAAGAAAATAAAGATAGTTTATGGCAGGTTTGAAAATAGGGAGGCCCTAAATAAAAGGTTTATAGGGTGATATTTAACATAATTAGGCATGAAGAGAAAGCAAGGGATGACGCTGGGGGGCTAAATTAAGCACAATATTAATGTATTTTTAAGTATATTAAAAGCAAAAGGATAACGAGGGAAATAATAGCCCACTGGGGACCAAAGTGGCAATTTGTGTATGGAGGCAGAGGATGTTAATGGGGTGTTAAATGAGCATTTGCATCTGTTTTCACTACATGGAAGGACTGTAGTTGGAGAATGCTGGAGAAGGTTGGTGCAAATTTAGATTAATTTACCGCTACAAATGAAGTTTTGAGCGTTTGGGCCCTAAAGATGGAAAAATCCTTCAGGCCTGATGTAATTCCCAGGTTGTTGTAAGGGGCAAGGGAGGAGATTATAGGAACTCTGTCTAAAGTGTTCAAAACGTCTCTGGTCACGGCAGAGTGTCATTTGATTGGAGGACAGTGAACATTGTGCCTTTTTTTCCAAAAAGGGTTCTAAGGATAGGCCAGATGATTGTAGTTCTAAGTTGACTGGACGGTATGAGGAGGTGATTAAATATCTTGTTGATGGTGATGTACAGGTTTGTAGGTTAATTTATTTTGGTAAAATTGTCACTAGTGTGTAGTATAGTGCTAGTGTACGGGGTGATCACTGGTCAGCGCTGACTCGGTGGGCCGAAAGGCCTGATTGTGCACTGTGAAGTCTAAAGGAGGCAATGCAATGTGGGCAGACTGATAAGGCAAGTGTATAGATCATGTAGAAAATACTTTGCCTTCCATCACAGTGAGGAGGAGATTCACTGCGATGGATGTTTGTGTAAATTGAATTGTTTGTATGTTTTGTAGGAAATTGTCTTTGTTTGTATGGCAGTGGAAACAGAGTTTTGTTTGAGCCTCACTGAGGTTCAAATGACATGGCATAAAATATTGTATTGTATTGTATGTTTTGGTTTCGAGACACAGCGCGAAACAGGCCCTTCGGCCCACCGGGTCCATGACAACCAGCGATCCCCGCACATTAACGATTTTTACATTTACCAAGCTAATTAACCTACATTCCTGTACGTTTTTGGAGAGTGGGAGGAAACCGAAGATCTCGGAGACAACCCACGTGGGTCATGGGGAGAATACACAAACTCCGTACAGACAGCACCCGTTGTCAGGATCGAACCTGGATCACCAGCTCTACAAGGCAGCAACTCCATCGCTGTGCCACCGTACTGCCCATTGGTGGGATCCCAAAGGTTATTGAAGAGATGATCCAGAGTTTTTGGTACATTTGCTGGTCATTGACTCATTCAGACATGCACGTGATTATTAAGCCAGGTTTGGTTCCTTATGTGGAAGGGTTTTGGTGGATCAGTGCAGTTGTTGACTGAAGCTGCCATGTAATCATTGATTCATTGAGGAAGCGGGGTATGATCAGTCTCGCTGTAATACAGGAAAGGAAGATATGCTGCAGACGATAGATTGTTTGTGTGGCTATTATCAAATGTTTAGGGAACTAGCCGTGTGCTTCTGTGATTGTATACAGTGGCAGATACAATTTTCCCTGATGAGTCTGTATATTAATCACTAGATTACATGCCTAGCTGTCCTTCCCCTGCTACAAAAGGGAACTGAATGACAGAGACCTTGAGTTGGATGACATTGGCCAGTGAAGTATTTACACTGTGGTTGGTGCTGGAGATCATGTACTGTAAGTGCTGACATCCAGGACAGACGTCTGCTGTCTGAGAACCAAACTCCCTCGCACGTTAAAGGAAATTATTTTTTGGGGCCGCATGTGATTAATCAAAGCTGTATAGATTAGGTGGAGGTTAACCAAATATTAGTCTTTAGCCTTTAGAGATACAGCACAGAAACGGGTCCTATGGGCCACCGCGTCCGCAACTACCAGAGACTGCCCCGCTACACCCGCACCATCCTACAGGGAGAATTTACAATTTTACCAAAGCTAATTAACCTACAAACCTGTTTGTCTTTGGAATGTGGGAGGAAACTGGAACACCCGGAGAAAACTCACGAGGTCACAGGGAGAACATGCAAACTCCACACAGACAGCACCCGTAGTCACGATTGAACCTGGTTCTCTGCCGTTATAAGGCATCAACTCTACCGCTGCGCCACTGTGCCACCCTGTGATGTAAGAGTTGTTTGCAGATAGCGCTCATTATAGTTTTAAGCCATGGAAACCTGCAGTGAGATGAGATGAGGAAATGCCTGATCCAAAGCCTTGTAGTAAGTTTGGTTTTGTTTAGTTTTTGAAATGCGGCACAGAAACAGGCCCTTCGGCCCACCGAGCCAGCGATCCCCGTGCACTAGCCCCATCCTAGACATCAAGGACAAGTTACAATTTTTATTGAAGCAATTAGCCTATAATTAGACAAGCCTATGCGTCTTTGGCGTGTGGGAGAAAACCAGAGCACGCGGGGGGGGGGGGGGGGGGAGAAACCCACATGGTCACAGGGAGAATGTATAAACTCCATACAGGCAGCACCCGTAGTCAGGATCGAACACGGGTCTCTGGCGCTGTAAGGCAGCAACTCTACCGCTGCGCCATCGTCCAGCCAGCTGGTGGATGGCAGTTGAAACTTTGATTCATTGTCGATAATCCCTTGCTAGGATAGGAATGGAGAAAAGGCTCAAAAGAACGTCCATATATCTTTTAAGAGTGTGTGTTTTTAATTCTGGCAACGTTGGAGAGTTTATCTGGCATCCTGTGTATCATCAGGTCAATAGCTACATGCCTGGAATGTCAGCTTTTAAAAAGCAGCATTCCTCGCTGTGGGCTGGATTTAAATTTCGCACAGGATTTCGTTAATTGAAAACCAAAGAAGTTGACCCAAGCACAAAGCTTCAGAGCAAGAAGCCTGGAATGGTGAGCTCGACCAAGGGACATTCTTTGGGAAGACGAAGAGAATCTATTTCTGCTGTTTGTTTATTGTCACAATTGTTTATTGTCACAAGAGGGGTCTCGGCCCGAAACGTCACCCGTTCCTTCTCGCCAGAGATGCTGCCTCACCCGCTGAGTTACTCCAGCATTTTGTATCCACCTTCGATTTAATCCACCATCTGCAGTTCTTTCTTACACGTCTTTAAAGTGGGGGCGGATGGATTCTTGATTTGTAAGGGTGTCGAGGGTTATGGAGGGAAGGTTGTGGAGAATGGGGTTGAGATGGAAGGATAGGTTAGCCACGATTGAATGGCGGAGTGGAATTGATGGGCCAAATGGCCTAATTCTGCTGCTATAAGTTATGAACTTAAGCCTGGATTGAGGCAGAGTGGGGAATCGTAGGAATCTTTTTTTTTAAAGTAGCAGGTCTTTCATGGGTGAGGTTGGGCACTTCTGAACTCTGAATCCTGGCGTTATAAGACTGATTTAGGGATTTTGCTTCTGTTCATTGCTTATGTTGTGCTTGGGTTATAGATTCCTTTTAGTTTCTGTCCCGTTTTGTTGGTCTGAAGTTCCTGCAGAAATACAAATAATGTAACCATCATATATCCATGTTCTCCAGAGATGCTGCCTGACCCGCTGAGTTACTCCAGCGCTTTGTGTCTATCTTTGGTATAAACCTGCATCTGCAGTTCCTTGTTATAATGCAATGTAAATTTCCGATTTGTTCTCCGTTACTTGATTTCTGAGTTTAAGCTCTTGTGGCCCGATTTTCTATCCGATGGTCCAGGAAATGCTATGGATGACCATGACATGGTTTTAAAATGTATAACACACTGGGTTTAGGTTAGCAGTAGGTCTAAATGGAATATGATTAATTTCACAGTGTGCTGTACTGTAGCCCCCTTGTTACAGAGTCCATCTACTCTACATGTGGATAGGAAAAATTAAGAGAGATATTGGAAAAACACTGCCAAGTGGAATTACTGTGGATGGGGCATCTTGGTTGCCATGGGCAAGTTGGGCCGAAGGGCCTGTTTCCATTCTGTACAACTACTGAACTATTTGGAAGCTGTTGTAATGATAGTAACTGTGATTCAAGATGTCTGATTCTAGTTCTTCAACGAGTTGCTTTGCCAAATTCAGCAGTGCCTTTGTTGTTGACAGTAGGCAGGTGGGAATTCTTAAATACCACACATACAATCAACCATTGGCACCCTGTATCTTGTTCATACCACTACTGGGAAGGCTGGAAGATTCATATGTTCATAAGTTATAGGAACGGAATTAGGCCAATTCTACTCCGCCATTCAATCATGACTGATCTATCTTTCCCTCTCGACTCCATTCTCCTGCCTTCCACATCCACTCTATCCAGGCCTTTCACTATTCGGTTAGTACGAAGAGTCAAATTTATTGAAGACTTCTCCAGAGAAGATACTTCAATTACACTGGACACCATTGTACGAGGTAGAGCACAGGGCTGTGGCACAGTTGAACAGGATCAGTGAGTTGCATGCACTAACTATGCATCGCCAGGCAGTTTCATATAGACACTTAGCTTTTTTATTGTTCAGACAAAGGGATTGATGCCTGCATCAAGCATGGGACCACAATGCCTGTACCAATGTGGCAGGTGCCACACTTGTGGCTTCTATATTATTTAGTGCAGAGATACAGCATGGAAACAGGCCCTTCGGCCCACCGAGTCCACGCCGACCAGCGATCACCCCGTACACTAGCACCATTCTATACCAATAGGGACAATTTACAATTTTTACCACAGCCAATTAACCCACAAACCTGCACGTCTTTGCAGTGTGGGAGGAAACCTGAGCACTCGGAGATAACCCACGTGGTCACAGGGAGAATGTACGAACTCCATACAAACAGCGCCCGTAGTCAGGATCGAACCCGGGTCTCTGGCGCTGTGAGGCAGCAACTCCTAGTTGTATGTGGGCTTCCTGCCCGGGGACAGATTCCCATAGCACAGCACCATGCAAATTGAGGGCTTCTCTCTTGCTGTGGACAGGGTAGAGTATCCAGTACATATGTAGAAATCAATAATTGAACAAGAATAAGTGCTTTTGATTTATTCGCTTTTAAGGCCAAACGGAAGGAATCGTCAGCCCAAAGGAGAGAGAAGAGAGGATGATATTGGAGCAGTAAAACAAAATGCACGATAACTGGGCATTTTCGCTACATGTTTTAACACGTGCTCACTTAAACTGCTTGCATTCTTCAAAGCATCTACATAGCAGTATTGTATTTAAGAGCTGATCAAAGTGCACACATTCAGTCAGATTCTCGGAGTGAGCAAAGTACCTGATGTATTTTCTTTCCTCTGGGTAACATCTGTTTGCTTGTCTGTAGCATTTAGTAGTGTAACCCAGCCATTTTTCAAAGGATAGCAGATGTGATTTTCCAAGTAGTGTCGGTAATTATCGCCTGGGTATCAAACGTAAATAGCCCCGCTGGCTCCCACTCTCAATCATTTCAGGCTAGACTGAATGCAAAGCAGAGCGTTATTCGAACAAGAACATCATCTGGATTTAATTACAAGGCATTGTTTAGCAATTGCAATAAAAGGGTTTAAGTCTTAACATTTGCATATGTGGCGAGGAGAATTACATTCCAAATTTAATTCTAATATTTAATTTATCACTTGCAGTCTTAGAGCATGGAAACAAACCCTCTGGTTTAACGTGTCCATGCTGGCTGAGATGCCCTATGGACAGGCTAGCCTAATTTGCCTGTGTTTGGCCTCTTATCGCTCTCAACCTTTCCTATTCATGTATCTGGCCAAATGTCCTTTAAATGTTGTTATGAGCTGTGTCCATAACCAACTGCCAGAAGAAGTAGTTGAGGAAGAATCATCAACTCCTTCCTCTGGCACTTTATACCATGTACCCACCACCTTCTGGGTGAAAAGGGTGCTTCTCAGGTTAACGTTATATCTTTCCACTTTCATCTTAAATCTATGCCCTCTAGTTCGCGATTCCTTTACGCTGGGGAAAAAGGTCTTATCTTTTCCCCTCATGATTTTATACACCTCTACCAGATCTCCCCTCACCCCTCAGTCTCCAGTGCTCCAAGGAACAAAGTCCTAACCTGCCCAACGTCTTTCCATTGCTCACGCCCTTCAGTCATGGTAACATCTTTGGACATCATCTCTGCTCTCTCTCCAGCTAAATGTCATCTTTCCCATAGCAGGGTGACCAAAACGGACACAATAATCCATGTGTGGCCTCACCAGTGTCTTGTACAATTGTAGCACCCCAACTTCTATGCTTTATTCCTTGAGCGATGAAGGCCAACATGCTAAAGCCCTTCTCCATCATCCTTTCTACCCGTGACGCCACTTTAAGGGAACTGTGTATTTATACTCCTAGATTCCTCTGCTCTATGCGGTCCCCAGGGCTTCACCATTTACTTTGAAGGTATTTCCTTCAACATCCTGTGTACAATCCTTTGGGGATCATTCTTTGTTACCTGACAAATTTTAAAAAGTGGGCCTTATTAGTTTAGTTTCGAGATACATTGCAAAACAGGTCTTTTGGCTCACCAAATCCGCGCTGACCAGCGATCAAGCAATATCCTACACATTGGGGACAATTTATAATTTTATTTTACTGAAGCCAATTGACCTACAAACCTGGATGCCTTTAGGGTGTGGGAGGAAACCAGAGCACCCGGGTGAAAACCAACACGGTCATGCGGAGAACGTACAAACTCCACACACACAGCACCCGTAGTCAGGATCGAACCTGGGTCTTTGGTGCTGTAAGGCAGCAACTCTACCGCTGCGCCACCATGACTCACGAGCAGAATCTATGCCAAATCTATTTGTGGTTGAGTTAGTAACGGTGCCATTACATGACCAGATTAACAAGTTCCAATCAGGATGACACCACTGAACAAAACTAATTTGGTTTTGCCACTAATTAGACTAGTGGCATTTGAGTTTGAGAACTTTTGAGCTTGAAGTCTGCTTCTGATGTATTCAAGTGATGGACAGCAAAGTATAATTAAGTCAATGTGCTATTTCACATCAGGCCGAGGCTTCCAACTGATGTGTGAGTTCATCGGAGGCCTTCTGAGCAGAGGATGCATAAACTAAACTGTGGAGATGTAAGGATTTGTTTAGGGTTACACAAAAAGCTGGAGAAACTCAGCGGGTGCAGCAGCATCTAAGGAGCGAAGGAGATAGGCGACGTTTCGGGTCGAGACCCTTCTTCAGACCCAGGATTTGTTTATTCTGGTGAAGAAATCAGTGAAGTAAAAAAGCTCGACAAGATAGCAAAAGTAGACTTTTATTTTCTTAGTTTATCTACTGTTTAAATAAAGCACTGCTTATCCTTGCTGTCCAAGAGGATTCTTTTGTAAATGCCTATGAATACAGTTAAAAGTATTAAAATATATTGTAAAGATTATTTGTATAAAGGTATCGTTAAAAAGGATTCTTTATCTTGGGGTTTAGCGGTTTGTGTGGGATGCTGAGAAATGCATTTCAGTAAAGAGTGGAGTGCTGTTATAACTCGGTCAATGCCCTCTAACTCCGAAACCAGGTTCCTGCATTTAGCCTGAGCAACGAGGTTTCTAACCTGGATAATTACAAGATAATGTGGGCCCCCGACTAACTGCAGATTTGTCATGATTCTGTCTGATTATATGGTGTCATTTAAACCAGTCTTCTAGTAAAACATGCACTTTGACAGCCTACAGTTAGGGAGGCACAGGGGCCCTAAGCATTTCAGAAGAATCTGGTGGTCAATGTAGGGTTGCCAACTTCCTCACTCCCAAATAAGGGACAAAAGCTTAAAATAAGAGACAAATTCCCGATGGCAATTCGTTGACAGACCCGGCTGTGGTTGGCTGAATGATGAGTTGGCCTGGGTGCTGGACTGCACACAAAGCCCAGCCGGCAGGCCAGCTGGGGAGTTTTGGCCCGGGCGACAGACTTTGCGCGCGACGTCGCAAGCAAAGTCCGGCACCCCATCCAACTCATGAACCAATGATCGGCCATGAGAAGGAGCGGTGGTGGTGTTGGTGGTAAGCGAAGGTCCGAAGGTCGGACAGCTGGCCGGGCTGCGACTGTCCCCTCGACCCAAGTGGCAGCAGTCAAATACGGGATAAGGGTGGTCCCGTATGGGACAAACCAATTTAGCCCAATATACGGGATGTCCTGGCTAATACGGGACAGTTGGCAACCCTAGGTCAATGGCAGGCAGAGTTACTCAATGTTGGCTCATAAACTTTGACTTGGGAACTCTTTGCTCCCTTAAATGGACATTGGCTGAGAAACAGCAGCAAACCTTCTCCACCCAGAGGCGCCAAATCATCAGGCATAGGTGTAGCACGATGGCGTAGTGGACGTATTACCGCCTTACAGTGCCCGAGACCCAGGTTTGATCCTGACTAGGGGGTGATGTCTGTACGGAGTTTGTACGTTCTCCCCGTGACCTACGTGGGTTTTCTCCGTGAGCTCCGGTATCCTCCCACACTCCAAAAACGTACAAGTTTGTAGGCTAATTGGCTTTTGTAAAATGTCCTCAGTGTGTCTTGGTTAGTGTGCAGGGAATCACTGGTCAGTCCGGACTCGGTGGGCCGAAGGGCCTGGTTCTGCTCTGTATCTCTAATACTAATACTATAAGAGAAAGTGAACCTTGAATCTGTCCCAGTACTTCCTGCGTTGCAGAGCGAGTGGAGGAAGTGAAGGAGAGACAGAATTGAGAGGACAGGGGGAGTTGGCGAAGGGAACGGGTAGTGATACAGGTGAGTTGCATCTGGAATCAGTTCTGCACACACTTTGCATCACTGTGCAGTTTGTGTGTCAGAGAGAGAGAGGCATGGAGGAACAGACAAACATTTTCCAAGTGTTTTATGACTCAAATCTGATTGAATGCAACGGAATAACTCTTAGCCCAGGTTCAGCAGTTGTAACTCTAGAAGCGACAAACTATATGGGCACTGTGCCCGAGTATGAACCTCGGTTCATTCTGGGCTGGGATAGCACACCATTCTATTAACGTCTTTAATTAATTTTTCCAAGTATTAATCCATACTGAAGATTTTAAAAAACTGCAGATGCTAGAAATCCAAAATAACACAAAATGTTGCAAACACTCTGCAGGTCAGGCAGCATATGTGGGAATGGAAATAGAGTTGAGGTTTCAGGTCAAAAATGCTTTGTCAGCACAGTAAACCCTCACAATAACATACCTCTATATAGCGGATTATGTTATAGCGGACCAAGGCTCCAATTGTGCCCCACCCCCCTTCACCTGCCAGTTACTCAATGATGTGGAAAGGATGTTTCCACTGGTCGTAGCCTCAAAATTAAAGGGAGCTCTTTCATAAAGGAAGTGATGAGGAACTTCTTTAGCCAGATGGCAGTTAATCTGTGGAACTTATTGGAGGTCAAGACAGTGGATATTTTTAAGGTAGAGATAGACAATTTCTTGATTCGAACGGGTTTCAAAGGGGAGTGGGGAGAAGGCAGGAAAATGGGATTATGAGGCAGAGATCAGCCATGTTTGAATGGCGGAGTAGACGCGATGGGCCTAATTCTACTCCTACAACTTGTGACCTTGTGAGCTCGTACCACGTGACGTACTTGCGGTCGTGGGAGCGGAGAGAAGGGGTAGCACGAAGTTGACGTGCGTACCGGGTTGGTCCCTGGTGCACTGAGTGGAAGGCCGGGGGCTCTGCCACTCCCTGGCCTTTAAACCCCCACTTGTTTAAACCCCCCTCTCCAAAAGCCACATTGCTTCCCTCCCAGCTCTGGGTTAAACTTTACCTCCCCTCGCTCTGTTATAGCAGACAATCGGCAATAACAAACACCCCCTCTGCTCATCATTGGGAGGGTTTACTGTACTGGGATACAGATGGAAACGTTTTAAGTTGCAGAGATTGTGGAGGGAAGGTGGAGTAGATTGGACACTCTCTTGAACCCTTACTTATAATATGCCAATGATACTGCTCCCTCAGTATCTTCAAATAAATGTATTTTGCTTCAACCTTCCTCCACTCCAACAACAAAGCTCTCCTTTGGTACAGATCCACCACCGATTTTCCAGCAGCCAGTGGCCTGGCACCTCCTTTAATCCAGACAAAACTATGCGAGTGCACTTAAAATCCCCCCGAAAATGTGGCCCCTAGGCTGGGTGAGGCGGCCGATCTTGATGCCATCGGGACTTCCGGGCCGATCAGCGGGTTGAATTTTGCCCCCTGCAGCCGGGTCTCTGGAACTCCAGCCCAGCCGGAGCCGGCAAATCCGTTCCCATGGACGACTTTGCGGCCCAGTAACTCAGCCCCCCCTCCCCCACCCCCACCCTTCGACGCCATGAACTATGTTTGTCCGGCAAAACGGACAATACAGCAAGGCCTTTGAACCAAGGGTGCCAGATAATCAGTGGTGGACCTGTAATCTGTCTTTACTCGGTGTATTGAGTTCATTTCCACGTGTACAATGTGGAATTTCTTCTATGCTACATTTATCGCATACTTAATTGAGCAATTGGGTTACAGTAACCTTATTCAATCATCAGCAAATATTATGTGCAGTGCGGTATCCAACCAGTCTCCTGGGGCCATTGCTCATAAGCTGGACATTTGCCTTGCTTTCTTCACTCTTCATAACCTCAGGTTATCAGATCCGATTTCCATGCAACATGCCAGCTCAAGGTTTTAACATAATCTTTCCTCAATTTACGTATGTTTTCCAAGCATTGCCAGATGCCTTTTGAAAATGAGGAAAATAATTTAGAGAACCACTATTTAAGTTTCGGTTTATAATTGTCACGTTTACCACGCTGCAGTGTGCTATCCAATCAAGTCAGATAATACTTAGGAAGGAACTACAGATGCTGATTTAAACTGAAGGCAGACACAAAAAGCTGGAGTAACTCAGCGGGACAGGCAGCATCTCTGGAGAGGAGGAATGGGTGACGTTTTGGGTCGAGATCTTTCTTCAGATTGAAGAAATCTAAATCGGATAATACTATGCATGTAGGAGCCATGTGTATAAGTGTGGATCGAACTGCGTAAGTTTGATCCTCTCCTCCCTGCCAGCCTAGTAATGACAATGGAAACGTTTGAAATTGCCATTACAATACATAAACATCATCGTGTCAAACTCGGGTACAATAGGTAGTTCAAAAGGAAAGATACAGAGTGCAGAGTCCCAGCATTGTAGTGCAACAGTTCCAGAGGCAAAGCTCAATGTCCGCAATGAGGTGAAGGAAAATTGGACCCTGCTCCTGCTTATGGAAGGACCTTTCAGAAACCTGATACACGTGGGGAAGGAGCTGTTTCTGAGTCTGGTGGTATGCACTTTCAACTTCTGTATCTTCTACCCAACAGGAGTGGGCAAAAGCAGGAATTACCAAGGTACGGGAGGTATTTGATTAGGCTGGCTGCTATTTCAAGCCACGTTTCGACCCGAAACATTACCCACCCCTTCTCTGCAGAGATGCTGCCTGACCCGCTGTGTTACTCCAGCACTTTGTGTCTATCAATGGTGGGGAGTCTGATCTGTGTGATGGACTGGGTTATATCTACAACACCCAAAGAGTTGTGAATTTATGGAATACCCTGCCTTAGAGGGCAGTGGAGGCCAAGTCACTGGATGGATTTAAGAGAGAGTTAGATAGAGCTCTAGGGGCTAGTGGAGTCAAGGGATATGGGGAAAAGGCAGGCACAGGTCATTGATAGAGGACGATCAGCCATGATCACAATGAATGGTGGTGCTGGCTCGAAGGGCCGAATGGCCTCCTCCTGCACCTATTTTCTATGTAACTCTGGAATTTCTTGCAATCTTGGGCAGTGCAGTGCCCAAATTAAGCTATGATATACAGTATGCTTTCTATGGTGCATTTGTAGGGGTTTGTAAGAGTCATTGGAGAAATGCCGAATTTCCTCATTCTCCTGAGGAAGTCGAGGCATGGTGTGCCTTCTTGGCCATCGCTTCAATGTGGTTGGTGACCACTGCAATGGCGGTCTGAATTTGCCATGGCATTTGTGAGTTTTGCTGCTGGTTCTGCAATCATCAATGAAAAAGAAGCACTTTGATTTTAATGTGCGCAAGTTGGTAAACCTTAACTGGCTAACAGTCAGAAGCACCTTCATGGTGTAAGTACATTATTGTTTGCATTGGTACAATATGTCGGTTAACTCTCGGCTTCACACTTAAAACCAGAAACCTGAAGTGGTACTAAAATTAATGAATGGCATTGCCATCAAATAAATTAAATAAAACGAGAGTTGAATCTGAATCGCTCACGAGCACAAGAGCATGACTGGACATTAAGGTTGGACGTAGTTTAAATATTCAACACTGTTCTGCCGCGTAGCATTGATTTAAAGGTTCGTGGTCACTTTCCCCTGGCGCAATGATCTATTCTATATTTTTCTTGAACTTCGTCTCCTTTAATGTCTCAATTTCACACCTTGCCCCTCCATATCTCTGTCTCCCTCTCCCCTGACTCTCAATCTGAAGAAGGGTCTCTACGCGAAATGTCATCCACTCCTTCCATCCAGAGATGCTGCCTGTCCCACTGAGTTACTCCAGCATTTTGTGTCTATCTTTAGCATAAACCACAATCTGCAGTTCCTTCCTACACATTAAGGAATGGGAGGTCCTGCTCTGAAACATTAACTGTTCCTCTTTCCCACACGTCCTGCTTGACCTGCTCATTGTCACACATACACTAGTTGTGCATCACCTATTCTGGTTTTATTTCAGATTTCCAGCATTTTTAGTTTTTTTTTAAATTTGCATCACCATGGAACAGTTGCTTCATTAGTCGAGCACAAAAGATTATTCCAGGGCAGATCCTTTCTGCACAAGGACTGTCCTTTTATTCGGATGTTTTTTGACCTCCATTTCACAGCTGCTCCCATCTATACTTTGGGAATCAGCCAGCATTCCTGGAAGCTCCCACTTGCTTGTGGGAGCTAACAGGAAGGGAGATAGGAGCTCCTGCATCATAGCTGTTCTGCAAGGGTGGGGCGATAACAAGCTGAAGGTGCTGACAAAGCAAGGCAGAGGGAGAAAAACTAATGTGAGATGGGGCGGCACGGTGGCGTAGCAGTAGAGCTACTGCCTTACAGCGCCAGAGACCCGTTTTTTATTCTGACTATGGTTGCTCTCTGTACAGAGTTTGTACGCTCTCCCCGTGACCTGCGTGGGTTTTCTCAGAGATCTTCAGTTTCGCACACTCCAAGGACATACACGTTTGTAGGTTAATTGGCCTGGCAAAAATGTAAGTTGTCCCTAATGTGTGTAAGGTAGTGTTAATATGAGGGTGTTGGATGCTCGTTGCCGATTCGGTGGGCCAAAGAGCCTGTTTCCGAGCTGTATCCATCTCTAAACTAAATCTAATAATGCAGATTCAGAGGTAGAATTTTCAAAGTTAAAGTTTCACCAATCCACACAAATGTGAATCTAAAACTGCTGAAGTAAAGTAACAAATACGTTTGGTTTAGAGATACAACATGGAAATAGGCCCTGTGGCCCACTGAGTCCATGCCAACCAGCAGACACCCATACACTAGTTCTATCCTACACATCACCGTAATTTACAGAAGCCAATAACCTACAAATCTGCATGTCTTTAGAATGTGGGATGAAACCAGAGCACCCAGAGAAAACCCACATGGTCACAGGATACAAACTCCACACAGAGAGCACGTATGTAGTCAGGATCGAAATGTTGTAACATTGCTACTTAATATCAGGGATCTTTGCAGGTAGAGCTGGATGTAACATCATTGTCACAGTACAACTACATAAGGTATTGCAGCTTGGGATCTGTCCTGCTGTTGACGGGGACTTTGAGAAGCCAGCCTCCTCTGTTCAAGCCCAGGATGGTTCTCCCCACATTGCAGGAAGATATGACACCTTCCTGGCTGCAGTAGGCTCAGGCTTCAGATCATCCAGGCATGTCAGTTTCCAAGTTTGATCGTGAGCTGCCCTAAGGGACTTCCTGAGACGAACATCAATTATCTTAAGTTGGTGCTTCCAGGTTTCTGTTGGCACCATTTCTTTTAAGTGATGAATCTCTGGAATTCACTGCCACAGAACGCAGTGGAGGCCAAGTCAATGGATACTCCTGAGGCAGAGATAGGTTGAGTCTTGATTAGTCTGGGTGTCAGGGGTTATGGGGCGAAGGCAGGAGAATGAGGTTAGGAGGGAGAGTTAGATCAGCCATGATTGAATGGCAGAGTAGACTTGATGGGCCGAATGGCCTAAATCTGCTCCGATCACATGAACTTAAGTTTGTCTTAACGTGTTTACAAGAAACTGCAGATGCTGGTATACACAAGAGACATCAAGTGCTGAATTACTATTAAAACACAAAATGCTTGTCCTATGACACCGGGATCAGTGCTCAACCAAGAAAATCAAGCCCAATGCCTAAATAGTATGTGAGCCACCTGTACATATACATACTTATGCTGTAGGACAATAACTAACTTCATATTCAGTAATAAGCTATCTACATGTTAACAATTGCACAAACTATATGTTTGGCCAATCCCAATGCCACATGAGAATCTAAAATGCCTTTACACTGTTAAACGATGGGACAACAAAAACTAGAGGTGTAGATGCCAGTATATCACTGGGGTTATCAGGTGGGCTCTTCCCTTCACTGGAGTTTCATTGAGTTAGGCCCACAGCACCTCAAAGGTTGACGAGTCATCCCAGAACCACCCACCTCAATACATGCTCTCCCCACCAATGTTACCAGTATACACCACTAAACAGCTAACCATTTAAATATATACAAAGTAAAATAATCTACAGATGATCGATTCAACATTAAACAAATACTAAACACCCATGCCCTGTCTCCTCTGGAGAACATGGATGGCTGATGTTTTGGGACCCAATCTATGTTCTCCAGAGATGCTGCCTGACCCACTGAATTACTCCAGCACTTTGTGTCTTCTAATGTAGACTTGTTTCATTACTCTGGCAAAGAAGAATGATTTCTAATTCAGTAGAAGACAAAAGGAAATTGTACAGCTGATTTTTTAGACTGGTGTAATTAATGTTCTGAGAAGATTTGCAGAAGCTCAGAAGAATGACAGTCACATATTGTTTTTGTCCGGGAGATTTTGAGGAGTATCAGGGAGTGGGAGCTCAGAAAGTGGAAGTCATTAAAGAGATGAAGGGCATGTTAGGTATCTTGGACATAGGTCGGGAGAGATTGGACCAGCGGGGATAGTATGGAGTTGAAGTACGTGGAAATCATTTCAGTGGGACAGGAGCAGGCAGAAATAATGGGAACCCAGTTCGGAATTATACCGCTCCCTCCGCAACTCCCTTGTCAATTCTACCCTTCCCTCCCGCTCCACCCCTTCCCCGGGCATTTTCCCTTGCAACCGCAAGAGATGCTACACTTGTCCCTTTACCACCCCCCTCCACTCCTTTCAGGGACCCAAGTAGTCCTTCCAGGTCCGACAGAGGTTCACCTGCACTTCCTCCAACCTCATCTACGGCATCCGCTGCTCTAGATGCCAGCTGATCTATATCGGTGAGACCAAGCGGAGGCTGGGCGATCGTTTCGCCAAACACCTCCGCTCGGTCCGCAATAACCAACCCGACCTCCTGGTGGCTCAGCACTTCAACTCCCCCTCTCATTCCGTATCCGACCTCTCTGTCCTGGGCCTTCTCCACGGCCAGAGTGAGCAACACCGTAAATTGGAGGAACAGCACCTCATATTCCGCTTGGAGAGTCTGCATCCTCTGGGCTTGAACATTGAATTTTCTCAATTCTGTTAACCCTTGCTGTCTCCTCCCATTCCCAACTCTCCCCCAGCTCCCGGGCTCCTCCTCCGTCTTTTTCCTTTCTTCTCCCCGCCCCCCCCCCCCCCCCCCCCCCCCCACCTCCCATCAGTCGGAAGAAGGGTTTCGGCCCAAAACGTTGTCTATCTCCTACGCTCCTTAGATGCTGCTGCATCCGCTGAGTTTCTCCAGCCTTTTGTGTACCCTGGGAATTATACCCCTTCAACTTAAAATTGGACTGAATTTAATCTAACAACTAATCGCCAGTATGATGTAGTAGAAACACTTCCTCCCACGTGATCTTAATTTTAACCTAATCGGCAATCCAATATGCGAGGTTGATTGCTGTCTGCCATTAAGGTTTTGCACAGTGTGTACCCTGGAGTTCATCATCTTCTGTTTAAAGGCTGTTGAGGTGACTAGTTCATTCAGCAGATAAGCACTCATTCCCGATTCGACCTTGCTTATCACGAGCGGCATTCTGGAATGCATCCTGGTTGCCAGATGAGGTTTAACAAGTGAGCGTTGCAGATCCTCCTGAATGGTTTTAACGTTAAACAGAAACTGGGAATGAGCACATGTTTAACATTCTGGTGTGCGTTTTCTTGTGATTATCAATTCTTAGCAACAAAAACTGGGGCTTGCCTTGGAAGTTGAATTATTTGAGGTTTATTTCAAAACTGAGGTTATTTTAATTATTGTGTAGGAAGGAACTGCAGATGCTGGTTTAAACCGAAAATAGACACAAAATGCTGGAGGAACTCGGCGGGACAGGCAGCATCTCTGGAGAGAAGGAATGGGTGACGTTTCGCATTGAGACCCTTCTTCAGACTGAGAGTCCGGAGAGGGGGAGATACAGAGATGAGGAAGCGTGGGGTGTGAGACCGAGACATCAAAGGGGGGTGAGATCAAGGAAAATGTAGAATAGATCCTTGTTAGCTAGGAGAAGGTAACAACAAAGCAAATAGAGATAAAATATAATATAATAGGGACAGTCAGACTGGTTGGAGTACTGGAAAGGGCAAGGGATGGAGAGAGAGGGAAAGCAAGGGTTACTTGAAGTTGGAGGTTAATATTCATACCGCTGGGGTGTAAACTGCCCAAGCGAAATATGAGGTCCTGTTCCTCCAATTTGCGCTGGGGCTCACTCTGAAGATTTGAGCTGGTTCTCAGTGGAGCAGAGCTAAGAGGAAACAAATGTTATTTTAAATTTATATGTGGAGCGGGATTTATTTATTTTTCTTGCAGTTACCAAAATTAGAAGTTGATTGGAATCAAATTGGGCATGTCGACACAAGGATCTGCAGGTGCTGGTTTACAAAGTGCTGGAAAGACTTAGCTGGAAAGACGGAGGTCAGGCAGCATCTCCAGAGAACATGGATAGACAAAGATGCAGAGAAGGACCCTTGTTCCTTCTGTCCAGTGTGTCAGTTGTCAAAGTTAATTTCATAGATGGTTATACGAAATGAGTAGGATCCCGACCCAAAACATCATCTATCCGTGTTCAGAGTAAAGCAGTTTTGTTTCAGTTCAGCTTATTGTCACGTGTACCGAGGTACAGTTGGAAACTTTTATTGCATGTTAACCAGTCAGTTTATGTCTTAAGTTGGGAATGTGATCAGAGGATAGTTAGTAGCAACTCTTCCCAAGTGGTTCATTTCATAAAATCCGTTAAATTGTGATGCAGATTGTTTTTAAGGAAGTGCCAATGAAGAAGATCCTTTGTCGAACTCCAAGCACTGGACCCTGTTTTGGGGTGACTTTAGCAGTCTCCGCTCCCATGCTGTGAGTTCAATAATCTGAATCTTTGTGCAAATTGATATACAATGAATGGATCCCTCAAAGTCCTCATTCCAGTACTTGTGATTGTAAATCCAGCAGCTGGTTTGTAAATTATCTACAGGCAGGCAATAAACTCACAGGCACTGCCGCTTAAGGTTGATTATGCTTTTGGCCCTGTTTACTTTATCACCAAAATAACAGTTTACAGCTAAATGAAGAGCAAACAGAACAATTTCCTGCACCTCTTCAATATTATTTTGTAGGAACAGGGGATGAGGATGTTAGGCAATCTCTTTTTATTTTTAACGTACTCTGTCTGCATTTATACTGAACTCAAGTCCATGTTGCAGGTTTATAGTAAATTTATACTGCTTTAACTGTGGCATGCACTACTCAAAAGGTCTTAGACGAATGTTGTAAGATTTTGGTTTAAGGCCATTTTGGGTAGTAAAGCTTTGGTTTAAGGGCGGCACAGTGGTGCAGCTGGTAGAGCTGCTGCCTCACAGTGCTAGAGACCCGGCTTTGATCGTGACCTCGGTGCTATCTGTGTGGCGTTCGCACGTTCTCTCTGTGACCACGTGGTTTTCCTTTGGGTGATCAGGGTTCAAAAGTTCTAGGAGCAGAATTAGGCCATTTGGCCCATCAAGTCCACTCCACCATTCCATCGTTGCTGATCTATCTTCCACTCCCATTTTCCTGTTTTCTCCCCATAACCCCTGACACCCTCATCCCATTTCCACCTCACCCTCGTTCCTCCCGTATCCCAAAGACGTGAGGGTTTGGTGGTTAATGGGCCTCTGTAAATTGCCCCCAGTGTGTAGGGAGTGGATGCAAAAGTGGGATAACGTGGAAATAGTGTGAACGGATGCTCGATGGTTGGCGTGGGCTGAATGGGCTGTTTCCATGCTGTATCTTTCCATCAAAACCACTTCACTAGCTGGTCATGTGTGTATTAGAGCCGTCTACTTCCAACAAATTGGGATGAAATTTGCAATGCTTGCTACTTTTATTTATTTTCTTGTACCTGAATGAAGATAAGTGGGATGTTCAAGTGCAGTGATTGAGTCTTGAAGCTTTTGCCTCGTAAGAGGGTGTGCATTTGGCCATCATTTTTCCACAGTTGGCAGCTGTATTTCCTCCTCCCCTCTTCCCTGCCTTGTGAGGCAGGATGACTTTAGGAAGGATTACTGCATCTGACAGTACTAAGAACATGATTCAATAAATGCAGCTGATACTTAAGCTCTTCTGGCCTCATAAATGGAGATTCCTTGTGAAATGTACGTCTTTTTCACCAGAAATCTTCCTGATGTTATTGGCATCCATTGTCTAAGCATTAAAAAAAAGCAAAAAAACGTTTTTCAAAGTTTATTCAGAATTCCATGCTTTTAAAAGGAAACTTAGTAAAAGTCTCTTTGAACCCCCTCTTCCTACTATTAACTTCTTGTTATGTAAAATTAAGTGCGTGAGTAGAATCGTTTTTCTTGTGCAAATTATCGTGGGAATGTCAGTTGTTTCACTTTTGCACTGCTTTCAAGGAGTTTGGTGTGGTTTTCCCACCCTGTCCCCTTGGGAACTTGGGAACGTCTGGACTCTGGGCAGCATCCTCAGCTGCTGTTGATGCCAAGGTTTGGAGGCAACCCACAGAAATAATATGGGAAAGAACCTCTCTCTTCTCCCAGAGATCCCAGCGTGGGTGGCATGGTGGCGCAGCAGTAGAGTTGCTGCCTTGCAGCGCTTTTGGCACCAGAGACCTGGGTTACGGGTGCTGTCTGTACGGAGTTTGTACGTTCTCCCCGTGGCCACGTGGGTTTTCTCCAAGATCTTCGGTTTCCTCCCACACTCCAAAGATGTACAGGTCTGTAAGTTAATTGGCTTTGTATAAAGTGTAAATTGTCCCTAGTGCGTGTAGGATAGTGTTAATGTGCGTGAGTTGCTGGTCGGCGCAGACACGGTTGGCCGAAGGGGCTGTTTATACATATAATTCTAAACTAAACTAAACTAAGAGGCACCTTGCAAGCCAGCTGAAACCAGAATGTCGTTTGTAGCAGAATCTGAGATTCAGTGCTGAAATCTCCAGCTTAGATATTTCCCTATTTAAACTTGCAGCATTCTGACTGAATGGATTTCAATGATATTCACTTTGTGAGCAGGTAGTGGGTAATGATTAGAACCGAGTGGTGTGGCTAACCCATGTAGTATAAAACTTTCTTGTGGCGGCTTTTAAAAGCTACATTGTGTAAATTGGAAGGTGAATTGGAGGAAAATCTGGGATTTAATGATTGGGATAATGGAGGAACAGCTGTCCAGTGCGTCAGCTGTCAAAGTTCATTTCACAGACGGCTATAAGAAACGAGTGCTGCCTAGAGGCTAAATGAGGTGAACAGAATGGTTCATTTGAGTTATGAATGATCATGAGCTTGGGGCTCCCGACACCCATTGATAATGTGGTATGTCGGTGAACGGAAGGTTATGGGGCCATCCACGATTTGTGTATGACTGCACGGTGCAGCAATAAGCCCAAATATCTTATCAGTGTTGACGTTTAATAGCGTTTATAAGCCTCTGAAAGGAAGAGCTCTCTTTGGCACCTCCGGCTGCAGTGACCATATGGGCAACTATCGTAGGGGCTTTACCTCACCATGTCTTTCTGCTTCAGCCCGATGAAGCAAACAGATCAGATTTGTTGTCTATTTCTCATAGAGTTATACAGCACGAAACAAGCCCTTCTCATGCCAACCAAGATGCCGCATCAACGCTTGTAGATGCCCCATCTGCACGAGTAATGGGCCAAACCATCCGCATTTGGCCCATATCCCTCTAAATCTCTCCTATCCATGTACAGTGGCTTGCAAAAGTTTTCATACCCCTTGAACTTTTCCACATTTTGTCACGTTACAACCACAAACGTAAATGTATTTTATTGGGATTTTATGTGATAGACCAACACAAAGTGGCACATAATTGTGAAGTGGAAGGAAAATGATACATGGTTTTCAATTTTTTTTACAAATAAAAAACTGAAAAGTGTGGTGAGCAAAAGTATTCAGCCCCCTTTACTCTGATACCCCTAAATAAAATCCAGTGCAACCAATTGCCTTCAGAAGTCACCTAATTAGTAAATAGAGTCCACTTGTGTGTAATCTAATCTCAGTATAAATACAGCTGTTCTGTGAAGGTCTCAGAGGTTTGTTAGAGAACATCAGTGAACAAACAGCATCATGAAGCCCAAGGAACACACCAGACAGGTCAGGGATAAAGTTGTGGAGAAGTTTAAAGCAAGGTTAGGTTATAAAAAAATATCCCAAGCTTTGAACATCTCACAGAGAACTGTTCAATCCATCATCCGAAAATGGAAAGAATATGGCACAACTGCAAACCTACCAAGACATGGCCGTCCACCTAAACTGACAGGCCGGGCAAGGAGAGCATTGATCAGAGAAGCAGCCACGAGGCCCATGGTAACTCTGGAGGAACTGCAGAGATCCACAGCTCAGGTGGGAGAATCTGTCCACAGGACAACTATTAGTCGTGCACTCCACAAATCGGGCCTTTATGGAAGAGTGGCAAGAAGAAAGCCATTGTTGAAACAAAGCCATAAGAAGTCCCGTTTGCAGTTTGCCACAAGCCATGTGGGGGACAGAGCAAACATGTGGAGGAAGGTGCTCTGGTCTGATGAGAGCAAAATTGAAGTTTTTGGCCTAAATGCAAAACACTATATGTGGCGGAAAACTAACACTGCACATCACCCTGAACACACCATCCCCACTGTGAAACATGGTGGTGGCAGCATCATGCTTTGGGGATGCTTTTCTTCAGCAGGGACCGGGAAGCTGCTCAGAGTTGGTGGGAAGATGGATGGAGCCAAATACAGGGCAATCTTGGAAGAAAACCTGTTGGAGTCTGCAATAGACTTGAGACTGGGGCGGAGGTTCACCTTCCAGCAGGACAACGACCCGAAACATACAGCCAGAGCTAAAATGGAATGGTTTAGATCAAAGCATATTCATGTGTTAGAATGGCCCAGTCAAAGTCCAGACCTAAATCCAATTGAGAATCTCTGGCAAGACTTGAAAATTGATGTTCACAGACGCTCTCCATCCAATCTGACTGAGCTTGAGCTATTTTGCAAAGAAGAATGGGCAAAAATGTCAGTCTCTAGATGTGCAAAGCTGGTAGAGACATACCCCAAAAGACTTACAGCTGTAATTGACTCAGGGGGTTGAATACTTTTGCACGCCACACTTTTCAGTTTTTTATTTGTAATAAAATTTGGAAGCCATGTATCATTTTCCTTCCACTTCACAATTATACACCACTTTGTGTTGGTCTATCACATAAAATCCCAATAAAATACATTTACGTTTGTGGTTGTAACGTGACAAAATGTGGAAAAGTTCAAGGGCTATGAAAACTTTTGCAAGCCACTGTAATTATTTGCCTGGGTTTGACCCATATCCCTCTAAACCAACACTGTCATAGAGTCATCCAGCATGGAAACAAGTCCTTCGGCCCAACTTGCCCACACCAACCCATCTATGCTAGTCCCACCTGCCCACATTAGGCCTGTATCCTTCTAAAAGTTCAAGGGGTATGAATACTTTTGCAAGCCACTGTACCTGTCCAAATGCCTTTTAACTGTAATAGTACCTGTCTCAACTACCTTCTCTGGCAGCTCGTCCCGTATACCCAGCATCTGCACAGGTCTTTGTTAGAATTCTTGCAGCCAAGAAATGGCAATAATTCATTAGTCAGTATTGTTGGAATCAGCCTTCATTGGAAATGATACCGTATCCATGGTACTAATGACCCCGAAACAATGTGCACTCATTTATGTTGGAAGTGTGTTAATGTGCTCTAATAAAGTGTAATTGGGTAAAATGTTAAATCCTTGTCCTGATTCTGGAACACATCCCGGGATTGCATGTATGATCAAGAAACTGGCATGATAAGTCATGATCAAAGACAAGATGTGTCAATTCTGTTTCTCATTCTGAGTACCAGGCAGTCTGTTTAATGTAGTTACCAGTACATCCAAAGAGCATTAGGGATTGCAAGGGATCAATCAATAATTAGAGGCTACTTAAGGAGTAAGGAGAAATGGATAAAATGCTAATTGTAAAATCAGTGGAACTGAAAATCAGGAGCGATGTACGTAAACTGGGTGGCCGATTCACTAAAGATTGAATCAAAAACCCATTGAAATTCTGAGCAGCTTTTTCACTGAGAACATGTTTGTAGCAATTATTGGGGTCAGCTCAGTGGTGCAACAGTAGAGTTACTGCCATACAGTGCCAGAGACATGGTTCAATCCTGTCTGTACGGAGTTTGCACGTTCTCCCTGTGTCCACGTGGGTTTTCTCCGGGTGCTCTGGTTTCCTTCCACATTCCAAAGAAGTGTAGCTTTGTATGTTAATTGGCTTCTGTAAATTATCCATAGTGTGTTGGATAGTGTACAGTGTACAGATGATTATTGGTCAATAGACAATAGGTGCAGGAGTAGGCCATTCGGCCCTTCGAGCCAGCACTGCCATTCAACGTGATCATGGCTGATCATCCCCAGTCAGTACCCCGTTCCTGCCTTCTCCCCATGTCCCCTGACTCCGCTATTTTTAAGAGCCCTATCTAACTCTCTCTTGAAAGCATCCAGAGGACCTGCCTCCACCGCCCTCTGAGGCAGAGAATTCCACAGACTCACCACTCTCTGTGAGAAAAAGTGTTTCCTCGTCTCTGTTCTAAATGGCTTACTCCTTATTCTTAAACTGTGGCCCCTGGTTCTGGACTCCCCCAACATCGGGAGCATGTTTCCTGCCTCTAGCGTGTCCAAGCTCTCTCATCCTTCTAAACTCCAGAGTGTACAAGCCCAGCTGCTCCATTCTCTGAGCATATGGCAGTCCCTCCATCCCGGGAATTAACCTAGTAAACCTTCACTGCACTCCCTCAATAACAAGAATGTCCTTCCTCAAATTAGGGGACAAAAACTGGTCAGCTCAATGGGCTGTTCCACACTGCATCTCCAAACTCAACTAAACTAATTTGAGCAGAATAGTAGAGGGCAATGATTGAGTGCATGTATCAACCAGCTAGAGAAGCAAAACTAAACTAAACCTTGTTCTGTGATGCACAGAGAGGGCAGAAAGCAATATTAGTTTTGTTCAGTCTCGTGATATTCCTGAATTTGCTGTAAATTGAACAATTCTGCATATTTGCACTAAAATCTGCGAGCCAAATATTGTGGAATGTGGTCTACATTGACTGCAGAGCACAAGGTCCCTCTAGTTGATGTTCAGAATTAGCCTGGTGCTGGATTTATGATGGGCGACTTTAACTTTTAATAGCAGCATTATTATTCAAAGTTCTACAAAGCAGATATCTATCAATGCTATCTTTGTTAACTTTATCCTCCCTATTCTGCTCATGGTTCTATTTATTCCAGCAACTGCCAAGTTTTTAGTTTGTATGGTGATTTGAACAAACAGACTCTCCACTGCAGTGAAATTTGGTTTAGTTCAGGATACAGCGCAGAACTGGCTCCACTGAGTCTGCGCCGACCAGCGATCCCAGCACGTTAAAGGGCCTGTCCCACTGTATGAGGTAATTCAAGAGTTCTCCCGAGTTTTCCCCTGATTCGAACTCGGAGAATGTCCTTAGCGGGTCCGTATGGGTTCGTGGATGTCTCGTAGCGGCTTGTACGAGTAACGGTAGTTACTTGGGAAATCCGGTAAACTGGTGACGTTTTTTCAACACTGCGAAAAATGTCCAAGAGTAAAAGAAATACTCGTGATGACAAAAATGTTTTACTTTTTACTCGTACGAGTCGCTATGAGACATCCACAAACTCCTACGGACCCGCAACGGACATTCTCCGAGTTCGAATCAGGGGAAAACTCAGGAGAATTCTTGAATTACCTCGTACAGTGGGACAGGCCCTTTATACTACACTACACACCAGGGACAATTTACACTTATATCAAGCCAGTTAGCCGTCAAACCTGTACGTGTGGAAGGAAACCGAAGATCTCTGAGAAGATCTCTGAGAAAACCCCACGCGGTCACGGGGAGAACGTACTAACTCCATACAGATAGAACCCGTAGTCGGGATGGAACCCGGGTCCCCAGTGCTGTAAGGCAGCAACTCTACCGCTGTGCCACCGTGCCACCCGGTGAATAGAAAGTCTCTGGTCAGAATCTCCAGCCCATGGAAACTGGAAGAACTATTGTATGTTCCGGTGAATAATTCAATGACGGAATCAAACGAATCAACGTCATCGGATTTGATGCTGTAAATGGAAGTTTCTCTGTGAAAATGTATATTTTTAATATTCCACCTCTCCACCAATTCCAATATTGCTGGCCAGTGTGGGGCTTTCTGGAGTGCAACACCCCATGGTGTTGTAGGCCAAAGGGACTGGTTTCCAGAGGGCTAGTATGGACATTGTGGGCTGAATGGATTCTTGGGCTGGCAGCCCAGTCACTTAGACCACACACACACACAGACACTCACTGACACTCACACGCTCACACCCACACTCTCACACCCACACTCATACTCAAATTCGCACAAACACATACACACACACTCACTGACTCACACACCATATATATGGCAGTAAACTTCCTTGAATACTCACACAGCTGAAGGCGGCCTCTCCACTTTGGGGCTTCCGCAGTCAGCGGCACTTCTGCAATCAGCGCTACCTCTGCACTCATTGGAAATTACGCAATCAGCGTGACCTGTCCACTAAGTGGAAGTCACGAAATGAGTGGGACTTTTGAACCAACCAGTCGGACCTAATAAAGCATTTCTTCCTTCCAAACACAGTCGGGCCTAATAAAGCATTGGAGTTTCAAGCACAGGCAGGGCAACAGGCCAAACGACTCATGGCATTGTCATTAACGGCTAACAAATCATTTAGTACAAGTACATTTAAGACTCAGAGTTCAGTTGATTCACAGCTTAGAATGAGAGTCGTGGCCTCTTCCTCGCGATCTTGCATAGTGACTGAGTTATGCCCAGGCATCCAGGGTTTTATAGTCCTCCCCGGAAGGGGCATTACTTTAATCGCGGTGATTGACAGACAAGAGGATCTCAAGGTTTTTTACACACTCATAACTTTTTTATTTTTCATCAATGGGAAAAATCCTCGGGACCTGCTCAGTGGAGGAGAACTGTGAGTAAGGTGGCCAAAAAATCAGCGATATATGGTTGCATTATTTCTAAAATCAATATACAGCGCAGACAGGAAGTGGTCAAGATGAGACTTTTATTTATATAGAAAGATTATATAGATGCTTGTTCTGTAATACTGTTTGAGCTAAGATGGTGAATGGAGACACAAGATTCTGCAGGTGCTGGAAACCTGGGGAAGAAAGAAAGCGCTTGGAGGAACTCAGCGAGTCAGCCAGCATCTGTGGAGGGAAATGGACAGATGACATTGAGGGTAGGGGCCCTTCTTCAGAATTTCAGACATTGTTCACACATTGAAGCTGGGTCTTGACCAAAACATCGTCTGTCCATTTCCCTGCACAGATGCTGCCTGACCAGCAGTTGCTTTTGGCTAATATGCTTAACCTGCTCTACATTGTGTATGTTAGAATCATCATATGTTAATGATATTAATGATCTGGATGAGGGAATTGAATGCAACATCTCCAAGTTTGCGGATGACACGAAGCTGGGGGGTAATGTTAGCTGTGAGGAGGATGCTAGGAGGCTGCAAGGTGACTTGGATAGATTGGGTGAGTGGGCAAATGCATGGCAGATGCAGTATAATGTGGATAATGTGAGGTTATCCACTTTGGTGGCAAAAACAGGAAAGTAGACTATTATCTGAATGGTGGCCGATTAGGAAAAGGGGAGATGCAACAAGACCTGAGTGTCATGGTACACCAGTCATTGGAAGTCGGCATGCAGGTGCAGCAGGCAGTGAAGAAAGCGAATGGTATGTTAGCATTCATAGCAAAAGGATTTGAGTATAGGAGCAGGGAGGTTCTACTACAGTTGTACAGGGTCCTGGTGGAACCACACCTGGAGTATTGCGTACAGTTTTGGACTCCTAATGTGAGGAAAGACATTCTTGCCATAGGGGGAGTACAGAGATGGTTCACCAGACTGATTCCTGGGATGGCAGGACTTCCATATGAAGAAAAACTGGATAGACTCGGATTGTACTCGCTAGAATTTAGAAGATTGAGGGGGGATCTTATAGAGACTTACAGACTTCTTAAGGGGTTGGACAGGTTAGATGCAGGAAGATTGTTCCCGATGTTGGGGAAGTCCAGAACAAGGGGTCACAGTTTAAGGATAAGGGGGAAGTCTTTTAGGACCGAGATGAGAAAAGCATTTTTCACATAGAGAGTGGTGAATCTGTGGAATTCTCTGCCACAGAAGGTAGTTGAGCCCAGTTCATTGGTTATATTTAAGAGGGAGTTAGAAGTGGCCCTTGTGGCTAAATGGATCAGGGGGTATGGAGAGAAGGCAGGCATATGCAGGATACTGAGTTGGATGATCAGCCATGATCATATTGAATGGCGGTGCAGGCTCAAAGGGCCAAATCGCCTACTCCTGCACCTATTTTCTATGTTAAGGGCACAACCAGTTGATTTTAAAGGTCTGAGTTTGGTTTAAAATAAATGTCTGGGAAAATTTGTAAGGCAAAGCCTTTATGGCTGGCTACTACGGTATTAACAAATGGTGCGTTCTAATTTTTCCCATAGATTAACAAGGATTGACAGGGATTAGACATATAGCCTACATATCAAAATGTTGATTATGAAGACTGGCAAACAATTGCTCAGATTGTAGATAGTGAAGGTGGGGGTCAGAAATTGCAGCAGGGTCTTGATCGATTGGCCGTGTGGGCTGAGGGTTGGTTGATGGAATTTAATACAGAGAAATTAGTGTTGTTGCTTTTTGGAAAGGGCAGGACGTACACAGTGAATGTCAGGGCTCTGGGGAATGTTGTAGAGCAGAGGGACCTAGGAGTGCAGGAAAGTAGTTCGTTGAAAGCAGCATCACGGGTAGTTAGGGTGGTCAAAAAGGCTTTTGGCACCTTGGCCTTCATTAGTCAGAGTATTGAGTATATAAGTTGAGAGGTCGTGTTCTTCTTCTTGCATATGGCGTGCACAGCCTAAAGTTGTAGGACAACTTGTTCTATTTGATCGTATTTGATTGTGCACGCCGGGTTGATTGCATTTGTTGAAACAGGGCAGACCACTGTATATAAGACATTGATGAGGCCACGTTTAGAGGACTCTATTCGGTTTTGGTCTCCAGGTTATAGGAAAGATATTGTCAAGCTGGAAAGTGTGCAGAGAAGATTTACAAGGATGTTGCCGGGTCTTGTGAGGGCCTGAACTAGAGGGAGAGGTTGAGCAGCCTAGGACTTTATTCCTAGGAGGGCAGGAGGACGAGGAGTGATCATATGGAGGTGTACAAGATGATGAGAGGAATAGATAGGTTGAATGCACAGTCTTTTGCCCAGAGTAAGGGAATCAAGAACCAGAGGACATAGGTTAAGATGAGGGGGAAAGATTTATTTGATATTTGAGGGGTGATTTTGTTTTTTTACACAAAGAGTGGTGAGTGTACGGAATGAGCTGCCACGGAAGGTAGTTGAAGCAGGGACTATCATAGCATTTAATACACATTTAATACACATTTGGAGAGGGACATGGATAGGATATGGGCCAAGCACAGGCAGGTGGTACTAGTGGAGATGGGGCATATTGGTCAGCGTGGGCACGTTGGGCCGAAGGGCCTGTTTCTCCTCTTTATGACTACGACTGATATTTAGACCTGTGAATGGTGACTACTCTGTAAAAATGGAATTAGCTTAGATCTTCCATCTTCCTTCTGTCGCCCATCCAGAGATGCTGCTGAGTTACTCCAGCATTTTTGTGTCTATCTTCCCTTCTCAGCTGCCTGCCTTGGATAGTATAGCCAGTGTTTGTCCATGTACGAAAGGCATGAAGGTCCTTTCAATGTAGAGGCCATTTATTGGGAGACGGGTAGATCTGAGACGAGGTAAGGAGTCACGCGGACTCCTTAGCTCGTCCATTTCTTCAGTCCCTTGACTTCATCCCCTGCTCCTGTAAGCGGGCATGGGATTGTTTTGATCATGGCGTGCTCCCTTTGAAATGGGCGTGACAGCAGAGAGCCAAATAACACAGATGCTGGGGCTTTCTAACCATTCACCCCCACCCAGAACTGTGCCTTTAATGGGCAGAGTTTTACATACTGTTCAAACGCTACTGCTGGCACCTTTATTTGTCCCTAAATCAAAGATGAAAGGCTAATCACCTTGAGGAAAACCAATCCTGAACAGAACTCCTTTGATTCTAAGCAGATGTTTTAAGCATAAACGTTAAGCCTTGCATTGCAGATGAGAAAATAAAATGAAGCACACCTCCCACCCAAATACATTGGCAGGAACTGTAGATGCTGGTGTAAACTAAACGGGGCAGCTTACAACCCAGGGGTATGAATATTGATTTCTCTAACTTCAACTAACCCCTGCATTCTCTCTCTCACTCCACCCCAACCCAAGTCACACCAGCTTTTCATTCCCACCTCGCCACAGCTAACAATGAACTGTTTCCTTTAGCATTGTTACTTTTTTTCATTTCTTTCACTCATTTGTTCTGAATCTCTCTCTCTCTCTACATCATTGCCTATGTCTCTCGTTTCCCTTTCCCGTGGCGTTTAGTCTGAAGAAGGACCTCAACCCAAAACGTCACTCCAGAGATGCTGCCTGCCCCGCTGAGTTACTCCAGCATTCTGTGTCCACCACCCAAATACTGTTTTAACACAGTGTCATTTCTCCGACTGTAGTCTGACTCTGCTCTGCCACGACTGTACAAAGCTGAAGGCCAGCTGTGTATTCAATCAGATGCTGGCTGCCATTTATCATCCTGGCAGTCGTGCTTATTACCGAACGATCTGAAGAAATAAAATGACTCATTTGGAACGGGGCCATTTGTTTAACAGGTGTGCAGATAAAAGAACTGGGTGAAGACTGGTGGAAATTAATCAATGGAAAATTAGGAACAGCACACGTCTGGCTGGCTCACCTCCGGATTAGTGCATTCTCGCGCGGGCTATGTGCCTGGAGCCTTGCTTCATAAAATCTGTCTTCAGATCTTCAATTTATTCATTCACCACAGAAAATGCCAAATGGTCAATTATTGTAGGCAGGCTTCGGCTGGATATGCATTTAGTTTCTCATTCAGTCCCTGACGCTGGTTATACTCAGCACTTTGGGTTTTTATTTTGTTTTGAACTATATCGAGTTTTTAATTTATTGATTTGTGTTTTGTTTTGTTTATGATGTTGTCTATTGAGACTGTGTTTACAAATCTACCGTGCTGCCTTAAGCAAGAATTTCAGTGTTTGGTTTTGGTACATATGACTCAACAGGCTACAAGTCTCTATCACACACTGTGTAGATAGGAACTGCAGATGCTGGTTTATACCAAGGATAAACACAAAGGTTTAGGTTTATTATTCTCACGTGTACTGAGGTAGGGTGAAAATCTTTGTTTTACTTGCTATTCAATCAAATGAGATAATACTATACCAAGATGCAATCAAACCAAACTCGAGTACAATAGGCAGAGCAATGAGAAAGTTATAGAGTGCGGTATTCTAGTACGGGTTGAGACCCTTCTTCAGACTGGTTAGGGATCAGGGAAACGAGAGATATAGACAGTGATGTGGAGAGATAAAGAACAATGAATGAAAGATATGCAAAAAGGTATCGATGATAAAGGAAACAGGCCATTGTAAGCTGTTTGTAGTATGAAAATGAGAAGCTAGTGCGACTTGGGTAGGGGAGAGATAGAGAGAGCAGGAATGCCAGGGCCCGAGGGCTGAGGGAGAGGTGGGAAGGGGAGGAGACAGCCAGGGTTAACAGAATTGAGAAAATTAAATGTTTAAGCCCAGAGGATGCAGACTCCCCAAGCGGAATATGAGGTGTGTTTCCTCCAACTTGCGGTGTTGCTCACTCTGGCCATGGAGGAGGCCCAGGACCAAGAGGTCGGATACGGAATGGGAGGGCGAGTTGAACTGCTGAGCCACCGGGAGGTCGGGTTGGTTATTGCAGACCGAGCGGAGGTGTTTGGCGAAACGATCACCGATATAGATCAGCTGGCACCTGGAGCAACGGATGCAGTAGATGAGGTTGGAGGAGGTGCAGGTGAACCTCTGTTGGACCTGGAAGGACTGCTTGGGTCCCTGAAAGGAGTGGATGGGGGAGGTGAAGGGACAAGTGTAGCATCTCTTGCGGTTACAAAGCTGAAGTTTCTTGAGCTAAAGCCATGAATCTTATCAGCCTCGGCAACTGATCAGCTTTCTACTTGGCTACTGATGATCATCACACTAGTTAGGGAGATTATTTGCAGAGATATCTGCATGTGGTTGTTAAGCAGCATCTGCAGTTCCTTGTTTCAACAATAAACTATAAGGTTGGGATCCCGGGTCTCCAGCGCTGCAAGCACTATAAAGCAGCAACTCTACCGCTGCGCCACCGTGCTAACTGAAAAATGAACGCAAATTATTTAAATTCACGAGTTGTTGTGGTTGGATCATGTGCAGGTTTCTGTCCGTCCCGTCTGTTGCCAGCCTTGCTTTGTTCTGGCCTTTTCGTACCGACAGTTCCCTCCCCCTACTTTCAGTCTGAAGAAGGGTCCCGACCCGAAACGTCACCCATCCTTTTTCTCCAGCGATGCTGCTTGACTCGCTGAGTTACTCCAGCGCTTGTGTCTATCTCCGGTATGAACCAGCATCGGTAGATCCTTTCCAGACACATCCTCGCTACCAGCTTTCTTTCCCTTACAATTGGTCTGAAGAAGGGTCCCGACCCACCCACCTTCTCCAGCGATGCTGCTTGACCCGCTGAGTTACTCCAGCACTTTGTGTCTTGTTTTTGGTTTTGTGTTACTGTGCGGTGACTGGTGGGATTAACAAATGAAGGAAATTTTTGTGCAAGTAGTTCAGTCATTTCTATCTCATTCACAGGCTTCAGTGTGACTGTCAACATAACACATGTGGAGGATCATGTGATCAGTGTTGCCCTGGATACAACCAACTGCCTTGGAAACCTGCTACAACAGACAGTGCAAACAAATGTGAACGTAGGTACTTTCATAACATTTTGGTATCTCAAGGTGTGCATTTGCAACATTGAATATTACTTCACCTATTGGGAATGCTTAGTTTAGAGCTGCAGCACGGAGACCAGCCCTTCGGCCCACCAAGCCCGTGCCGACCATCGATTACCCTTTCACACTAGTTTGATGTTATCCCACTTTCCCCCCACACGAGGAGCAATTTACAAAGGCAATTAACCTACAAATCCGCATGTCTTTGGGATGTGGAGGAAACCGGAGGAGCCCCATGCAGTCACAGTGTGAGCATGCAAACTCCACACAGACAGCACGTGAGGTCAGGCTCGAATGGCCGCCATGCGGCAGCAGCTCTGCCACCTGGAAGAGAAAGGACAATAAATGATCTCTGACTTGATGCCATGTCCTAGCTCTGTCCCACTAGGTGTAAACTGGATCAGAGGCAATTGAAGAGATAACTTTAGTTACAACTGTGCACCCCATAGTTTGGTTTCATAGGTGCGTTTTGTTTAATTTACAAATACAATTTATTTTCCACAACCCATTCTCTTAATTTGTGAAATATCTGTAGCGTTTATCCTTTTCATGCTGTGATACACTCTGCAAGCCGCCTCCCTGCTCTATTGTGCGGCTATGATTGAGTTCAGTTGTGGTTCAAAACCTTTTGCTTTGATCACGTCCAGTCCCAGCATTTCCGACTGTTTGATACAAAGGCCTACTTCTGCTTTTAGTGCTGGTGTTTACTCAGCACAATTCACAGCCATGACAACGCACAGTCAGTGCTTTATTTATTCCTGAGTTTTAATTGTGTCCTCAGCATGGAACAAAAAGCAGTACAGCATAGGAACAGGCATAGGAACAGGCCCTTTGACACATAATATTTGTGCGGACCATATTGCCAAGACTAACCTTTAACTGCCTGCTCACAATCCATTCCCAGCATATCCATGTGCTTATCCAAAAGTCTCTCGAATGCTTCTATCGTATCTGCCTCAATCACCACCCACATCATCATGATCCAGGCATTGAGAACAGCACGGTGGCACAGCGGAAGAGTTGGTGCCTTGCGGTGCCAGAGACCGGCTTTGAGCCCATCTTCTGGTGCTGTCTGTACGGAGTTTGTATGTTCTCCCCATGACCGCGTGGGTTTTCTCCGGGTGTTCCAGTTTCCTCCCACACTCCAAAGACGTGCAAGTTGGCCGGTTAATTGGCTAAAGTGAAATTGCAAGTTGTCCCTTGTGTGTAGGATAGTGTTAGTGTATGGGTGATCGCTAGTCGGCGTGGACCTGGTGGGCCGAATGGCCGGTTCTGCGCTGTATCTCTAAAGTCACTCACTGCCCTCTCTGTCAAATAAATTAGCTCCTCACATCTACTTTGAACTTTGCCCCTCTCATCTTAAAACTACCGATCGGTGATGAATATTTCCATCCTGCAAATTAGGTTCGGACAGTCTACCCTATCTTTACCTATCACAATGTTATATACTTCGATCAGGTCGCCCCACAATTTCTAGCGTTCTAGAGAAAACAGTCCAAGTCTGTCCAATCTCTCCATGTAGATAATATCCTGTAATCATGCTAACCGCTGACTGGTTAGCACGCAACAAAAGCTTTTCACGTGAGAATAAACTAAACTAAACTTAACTAAATTAATTCTGGTAAACCCACTTCTGCATTCTTTCCAAAGCCTCCCTATGCTTCCTACAATGGGGCGGCAGAACTGCATGAATACTCCAAATGTGTCCTGGCTTAAATTGTTTCATTCACTGTCAGTGCCAGCAGTAATTAACCTGAATGGAGATTAATCTATAGAACAGTGGACAGAATAGTTATTAAAAAAAATGCCAATTAAGTAGATTGATTAGGCAGCACTATTACATCAAATTAACTCTGGAAAATTTGAATAATGTTACATTCGTCACAGAGGAGAACTTTCAAAATCCAGCGTGCTTATCTGTGAAACTAAATTGTATCGTTTTTTTCAGCGCTTTTTCATTTATCGTGCTATTTTCATCGTGATCATTTTAAACCTATATTCAGTCTTGTGTTAAATTTCTTTACAATGGAGAGAGGCATGATTGATATTTTTCTTGGTGACTTATGAAAATCAGTGTTGCATCTGTCTCTATTCCAACAATAAATGGTTGCAGTGAACAAAGGAACAATGGGTACAAATGCCCCTGCTTCTGAATCACACTACATGCAGACTTACTTTGCACTTCCTCTGCTGTTTATATCTGACCATCCTTCGAAGATGCAGCAAGTATAATGTCATATGAAAGATCTCGTGAGATCTATACTCTTCTCATGATGTTGATCACACATTGGGGGCATAGCAACTCAAAGGCCAATTATGACCGCCCAGATTTGCTTTGATGCTGCTGTCGTAAGGATAAGCAGATATTGGTGGAATTGTTCCATTCTCAGCCAAATAAGAAGAGCATCACTTTCAATCTAAATCCCACCGGCCATACCTTTACCTGCCATAAGCCTGTAGTTTACCTGACCTCCGCCAAGGATCACAAGCTTCCCCGCCTCCAGACCGGTCCATCTATAAAAATTCCTTGTTTTTATCGCAAGTCTCTGCCATAGGATACTGTTTGCCATAGCAGTGCCACACCATGCCCAGTTCCTTTCGAAGACCCCAACGTGACCACCAGCTAAGAAGTTACTGTTGCCTCTATTGAGAGTTTGAGTTTACGTTATTGGCATTTATTTTATTTTATTTATCTATCTATTTATTTATTTATTTATTTGTTTATCTGTCCATTTATTTATCTATGTATTTATTTAGTTTATTGTAAAAAGCTTATGTTGTACGCTAACCAGTCAGCGGAAAAACAATACATGATTACAATCGAACCAACTACAGTGTACAGAAATAGGGAATAATGTGAATGATATTTGGTGCAAGATAAAGCCAGTAAAGTCCAATCAAAGATTGTCCGAGGTCTCCAATGAGGTAGAAAGTAGTTCAGGACTGCTCTCCAGTTAGTAGGATGGTTAATTTGCTTGCAAACTTGCACAACTTTGAATGTGGGAGGAAGCCTGAGCACCGGTAGAAAACCCACACGGTCACCGGGAGAATGTGCAAACTCCATACAGACAGCACCCATAATCAGGATCAAACCCGGGTCTCTGGTGTTTCTTCTTCTGCTTTCGTGTGGCGTGCACAGCCTAAAGTTGTTGGACAACTTGTTCCATTTGATCTTCCGTTTGTGCACGTCGAGTTGATTGCATTAGTTGAAACAGGGCGGCCCACGTGAAGGTTGCAATCTTCCACCCCGTCTCTGGTGCTGTGAGACAGCAACTCCACCGCTGCGCCACTGATCCAAAAGCATCAACCGGTCGACCTAACCCTGGCGCAAGGAAGCGAATCAATAACCTATTTGGAACATTGACAGCATCTAAACTCCTCATTCCCCAACCTGTCACCTTGGGCTGTATTAATAACTAATAATTGTGAAAGTTGATATCCAGTAAGTGGTTTGTGGGCTTTGATCCGTGAGGAGCCAGAGGAGTTGAAAGGCAGAACTGTTCCAGATTGCTTCTTTTGCAAAAAAAAAAGGACTTTGATTTTGGTTTGAGTGTCCCAAATACATCCCAACAACTAGAGAGAGCAAACTGCACTCATAACCACAGCGGATTTCCGACTTCATTGTTCGGCTGCTAAAATGGCAGTGAAGCGGCAGACTTTTATAAATCATGCGATTTGCTGCTTTGAAAGGAACAAAAATCTGGCTGCTTTTATAAAGGCTTGACTGCTGTGACATGTTACTGCCACTGCAAATAATACTCAAGTTCCCTGCATGCTGTTGACTGAATGGCCCAGGGAGCAATGACGTCAGATATAGTGAATGGTTTTGTTGCACCGAACAATAATCCTAGAGGCCAGAGAAAATGGTTGCTGTCATGAAGAATGAACGAAGGCCTTCCTGAATTATGATCCTGTGTCACGTGACATGCACCTTACAACGTTCATAGATATTGCACGTTCTATAGATGCTGTTCCATAGAAATCGTGGATGCATTGGTGATCTTTTTCCAATGTTCTATACATTCAGGATCAGTTCCTGTGGATTTTGGAGGGGAGCTAATGTTATCCCACTTTTTAAGAAAGGCACGAGAGAGAAAACAGGGAATTATAGACCAGTCAGCCTGACATCGGTGGTGGGGAAGATGCTGGAGTCAATTATAAAAGATGTAATAGCGGGACATTCGGATATCAGTGACAGGATCGGTCCGAGTCAGCATGGATTTACAAAGGGGAAATCATGCTTGACTAATCTTCTGGAATTTTTTGAGGATGTAACTAAGAAGATGGACAAAGGAGAGCCAGTGGATGTAGTGTACCTGGACTTTCAGAAAGCATTTGATAAGGACCCACATAGGACCTTAGTGGGCAGAATTAGAGCACATGGTAGGGTACTAACATGGATCGAAAATTGTTTGGCAGGCAGGAACCAAAGAGTAGGGATTAACGGGTCCCTTTCAGAATGGCAAGCAGTGACTAGCGGATTAATGTGGATAAATGTGATGTTATCCACATTGGTGGCAAAAACAGGAAGGTAGATTATTATCTGAATGGTGTCAATGTGGGAAAAGGGGAAGTACATCGAGATCTGGGGGTCACACAAAAAGCTGGAGAAACTCAGCAGGTGCAGCAGCATCTAAGGAGCGAAGGAGATAGGCGACGTTTAGGGTCGAGACCCTTCTTCAGACTGGAGATCTGGGGGTCATTGTTCATCAGTCACTGAAAGTAAGCATGCGGGTACAGCAGGCAGTGAAGAAAGCTAATGGCATGTTGGCCTTCATAACAAGAGGAGTTGAGTGTAGGAGCAAAGAGGTCCTTCTGCAGTTGTATAGGGCACTAGTGAGACCACACCTGTAGTATTGTGTGTAGTTTTTGTCTCCAAATTTGAGGAAGGACATTCTTGCTATTGAGGGAGTGCAGCGTAGGTCACAAGGATAATTCCCGGGATCGCGGGACTGTCATATGCTGATAGAATGGAACGGCTGGGCTTGTACACTCTGGAATTTAGAAGGATGAATGGGGATTTTAGTGAAACATATAAGATTATTAAGGGATTGGACACGATAGAGGAAGGAAACATGTTCCTGATGTTGGGGGAATCCAGAACCAGGGGCCACAGTTTAAGAATTAGGGGTAGGCCATTTAGAACGGAGATGAGGAAAAAAGTTTTTCACCCAGTAAGTTGTGAATCTGTGGAATTCTCTGCCTCAGAAGGCAATGGAGGCCTATTCTCTGGATGCTTTCAAAAGAGTTAGATAGAGCTCTTAAAGATAGCGGAGTCAAGGGATATGGCGAGAAGGCAGGAACAGGGTACTGATTGTGAATGTTAAGCCATGATCATATTGAAGGGCGGTGCTGACTCGAAGGATCGGATTGCCTACCCCTGCACCTATAGTTTATTGTCTATTGTCTCAATAAATAATTCTTCTCATGACAGAGCCAGGGGGTTTAAACTGAGAAGGGAAAGATTTAAGGGACCAAAGAGGTAACTTTTTCAAACAGAGGTTGGTGGGTATATGGAACAAGCTGCCAAAGGAGGTAGGTGAGGCAGGTTCTATAACAACGTTGGAAAGACATTTGGGCAGGTAAATGGAAAAGAAAGGTTTAGAGGGAAATGGGCCTAATGCAGGCTAATGGGACTTATGTAGATGGGACATCTTGGTCGACCATGGACAAATTAGGCTGAAGGGCCTGTTTCCGCCCTCTATAACTCTGACTACTTTCTTCCGGCAGCCTGCAATTGTAATGGTCATGCATCTGAATGTGTATACGACCATGTGGTACACCAGCAACAAGGGAGTTTGAATCACCAGGGTCGATATGAAGGAGGTGGCGTCTGTATTGATTGTCAGGTAAATACTTTGTTTTATGTAAACTGTTAATCTTATTGCTTCAATCAAGATTTTATAGTTTGGCTTCTAACCTGAGATGGAGCAAGTTTGTCTCGTTGAGTTTTTAACACTAGCTGGAGGCTTTGATGCTGGAACCAATTGGTGTTACATCAAATAGGATGGAAGCCCAATGGAGTAGCATTGTCGTGTTAGCGTTGGTTTAGTTTAGAGATACAGTACGGAAACAGGCCCACCAAGTCCGTGCCGCCCAACGATCACTCTTGCACTAGTTCATTGATTCAAAGATATTTTATTGTCACGTGTACCTAGTTAGAGTGAAATGCTTAGTTCTATGTTAACCCAGTTTTGCATCCTACACGTTAGGGGAAATTTACCTTTGACCTAGTCTGTTGCACTGCGTTGGAATTAAATGCATGCAACATATAGCAGTTTAATTTAGAGTTACAGCGTGGAAACAGGCCCTTCCGCCCACCGAGTCCACATAGACCAGCGATCTCCGCACATTAACCCTATCCTACACACACTAGGGACAATTTACACATACACCAAGCCAATTAACCTCCAAACCTGTATGTCTTTTGGAGTGTGGGAGGAAACCCAACTCAGTTGCCCAAACGTAACGTCTTTCTGGTCGCCGCTGGATTTTCAACATGTTCAAACATTTTTGGCAACAGTCGGCTTGACGCCAATGAGCGTAGCTTGACTTCTCCTGACGTAGGTGCTGTCGTAGCTTGTCGCCGGGTGACGTATGTTGCCGTTGGTGCTGACTTCAGTGAATTCCATTGGCGATTACCTACGTCAACTGGTGACGGGTACCGGCGACTGAATTGTCTCCAGTTGTCTTCACTTGTCGTTGACAGTGTCGTAGCTTGTCGCGGGTGGACGTAGGATGACTTCGGTTGTCGTAGGTGTGGTCGTAGGTGGACGTCCTAATGGGTCACCGGTTGTCGGTAGCTTGACTAGGTGGTAGGTTGTTGTTCCTTGTTGTAGACATTGTCATAGGGGGGTCCAGTTGCCGTTTTTTCGGCGACCTGCTACGACTGTGACAGTCTCCTAAAAAATTGCCAAAGTGGGACAGGCCCTTAAAGCAGTAGCTCTACCGCTTCGCCACCATGCCACCTGTTAACGTACTTCCTGTGTTACTTTCCAGCACAACACTGCCGGGGTCAACTGTGAACGTTGTGTGGATGGATATTATCGGGCACCCGATGTGTCAGCTGATTCCGTGGACGCTTGCATCCGTAGGTTTTATCGATCTCATTTATTGATGTGGTCTTGTGTGCGGGAACTTGGGAAAGGGGTACTTGAACTGATGTGCACCGTGTTGTTTCAGCTTGCAACTGCAATTCCGAGTTCACGGAAGTTACCTGTGAGGATTACACAGGCCGGTGTCGCTGCAAGTACAACTACGCGGGAGAGAACTGCGACGACTGTGCACCGGGATATCACGACTTCCCCAGATGCCACCGTGAGTACGGCACGCACACAGCGGCTCTTCCAATGAACCTGGAAGAATCTGCAGATGTTCGAATCTTACGCAGAACACAATGTGCTGCAATGCTCAGCGGGCCAGGCAGCATTTGTGGAGGACATACATAGGTGACATCCTATCCAGAGTTCAAGAGTTTCTGCTTGACCCGCTGAGTTACTCCAGCACTGTTTGTCCTTCCAATAAATTACTGAGATCGGCTTCAATTGAATCAAAGTGTTTTGAAGGTAAACAGACTGAACACCTTCGCTCAGTCCGCCTTGGCCTAGATGATCTCCCGGATGTCAAACATTTTAACTCCCCTTCCCATTCCCACACTGACCTTTCTGTCCTGGGCCTCCTCCACTGTCAGAGTGAGGCCACACGCAAATTGGAGGAACAGCACCTCATATTTCGCTTGAACAGCTTACAACCCAACGGTATGAATATTGATTTCTCTAATTTCAAGTAACCCCTGCATTCCCTCTCACCCCCTCCCCCACCCTAGTCATCCTACCAGTTCCACTGTCCGCATCCCTGCATTATCACCTTTTCCCCAGCCCAACAATGGGCCATTATGGGCTCCACCCTTCCTTGGTCATCTTTTGTCGGCCCAGCTTATATCTGGCCTTTTTCTACATCCTGTTCCCTCCCCTCTACTTTCAGTCTGAAGAAGGGTCCCGACCCTAAACGTCACCCATTCTTTTTCTCCAGAGATGCTGCCTGACGCGCTGAGTTACTCCAGAGCTTTGTGTCTATCTTCTAGCATCTGCAGTTCCTTTCTACACATTTTGTTTTGAAGATAAAGTATGGTGGAGAAAATTGAATGGGTTGTGGTATTTTTAAAGAATTCATGGCTGCAGCTCACAGGAGCCTGGACTAAGGTGTAAGACAAGCTCTGTGTGAAAATCCATCAGGGGAGGTGTTTTGCTGTGATTGTCAAGGTTTGGTTTGTTTCCTTCGGGCCTCCATTCCCACCTTGTGGTACTCTAAAGGGCCTGTCCCACCAGCATGCAACTCTATGCGATTAGCGCGACCTAACGTGGTCGCTTGAGCCGTCCGGCGTCGCGGGGCCGGTCCCACTTCAATCGCCGGAGCCATGCGGAATTGTGCGGAATTCGTCCCGACATCGCGCGGGGCTCCGAAAAACTGACTATGTTCAATAATTCCGCGTGGCAACGGCTTGTCGGCTCGCAGTCACCTCGACGCATGACACACCACCCCGGCATCGTGCCTCCGTGAACCTATCTGTAGGTGCCTCCGTGACCCTCTATGTGTGTGGCACCGTGGCCCTCTCTGTGTGTGCCTCTGTGCCCCTCTCTGTGTGCCCCTCTCTGTCCTGGCGAACTTACCTTAGACTTCGCTCCAAGTGCGCCTCACTTTGCGCCGCGTTGCGCCACTCACCCGACCTCCGCGCGGCCCTCGCTGCCGGTTTGGTCGCGTTCATCGCATAGAGTTGCATGCTTGTAGGACAAGCCCTTTAGTTTTACATGACTTCTGCAGGCATCTCCGTATTCCCTTTGCATTGCAATGCATCGGCCGGTAGAATTAAGAATTCGTATCTGTACACTGCTTCCCCCATTTCAATGGAGACACAAGAGACTGCAATTGCTGGAATCTTGAGCAAAACGCAAAGTGCTAGAGGAACTCAGCATCGGGGGAGGGAAGGGGCAGGAAACATTTCATGTCAATACTTACCGACACTAATCCTATTTTACCACAGTATTTTTTAGTTCCCATAGAATTATACAGCATGGAAGTCGTACCACCCTGTGGAATCCCCCCAAACCACCAACCGCACATTTAGACAAATTCCACAGTAATCCCATGTTTAACTCCACAATGTTCAAAATCATTCACAACCCTTCAGGAAATAAATCAGCCCAACAATACAAGTGGCAAGACCTAGGACATGGAACAGTGCGGCGCAGGAACAGGCCATTCGGCCCACAATGTCAGTGCTAAACATCTTGCAAGTTAAACTAATCTCCTCTGCCCGCATGTGATCCATATCACTCCATTCTTTGCATATGTGTGTGTTTAGTAAGTAAGTAAGTAACTTTTATTAATATAGCACTTTTAAATCAAATCATGTTGAAGCCAAAGTGCTTTACAGAGAAAAAAATTAGATTACCATTGATCGATATAAAAGAAAAAAGATGAAAAAAGACGCAATACATCGTAGTATTCAACATGAACATCCCCCCTACAGCAGAATCAACACTTTCCACTGTGAGGGAAGGCACCAAAAAGTCCATTCCTCCTCCTCCTCCTTCTAGACCACCCGAGGTCGGGGCCTATTTGAGGCCTCCGCAGCCGGTCGCTGCAACGGCAGCCCGATGTTATAGGCCCACCTGCCGGGAGGGTAGAACACCGGCGTCGGGTGAAAAGTCCTCAGCGGCATGGAAATGTCCCCTGAAAGCCTCCTAAACGCCACTGTTGTATCTGCCTCCACCACCCATCCACGCACCCACCACTCTGTGTAAAAACAAAACAACTTTGCCCTGCACATCTCCTTTACACTTTTCCTCTCTGATCTTAAAACTATGACCTGTAGCCTTTGCCATTCCCACCCTGGGGCATCAAAGGTTCTGAATGCTACCCTATCTATTCCTCATATAAGATTATATACTTCTACCAGATCTCCTCACAACCTCGGGCGTTCCAGAGCAAACAATCGAAGGCTGTCCAAGTTCTCTCTGTAGCCAATATATCCCCTAATCAAGGTAAACATCCTCTCCACCCTTTCCAAAGTCTCTGCATCCTTCCTGTAATGAGGCTGCACAAAACTGAAACCAGAAACTGCACAAAATATTCCAAATGCGGCCTAATCAAAGTTGTATAAAGCTGCATCGTGCGTTTCTGACTCTTATGTTCAATGCCCAGACCAATCCTTCATTACCACTCTACCTACTTGTGTTGCCACTTTCAGGGAGTTATAGTGTCGGGCCATTCCACAATCGAACCCCTCGGCACGGGAATGGACTAGTCTGGGGTCGGCCCTTAGCTACAGGGATAAAGGGCAAGGGTTTAGGCGCGATCATCCTCTTGCAGACCCGACTGGACAAGACAATAACAACGGATAAAATTCCTCCCGAAATACCCGGCGCCTCGCCTTCATTTCGGGCTTATCGCCGCGCCACATTATGGTCTTCGACCCAAAGATCCCTTTGTAAAACAATGCTGTTAAGGTCTTGCCATTAATTGTATATTTTCCCCTTGCGCTCGACCTCCCACCTCGCAGCACCTCACACTTGCTCGGATTAAACTCCATCTGTCATTTCTCTGGCCACTTCTGTAGCTGATCTATATCCCACTGTATAATTTGCCAGCCTTCCTCACAATCTTGGTGTTAGTTTGGTGTCACCTTCACTTGGGCCGAAGGGCTTGTTTCCACGCTGTATGACTCACAGCATGATCTGCAAACCCACTAACCAACCAGTCTACGTTTATGTCCATGTCATTTAAAGAGCTGACAAACTGCAGAGGTCCCAGCACAGATCCCTGCAGAACTCCATTGGTCAGACCTCCAGCTGAATATTTATGAAAAGATTTAATAGGAGTATGGAACAAGCTGCCACAGGAGGTAGTTGAGGCTGGGACTATCCCATTGTTTAAGAAACAGTTAGATGGGTACATGGATAGGACAGGTTTGGAGGGATATGGACCAAGCGCAGGCAAGTTGGACTGGTGTAGCTGGGACATTGTTGGCCGGTGTGGGTAAGTTGGGCTGAAGGGCCTGTTCCACACTGTATCACTCTATGACTCTAAATATCTATGTGCTGTCGAGTTGCATGTGAACAAGTGCTGCAGAAGTACAGCCACATGGCACACCTTTATGACATGCTCATTTCCACTCACATCCATGGTGGTTTAAAATAGAGCCTCCATTGACCTTATTTCCATGCATCTAGCCAAAGCCAAGGATTCAGGCCGGTGAGTGTCTTGAACCTCAGTAAATATCAATCTGCAGCCAGATACCTGAATGTATCTGTGCATATCTGTGCAGAAGTGTGCATTTGATTCAGAGACATAAGGAACTGCAGATGCTGGAAACTTGCATAGCATGTAATGTGCTGGAGTACACGGTGGCGCAGTGGTAGAGTTGCTGCCTTAGAGCTCCAGAGTCCCGGATTTGATCCTGAGTATGGGTGCTGTCTGTATGGAGTTTGGACATTTTCCCCATGACGGTGTGGGTTTTCTTTGGGTGCTCCTGTTTCCTCCCACACTCCAGAGCTGTACAGGTTTGTAGGTTAATTGGCTTTGGTAAAGATTGTAAAATATCTCTAGTGTGTTGGATGGTGCTAGTGTACGTGGATTGCCGATTCAGTGGGTCAAAATGCTTATTTCCGCAGTGTATCTTTAAACTCTAAACTAAGTCGGCATTTGTGGAGAACATGGATAGGCGATGTTTCTGACCCAAAACATCACCTATTCATGTCCTCCACAGATGCTGCCTGACCCGCTGAGTTATTCCAGCACTTTGTGCTTCTGGGCCTTTTTTTTGCTTCATTTGTTTCATCATCTTCCACCCACATAGACTCGAAGCTTTGGTTACATGTCAAGTTGAGAATGGGCCTTTTGTAAGAGAAGCAACTTAAAACTACTGACAATCCTTCGGTCCTACTAATCCAATGTAAACAGAGAGACATGATGTAGGCTGTATTCTGGTATATTAAAGGATTGTGTTCCACTCACTATGTGTTTCTTCAACAGCTTTGCCAGTGAATCCCACACAATCCACGGGAGCCTTAATTCACGTGGGTGAAATCATAAGTAAGTCACTGGACCTGGGTCATGTCAAATGTCTTCAGTGCTTGTTTTGGTTGCAGCTTTAATCGTGTTTTTAGGAGGTGGGTCACAATTTGTCTCTGAGCTTGTAAAAGTAGATCAAAGGACACAAAGACCTTCTCTCTGTTCCAAATAGACAAGGTTTTAACATTAACGGGGTATCTACATCTAAATCTAAATTTTATTTGTCGATTAAGTTATGACATCGGATGGAAGTTGCAAACCAAATCTCGTTGCACTTTTGTGTAATGACAATAAAAGATATTGTTATTATTATTAACCTAAGCAATGAGGATTGAAATGCCAAACATGGCTGTATTTCATGATGTACATGTTGACATGCTTGTAGACCAAAAGACGATGGAACAAAATTAGACCATTCGGCCCGTTAAGTCTGTACCACCATCAGGTCATGGCAGATCTGTTTTCCCCTCTCACCCCTATTCTCCTTCCTTCTCCTTATATTCTCTAGCACCTTATACCTGAACTTATTAAACCATTAACAAGAACAGGAATATAGATTGAGAATGGATGTTAGAATCTTGACAAAGTGCCGAGAGTACAGAGAACTCAACAGTTCCAGTTCTAATCGTAGCACAATCTGTAAGAATGTTGGGCAGCAGCTCTATAAGCTGCCCCACCGTGCCACCCCTAATGATTTACTGATAGTAAATGTTTATTGTCCATGTCTCTGTTCCATAGACTGTGACTGCAGTGCAGTGGGAACCCTGAACAATGACTGCCAGCCAGACCCACAAACAGGGACCTGCAGCTGCAAGCCAAACTTCACAGGCCGCTTCTGCAATCAGTGTGTGTCTCGGCATTTTGGAGCCAGCTGCCAGCGTAAGTTAACTCCGCAGCCAGAGCAGGATTCTGATGGAGTTGAGAGGGAAAGATAGATCAGCCATGATTGAATTGTGGAGTAGACTTGATGGGTCGACTGGCCTAATTCTGCTCCTATCACTTGTGAACATGATTCCCATCTTCACTGCCCTGCCTTATTAATGATAACGTCACACTGCTGCATGCCGCTGTAATTGTAGGAGGGTGGATGAAGAGAGAGAGGTCCAAAATGTGAAGCTGTTCTTGCCCAAAAACAAAGGCAAGTTGCTTCATCCAACTTTCATATTGACATTACCTTGCATTTAGGTGCCACCTTACCTTTTTAATGCAGTGACTGGTCCCGAAGATTATTGTGCAGTATTTGTAATGGAGTTGCATGGGATGGTAGGCAAAGCTTCCGTTTTGAGATGGGTTTTTAAGGTTTAATGGAACAGAACAGTACGACATAAGAATAGGCTCTTCAGCCCACAATGTCTGTGCTGTACATGTTGCGGAGTTAAACTAATCTCTGCCTGCCCTGCCCCTTAGCCTATTATTCCCCAATCCACGTGCCTCCCTGAGAGCCTCTTAAATATGGCATTTGCTTCCCTCTCCTTCCTCAGAATCATGTTCCAGGTACCCACCACCCCATGTTCAGTTTGGTGTAAGATACGCCGCAGAAACAGGCTCGTTGACCCACCAATTCCGCACCGATCAGCGATCCCTGCACATTAACCTACACACACGAGGGACAGTTTTACATTTACACCAAGCCAATTAACTTACAAACCTGTACGTCTTAGGAGTGTGGGAGGAAACCAAAGATCTCGGAGAAAACCGACGCAGGTCACGGGCAGAATGTACAAACTCCGTACAGACAAGCACCCGTAGTCGGGATTGAACCCGGGTCTCTGGCGCTGTAAGGCAACAACTCTACTGCTACGCCACCATGCCGTCCCACGTGTAAAAATACATAGCATGTACCCCGTACATGTCATTTAAACGTTCCTCCTGACCTTAAAGCGATGGCCCAGAGGCTTTGACACTTCCACTGGGAAAAAGCGAAGAAGGCCTAACCTATCGATGCCTCTTACAATTTGATGTCCTGCTGTCAGGTCTGTTAATGGAGGAGGCAATGTTGGAGAGGACGTGATTGGGATTCCCTGAGCTTGGACCCCACAATAGCCACTAGTAGAGGATGCACAGGAGGAGTTTTTAACTTAGTTTAGTTTATTGTCACATGTATCGAGGTACAGTGAAAAGCTTTTCTTGCATGCTAACCAATCAGCAGAAAGGCAACATAGAAACATAAAAATTAGGTGCAGGAGTAGGCCATTCGGCCCTTCGAGCCTGCACCGCCATTCAATATGATCATGGCTGATCACCCAACTCAGTATCCCGTACCTGCCTTCTCTCCATACCCTCTGATCCCCTTAGCCGCAAGGGCCACATCTAACTCCCTCTTAAATATAGCCAATGAACTGGCCTCAACTACCCTCTGTGGCAGAGAGTTCCAGAGACCCACCAATCTCTGTGTGAAAAAATTCCTTCTCATCTCGGTCCTAAAGGATTTCCCCCTTATCCTTAAGCTGTGACCCCTTGTCCTGGACCTCCCCAACATCGGGAACAATCTTCCTGCATCTAGCCTGTCCAACCCCTTAAGAATCTTGTAAGTTTCTATAAGATCCCCTCTCAATCTCCTAAATTCTAGAGAGTATAAACCGAGTCTATGCAGTCTTTGTTCATAAGACAGTCCTGACATTCCAGGAATCAGTCTGGTGAACCTTCGCTGCACTCCCTCTATGGCAATAATTTCCTTCCTCAGATTTGGACAACACAATATTATAATTGAGCCATCCATGGGTACCTATACAGTGATAATGGGAATAACGTTTAGTGCAAGATAAAGTCCATTGAATTCTGATGAAAGATATTCCAAGGGTCTCCAATGCAGTAGATAGTAGCTGAGGACCACTCTCTAGTTGTTGATAGAATGGTTAACAGCTGGGAAGTGACTCTCTCTGAATCTGGTGTGTTTTAACACACCTATACCTCTTGCCTGATGGGAGAGGGGAGGAGAGGGAGTGACCGGGGTGAGGCAGAGATTTTGTGGCAAGAGTGTTAGAAATAGGGAGGGGCAAAGCCATGGAAGGATTGGAAAATGTATCCGTGCAGCCAATTCCATCGTGGGAGTAGTATTTAGTCTTGATAATCAGCAATTGCTCCAGGAAGATTGCTTGGTCAATGAGCTATTTAATTCTCATAGTCATACAGAGTGGAAACAGGCCCTTCAGCCCAGCTTGCCCACATCGACCAACATGTTCCATCTATACTAGTCCCACCTGCCTGTGTTTGGTCCAAATCCCTCTAAACCTGTCCTATCCATGTACCTGCCTAAATGTTTCTTAAACTTGGCAATAGACCCTGCTTCAACTACATCCTCTGGAAGCTCGTTCCATACATCCACCACCCTTTGTGAGAAGAAGTGACCCTCAGGTGCCTATTAAATGTTTCCCCCCCTCAGCTTAAACCTATCTTCTGGTTCTTGATTCCTCTACTCTGGGCCAGAGACTCTGAGAGCCTAATTTAAAAAAAAAAACATTACTAAGAAGATATTGAGGTGGCTTTGTCTGCTGACTGTTTAAGTTAACCCACGTCTTCTGAACGGTTCTTCACTTGCAATTGTAGGCTGCCGCTGTTCTGGGCCTGGTGTTACTGATGACAGCTGCAACCTGGAGACAGGGCAGTGCTTCTGTCGGCAGGGATTTGAAGGTTTCTACTGCGACCAGTGTGCCACGGGCTACTTCAACCACCCCCTCTGCCAGCGTAAGTTGTGCTTCCACTTCAACAAAAGAATTCTGCACCGGTAGAAAAATGTCGGAAACATACAAAACCTGCATTGGGTTTTCAGAATTTTTCTTCAAAGATGTGAATGCAGAATGCTAATGTTTGGAATAACAAGGAACTGCAGATGCTGATTTAGGCACAAAGATAGGCACAAGTTGCTGGAGTAACTCAGCCGGTCAGGCAGATTGCAGGGGGGATGTGGGGACAAGATCTAGAAGGGAGAAGAGGGGGCAGAACAAATTATCTCGGGCGAGGGGGTTCCTTGATAGACAGATTGCTGGACCCAGGCTAGAGATAGAAGCGGGTGTGAGTCCATAAGAAATACATAGTTGCAAACTGTACAGTTGTAGTGAGACCTGGTTAAAACATGGTCACCTATTCATTTTCTCTAGAGATGCTGCCTGACCCACAGAGTTACTCAACATTTTGTTTCTGTAGAAGGGTCTTGACCAGAAACATCAGTCTGAAGAAGGATCTCGACCTGAAACGCCACCCATTTCATATCTCCAGAGATGCTGCCTGTCCCGCTGGGCTACTCCAGCATTTTGTGTCCATCTTCGGTGAAAACCAGCATCTTCCTACACATTTTGTGTCTAACTAATATTCGGAATGCAGGCGGAAAACAAAATTGAAATTTAAATAATTTTGATTACCAACCATCAGGAAATTATAATTTTCAGTTCGTCTACAGTACCCATGCAAAAATTATCAAAGCTATGTAAAATATTTTTAGATCAAGATTTGCATTGAGTGATTTTTGTTTTTATAAGAGGGCTTTGGTATCTTTTGGAGCTCCAGGGAAAACTGCTTTAGTAATGGAGACGCATGAGATTGCTGATGTTAGAGGAACTCAACAGGTCGGGTAACATCTGTGGAGGTAATTCTGATTAGTACGGGGGTCAGGAGTTCTGGGGAGAAGACAGGTGAATGGGGTTAGGAGGGAGAGATAGATCAGCCATGATTGAATGGCAGAGTGGAAGTCATGGGCCGAATGGCCTAATTCTACCCCTATCACTTATGGACTTATGTAATGGACAGGTGATGTTTCGGGTCGGGGTCCTTCTTCAGACCTTGACTGAAGAAGGGTCCTGACACACAATGTCCCCTGTCTATTAGCTCCACAGATGCTGCCTGACTCGCTGAGATCCTCCCGCACTTTGTGTTTGCGTAAGATTCCAGCATCTGCAGTTCTTTGTATCTGTGGAGGCTGGGGTCGGGACCAAAAAAATAAACTGCTGGAATAACTCAGCGAGTTATCTGTGGAGGTGAAGGAATGGCCAGTATTTCTGGTTGAGAAGCTGGATCAGGCTATCAAGAGGCCACTTGATGTGTGTTCTTCCAGCAGTTTATTGTTTGCTTGTAATATTAATCCCAGTCCTAAAACCAGAGCTCTAAATGGAGCTGTGTTCATCTTTAAAAGTGGGGACTCTGAATTATGTTCTGTGCCTTATTGTGTTTCCTAGATCAAAAACAGGCCATGTTCACATTTATTCAATTTCTATTGTTTTTAAATAGAAAGGTTTACTTTCTTAATCAATTCTCTTTAAGGTACTGGCAATTTGAGAGGATCAGTGAGACATTTTCTGGTGTTGATTCAATCCCCCATGCACTTGCATTATATTACAAATTAATAGTTTACTTTAGTTTATTGTCACATGTACCGAGGTACAGTGAAAAGCTTTTTGTTGCGTGCTATCCAGTCAGCAGAAAGACAATATATGATTACAATCAATCCATTTACAATGTGTAAGATACATGATAGGTTTTCTAGCAGTTCTGTATCCTTATAAAACTTATCGAATCATCCTTGATTAGTAAGGGTGTCAAGGGTTATGGGGAGAAGGCGGGAAATGAAGATACATCAGCCATGTTTCAATGGCGAGTGGACGCGATGGGCCGAATGGCCTAATTCTTCCATAACATATGAACTGTAGATTCTGCAGCTCAAAGTATTTCATCGTGTATGAAGACCATCCCAAGTTTAGAAGTGGCAAGATGTTTTAGAAATTCAAGACTTCTCCTTTAACATCAGGCCTTTTTTTAATCATCCTCATCAACATATAATCATTTGGAAAGATCAGGTTAAAGTTTCTTAAAGTTACCAGTTAAATGGGTCGACTGGGCTTGTATTTGCTGGAATTTAGCAGGATGAGAGGGGATCTTATAGAAACATATAAAATTCTTAGAGGATTGGACAGGGTAGACGCAGGGAAAATGTTCCCGACGTTGGGGGAGTCCAGAACCAGGCGTCACAGTTTAAGAATAAGGGGTGGGCCATTTAAGACTGAATTGAGGAAACAAATTTTCAACCAGAGAGTTTTGAATCTGTGGAATTCTCTGCAACAGAAGACAGTGGAGGCCAATTCACTGGATGTTTTCAAGGGAGAGTTAGATTTAGCTCTTAGAACGAAGGGAATCAAGGGATATGGGGAAAAAGCCGGAACAGGGTACTGATTTTGGATGATCATATTGAATGGTGGTGCTGGCTCGAGGGGCCGAATGGCCTACTCCTGCACCTATTTTCAAAGTTTCTATGTTTCTACATGTGGAGGCTGTGAGTTTTAAGTTTGGATTACAGTCATGTTGTATGAATTTCCCAAGCTATCAGTGCCAGCTGGAAAATGGATAAAACGAATACTGGATGTTAACTCCCAAAGGGAAAGGCATTTGAAATGAGACTGATATCTTGTTGCTCCTCTTGCAGTGTGTAGCTGCAGCATTGCTGGCAGCCTGCCGGAGGTTTGCGATCAATCTGGGCGATGTCAGTGCAAGGCCGAATTTGATGGAGCTCGCTGTGACCAATGTGCTGTTGGCTTTCATTCCTACCCACAATGCCATGGTAAGACTCTGCACTGTCCACATGGTTTTGGCAAACAGTTCTATGGACCATAAGAAGCAGCCCAGATTGTTTATTGAGTGGTTATGGAAACGTTTTGGATTGTTGTCGGTGACGCAGCGGTAGAGTTGCAGTGCCCAAGATCCAGGTTCGTTCCAGACTAGGGGGCTGTCTGTACGGAGTTTGTACGTTTTCCCCGTGAGAGCGTGGGTTTACTCCGAGATCTTCAACTTCCTCCCACACACTTCAAAGATGTACAGGTATGTAGCTTAATTGGCTGGTGTAAGCATAAATTGTAAATTGTCCCCAGTGTGTGCTCAGGATAGTGTTAATGTGCGGGGATCGCTGGTCGGTGCGGACTCCGTGGGCCGAATGGCCTGTTTTGGCACCGTATCTCTAAACTAAGCTAAAGACAAGTGGCGAGTGGGAAGGGAAAGCTGACTCCTTTGAGCTGCCAGAAAATCTGGAAGCACAGGGAGTGTAAAGTCTTCCCACAGTTAACACTAAAACATGATCAGCTTCGCACTTCCCCACTTTCCATCTGCATTGAAAGAATGCACACAAGCAGTGCTGGAATCTGGATCTAAATATAAACTACTGCAAGAACACAACGGGCCATGCAGCATCTGTGGAGGTAGAGGGATGGTTGGCGTTTCGGGTCAAGACCCTATATCAAGACTGAGAATTGCAGCGGGAAGATGGCCAATGTTCAGAAGTGAGGAGGTGGGGCGACTTGGGGACTGGTGGCCAATATGTGGGACCAGATTGTTGGTGGGAAAGGGTGGGGGCTGGAACAAAGAGGAGGGAGCGTTGAGACAGAGGTTAGTTGGAAAATACAGTATAATAATAAGAAAGATATTGGCAGATGTTGAAGGGGTTGAGACACAAAGGGGCTGGTAGGTGATCGGTGGAACTAGACAAGGGAGTGATGGTGGGCAGATGGAACCAGGTGGGAAAGGGGATGGGTAAGGTGAAGCAAGGGAGAAGAAACCCAGGTAGGTTTTGGTGAGCGGGGATGAGCAGGTGGAGCTCGGTGGGGAAGGGGTTTGGGAAATGCGAACAAAAGGAGAGAGAGAACATGGGTGGCTAGTGAGAGTGGGAAAGGAGCATGTTGGGGGGGGGGGAGCATGCGGGGTGTAGGGGTAGTGGGTTCCCTGAACTGGAAACTTCATTGTGCATGCCCAGGTGGTGTGAAAGATTATCTGCTGATGAGGAAACAGATTGGTGGAAGGCCCTACCAGGGAAGCACGTAGAGGGTGCAAATGATCACACAGGTAGGAGATGAATAGCTGAGGTGTTGGCCTAGAAGGTGAATTGCTGGCAGCAAGAGTGCCGGGCTATGGGGGTGCAGATACAAGTGGCCGTGTACTAGTGAGGGAGAATGCGGGATGATTCCTAGTTCATGCACGTCACTACAGTTCACACGGCTGCTGTAGGATCTGCTGTTCCTTCCCTGCAAGGTTTCTTGAGACCTCGTCAATTTTATTCACGTTACTGCCCCACATGCACACCATGACATGTCACCCAACTCCCAGTCCAACTGAAGGTAAGAACATTCAAGGTTTTGTATCCAGACTTTATAAGTTAATGAGGATGAGAAGTGACTCAATTACATCGCCGCTGGGGAGGCACGATGGGAACATGGACTTTTAGGCGAGAAGATACGGGAAACGGTTAAAGCAGACTGGAAAAGAAGGGGGAGCTGGATATCTTGGCAAATGGGCAGCTGCCAGGGAATGTGATGGAAGAAGGTGACTGATAGACCCGGAGGAGTAGGCAAGCCATCATCATTTGTGTATCAGAATGGGCGATACAGCATGGAAACAGGCCCTTCGGTCCATCGAGTCCACACGGACCATCGACTGCCCGTTCTCTGTTATGTCCCACACTGGGGACATTTTACAGAGGCCTGTTAACTTACAAACCTGTATGTCTTTGGGATGTGGGGGGGGGAGGAACTGGAACACCCGGAGGAAACTCACGGGGTCACAGGGACAACATGCAAACTCCACACAGACAGCATCTGAGGTCAGGATCGAACAAGGGTCCCTGGCACTGAGAGGTAGCAGCTCTACCACTGTGGCATTCAAGGGAATCATTAAGGAATCCCACCACGAATACTAACCCATGACTGACTCGGTACTTTAAATAATTAGTACGCCTTCGCACGGTTTGACATCACCATCCTCTCCTTGGGTTCGATGGCTCCTGATGGTTTGTTTTCCTTTCTGTAGTTTGCTCATGTGATGATCGTGGATCAGTGGACAACCTCTGTGGCTTCACAGGCCAGTGCCAGTGTCTTCCCAACTACTCGGGACCTACATGCAACCAGTGTGCTCCAGGTTCCTATGGACACCCCAGCTGCTCACGTGAGGGACTTGCTGAATTGCATGTTAAATGTTGCTGTTAAAACATGTTAAATATAGGTCTTGAATCACAAAGTCCTCCTCTAGGAAGATGAGCAAGACACACTCAGCCCAGAATGTTTGCAGACCCTTGCATCAATGATGTAACAGTGTTTTGGGTCTAGTTGGTGAACTATGGTTAATGTTGCTCCAAAACGTTGAGGAATACAGTAAATAAGTAATGTTCAGTGTCGAAGATAGACACAAAGTGCTGGAGTGACTCCGCGGGTCATGCAGCTTCTCTGGAGAAAAAGGAACAGGTAATGTTTCAGAAGGAACTCTTCTTCCGAATGGGTCCATGTGTCTACTATGTGTTATGGGTCTATTTTTGGAACTTGCACAATGCCACGGGTCTTTAAATGTGTTCTTCCAGAACACCATGTATCGCCTTAATTCTCACACTGCCGTTATTGTAAATGTACCCTTCATGCTTTAGCAGCCTAGGATCGTCAATCTGCCACCTTCCTTCCGATGTAACATGCAAAGCAATAATTGAATTGTCAGACTCATTGGACAAATGCATTGAAGGTATGAGATGAAGAAAGTAGCATGAGCTGGATTGGCTGAGAAGCCTGTTTCTGTGCAGGGACTGTGAGGGAGGTAAGGCTATTTTTGAGTGTTGGAGCTGCTGTTTGAGGAAGGTCATAAGTAATAGGAGTAGAATTAGGCCATTCGGCCCATCATCTACGCCATTCAATCATGGCTGATCTATCTCTCCCTCCTGGCCCCATTCTCCTGATTTCCCCCCATAACCTCTGACCCCTGTACTAATCAAGAATATCTATCTCTGCCTTAGAAATGGCCATTGACTTCGCCTCCACGGCCTTCTGTGGCAAAGTGTTCCATGGATTCACCACCCTCTGACTTTCTTCCCCCTGCATTTCCTTCCTAAAAGAACGTCCTTTAATTCTGAGGGTATCCCACTGGTGGAAACATCCTGTCCACATCCACTCTATCCAAGCCTTTCACTATTGACAAAGTCACTTTGTGGTTGATGATAAGCATGGAAAGAACACTGGTTAACCAGTAGGAAATGGTGGGGGGGGGGGGAAGAAAGGCACAAACTGTTGGAGTAACTCAGTGGGTCAGGCAACATCTCTGGAGAATGGAGATAGGTGACATTTTGTGTCTGACCCTTCTTCAGACTGATTGCAGTGAAAAGTGGGGGGTGGAGAAAGCTGGAAGGGAGGTGTGGGCCAGACAAAGCCTGGCATGTAATATATGGATACAAGTGAGAGGGGTTTTGGATAGTCAGATGGTTGGACAAAGGCCAGAGATGAAAAGACAAAAAAGCGTGAAGTAAATATAGAAGAGGTGTGAATTGTGAAGCCAGAGATAGGAATATAGGTGGACGGGGATGTGGGTAGAGGGAAGGAGAGTTATTGGTGTGAATCTTGGTGGAGCACAGGGATGTGAGGGGGGTGCGTGATGCAGGGGACGTTGTTTGTGGGTTAGTGACCTAATATTGGAGTAATCAACATGCAGACTGTTGGGTTGTAAGCTACCCATGTGTAATATGATGTGTTGTTTCTCCAGTTTGTGTGTGGCTTTACTCTGGCAATGGAGAGGGCCCAGGACGGAAAGGTCCGTATGGGAATGGGAAGGGGTGTTGAAACGAGTGGCGGACGGGATATCCAGCGAGCCTTGGCGGACCGAGCACAAGCGTTCGATGAGACAGAGAAATAAAAAAAATGGGGAGTGGCCACAAATGGTTTAGTTCTGGTTGGTAAGGTGCTACAGACATCAGGGCAGCGGCTTCAACCTTACAGTTTATAGAAATTACCTGGATGAAGATCTCAGAGGTTTGGTTGCTAAATTTGATTATGACATAAATATAGGTAGGAAAGTCAAGTGGGAAAGAGGGACATAGAGGCCACGACGGGATGTAGGAAGGTTAAGGCATCTTTTGACTCGGTCTTTTAATTTATTGTGGGAGGTAGGTTTTTTCCCCCTGACTTACTTGGCAGTCGTTTTAAAGGTTGTGGAAGTGAGGGAGCCTCCAGGGTGTTTGGGAGTGCAAGGTGTGGAACGGGTTCTAACCACTGACCGCTTGGTTGTTGAATGCAGCTTGCCCGTGTACCTTGGAGGGCTCGTACATCAATTCCTGTGACCAGGAGACCGGGAAGTGCAGTTGTCGCCCTTACGTGACGGGAGTGCAATGCGACACGTGTGTGGACGGAGCGTATGGCTTCCCAAATTGTCGAGGTAAGGAGCTTGCAAGCCGTCTTTGCAATAGGATGTCCCCAGTCTCTCATGAATATGTTTCAATTCATTAAAATGCAAAACCTTCAATAAATAATCAATTCAGAAACTATTTAAAACTGTTTTGGGGAGTTACTCCTTTAATACAAATATTTTTAATAGGCATTGTCTGTCAATGGTTAGTTTCAAATGTGGTGTGGCAATTATCTGGTATCACCACAGTCCGCCTTTTCATCTTCAGACTTCACTGATGTAATTTTCCTTTTTTCAATGCAACCTGTTTTCTTTCCAGTTCCTCTGTATTTAATCCTTTGCATTGCTCTCGTTGGAGGTTTCACTTGAGGGGTTCGGTGATCTTTGTCGGCGGACTGTAGAAACAAAGACGCTGGTTAATACACAAAAGGACACAAAATGCCTTTTGTGTAGTAAGGTAGCATCTCTGGAGAACATAGATAGGGAGCTTCCCTTTTCCAGATTTCTTCTCCTCCCCACAATAAGTCTGAAGAAAGGTCTCAATCTGAAACGTCACCTATCCATGTTCTCTAGTGATGCTGCCTGAGGTGTTGACTTACTCCAGCATTTTGTGTTCTTCGACGGTTTAACAATAGACTGCAGATGCTGAAATCTTGAGAAAAATAAAAAGCCTGTTGTTACAGAGCATCATGCCACATCCTCCACTAAGTTCAAATCCAGTGATGTAACTATTGTGTGTGGTGAGATAAAAGTGTCTGGCAAATGAGAACTCTCCCAGTACCTCACTGTGTTCCGCTCTTTATTTGTAGTGGCTTCCTGTGACCCAGCGGGCTCTACGTCTCTCACCTCTAATGATGTGAGTAAATTCTATTACAATATCTTAAACCATTCAATTATACGTTTTAACTGAGCGAATAGATCCCATCAAATGAGGGGCAGGCCTTTAATGAGAGTGATGGTTGTTGGGAGGGATTTGAAAACAAATTCTTATACTTTTAAGGTGAGGGGGTGAAACGTTAATAGAAATCTGAGAGGAAACTTTTTGTAGGGTGGTAGGTATATGGAACAAGTTGAGGCAGGGACTAGGGCACTTATCCCCTCAATCCGGCCTCATCATTTTCAATATGGTCATGGCTGATCTGTCCTCTGCTGCTGTAAAATGACGTGCCAGGCGTTGCAGTGTAAACGTTGCTGAATACATGTAGGTTGCTTTTCTTAACACATCATTAACAACATCCCCACCCCCCACCTCCCCTCTGCCCCATCCGCCCCCTCACCTTGCTTTAATAGGTTAGTGGGCATTTAGACTCAGTGGCAGGAGCAGGAGAGTGGCACTGGTACATTGACAACATTGCCTGTACCCAGTTGAAAAGCCCGCTGCCTCTGGGGGTTTGGAGAGACCATTGGAAGAGAGAGCCGCCTCTGGGGAATTCAGTCTACAATCACTGAATCCATCCCTGTGAAAAGTTAGAGATGGTGATTGGATCTTGAAGCGGACCAGACATCTGTAAATAAAACTGAACGACTCAGATATCTTTTCATTTGCACAATTAATTTTATTGTATTAATCTTAATATATTGTTAAAGAAGGAACTGCAGATGCTGGAGAATCGAGGGTTACACAAAAAGCTGGAGAAACTCAGCGGGTGCAGCAGCATCTAAGGGGCGAAGGAGATAGGCGACGTTTCGGGTCTCGACCCGAAACGTCGCTTATCTCCTTCGCTCCTTAGATGCTGCTGTACCCGCTGAGTTTCTCCAATCTTAATATATTAATGTTTAAAATCCATGCATTGAAGGAAGAATATTTTACATCCCATCTGTGGTCCCTAAAAATCGCAAAGTGGGACAGACTCTTATCACCCACTATTAAAGGAACTGGAGCTGTTCGTTGAGGTTATGAAATACAGAAATAACCAGATTGGCAACATTTGTCCCCTTTGATCTCTCGTTTTCACACTACCCTTCTATGTCTCTCGTTTCCCTCCCCTGACCCTTCTTCTTCTTTCGCGTGGCATGCACAGCCTAAAGTTGTTCGACAACTCGTTCTTTTTGATCTTCCGTTTGTGCACGTCGAGTTGATTGCATTAGTCGAAACAGGGTGGACCACGTGAAGGTTGCAATCTTCCACCCCTCCCCTGACCCTCAGTCTGCAGAAGTGTCACAACCCGAAATGTCACTCATTCCTTCTATCCAGAGAGGCTGTCTGTTCCGCTGAGTTACTCTAGCATTCTATTTCCATCTTTATATGTAATCCTGTCTGGATTAAAGCGTTGGGCCTTGCAAATAAAGAAACAGTTCCCTTACGGACACACAAGGAACTGCAGGTGCTAGAATCTTGTGCATAACACACAGTGCTGAAGTAACTCGGGGTCAGGCAGCATCTCCTGAGTGAACTGAAAAGGTGACAATTCGAGTCAAGACCCTTCTTCAGTGACCCAAAGCACTGCCTATCTATCCCCACCACAGATGTTGCCTGATGCACCGAGCTACTCCTGCATTTTGTGTCCAGATCCACCGTGGAATTGCTCGATTTAGGCATGGCCAGCACTTGTCTTGGAACCGAGGCTACGGGGCTTTCCCAGTGCAAAGAGCAAAACAAAAGTTTGAAGGGAACTTGATATGCCAGGGAGAATCTTTGCTGAGTGGGATATAACTGACCAAATCTATTTGTCTTTTCTTTTCCCCCATTCAGGAGTTCTGTCAATGTCGGACAAACGTTGAAGGCTCTGCTTGCGATCAGTGCAAGCCTCTGTTTTGGAATCTGTCACCAGAAAACCCTTGGGGATGTTCCAGTAAGGAATCTATTTGTATCCCATCATTGAGGCACATTTAACACTTGTGAACTCTCTACTCTGACATTTATTCTTTATGGAATCATTCACGGCTGGAAACTAAGACACTCAATGATTTTACATAATTTCTTGGCAGAACGATGCCTTTCACTGACTGCTGCCTTGTGCTTATCCTTGCAGGCTGTCAATGCCATATTGAAGGTACCTTAAATGGGGTGGCTGAATGTTTGCAGGTGGGCTGATGTACTTTACTTGTTTTTGCTGAACGCCGGAAATGCACTCATGAAGTTGTGGACACACTGTATAATTTTATCATTTTACTGAATAAGTAGGTTACTGTTAGAATAACCTACACAAGGCGTGAGTGACAGTTAAGATGGGCACAGAATGCTGGAGCAACTCAATGGGACAGGCAGCATCTCTAGACAGAAGGAATAGGGTCGAGACCCTTCTTCAGACTGAGAGCCAGGGGAGAGTGACACATAGCTTGTTTATTCCACAATAGCATGTCAGACAAGGGGAACAGTCAAGCAAGAGGCTGTTCTTCTGATTCAAAGCATGAAGCCTTTTCATATCATATTTGAGAGCAAAAATGTGGAGTGGGTCATGTATATTCGTTCACACAGTTAATTATTGTGATCGAGTATTCTGCTCCAACCCATAGCAACATAGCCTTATCACTAAAGAACAAGGCATGCAAGGTCAGTGTGACCAGACATGTTCGGCCTGGCGGTGATGGACCGCTTCATGGTAATAAAGTGCACATTCCCACAGAACAAAGTCTGTCCATGTTCCTGACACGATGGAAGAACAGTGGAACGGTAGAACAGTTCAGTTCCCCCAATATCCACATCACTCCTTGGAATTTCTCACTGGGCTCTCTCCCTCCCCCCCCCTCCCTCCCTCCGTGAATACGCCAAGAATCTCCTCTCTGAAATTCGTTTTCTGCCTTGAAAGCGTCAAACGGGACCATTTGTCCATCTGTTTATATCCGCATGTACTTGTGAGGTTTTTGAGTCAGTGTGACCCGTGATAACATCTACTCCCAGTTGGTGGGACTTCCATAGAAGTCTTAGAAGCAACTCCCAGCTAGCTGAGGATCTCTCCGTATGGACCCACCTGGACATGTCCTTGGGGATGAGAGGATCAATTTATGCTTCCCTCTATTGCCAGTGCTGGCTTTGGTGGACTTTGTACTATCAAAACTCTGCTGGAACCAGATTGATACGAGATCCTGGCTAGTACTGTGCCAATGCGCAGTACCCAATGATATTTGTGTGGGAAGAAACTGCAGATGCTGGTTTACTCCAAATATAGACATGAAATGCTGGAGTAACTCAGCGGGACAGGCAGCATCTCTGGAGAGAAGAAATAGGTAGTGTTTCTGGTCGACCTGAAATCTAGCTCAGGCTAGCTGGGAGAAGGGTCTCGTCCTGAAACGTCACCTATTCCTTTTCCCCAGAGATCCCTCCTGACCCCCTGAGTTTCTCCAGAATTTTATATATACCCAGTGTTATTTGTCACGTTTTGGGACCCTTGTAAGTAGGCATAAAACCACCAAGCAAAAAAGAAGACAAAAAAAACTTTTTTTATTGGTTATTTGTGTAAATTCAGACTGATTCATAAATCTAACATGCATCATGGATGCGGAGTTGGGATATAATCAAACGTTTAGTAACTGAAGTTTAAACCACAAAACTAAGCCTCTGGTGTTTACATTCGGAGTGTAGTCATCGTGTCCATCCGTCTAAGGTAGACTCAAAATGTTGGAGCAGCTCAGCGGGACAGGCAGGGAAGGAATGGGTGACGAGGTTTCGTGTCGAGGTTTCCTTGCTGTTCCTGGAAAATAACATTGTGGCCACTGCAAACAGTGCTGATGCTGCAATGACTTATGACTTTAACATTGACATCAAAATGCAAGATATTTTTAAGATACTCTCTGTAATGTTACTACTTTGCTTTGCAGAACAATGGGCAGTGTCACTGCAAGCCTAATGTGTGCACACACCATTGCACAGCTTGTAAAGCGGGATATTATAACCTTGACGACAGGAACTACTTTGGCTGCCAAGGTGAGTTGTTTATTGTCCAGCCTGACAAATTCTCTTTTAAGCTGTGATGTATCAACACTGTCTCTGCTGGTTGGGGTCCAAGGTGTGTACATTTCTGACTGCTATTATGTCCATTGTTGCTCGGGTCCTGCTGCAGATGCTTTGATTAGCTTGCAGTAATGTTTTGCTATCTGAGCATGGGATTGACGAGAGAGATGCTGTGATATATGTTGTCTCCTGGTGATATCGGTAGTTGAAAACCTGTCTAAGGGCCTTTTGTTCCTACTTTACTCTGAGCTTTGGGGAATCTTTACATTAGTCTTTGAGGGAGAGGTGGTCGATGTAGCTGGTGGACATAGAGAAATTCTGTATACACCCAAGGGTTTTTTTCACTGCTTCAAACAAATCACCAAGGCCAAGTTCATACAGCTCGCTCTATTACTGGGGAAGTTCTAATCTCCCATCCATGTTCAAGTTTGATAGAGAGTGGTCACTGTACTCTTGTGTTTATTTCATGTCTTTCAAGTCCTGGAGCACAAAAGTAGGCCCTTCTCCCACAGAATCCATGCCAACCATCAATCACCTTTTCACACTAGTTCTTAATATAAGAACAAAGAAACAAAGAAATATAGGTGCAGGAGTAGGCCATTCAGCCCTTTAAGCCAGCACCGCCGTTCAATATGATCATGGCTGATCATCTAAAATCAGTACCCCGTTCCTGCTTTTTCCCCATATCCCTTGATTCTTTTAGCCCTAAGAGCTGAATCTAACACTTTCTTGAAAACATCCAGTGAATTGGCCTCCACTACCTTCTGTGGCAGAGAATTCCACAAATTCACAACTCTCTGGATGAAAAAGTGTTTCCTCATCTCAGTCCTAAATGTAGCAATGTTACAAAATTTTGAGATTTTAAAAATCAAGTCTGCAATTTATCCCATCAGATAAAGCATAAAAAGAAGTTTAATTTGACACCTAATTCACTTTCATATCTTCAGTATTAAAAAGGTTATGGCCATTTTCATACTCAGAAATTAGCAACTTGTTTCCTATTGCTTTTCTATTGACTTAACACAAAAGTTGTGATCGAGGACAGTCAAAAGCCCATAACTTTCTTAAAAATTAAGAGAACTGAAATAAATTTTCAGTTATTATAGATTGAAGCATTCTGAAACAAATATGAAACAATCTTACTTGGATGACCTGAAATTAAAGCATATAATTAGTTACCCAATTGTAGCTAATTACAAAATTCAATTACTAGATCTAAACATCTATCCATTTCATAAGAAAAAATTAACTTTTTTTTTAAAGCCTAAGTGGCCAAATAACGTACACACAAGAATTCACAATATAACATGATTTTTAAATCTAATTGTCATTAATTTATAGGCCAAATTGAAGGAATTTAGTGTTTAATGCCTGTAAATTAATGGCCATTTGCTTGCGAGTGGGATTTTCTGGAACACGATGGATTGGAACATTGCGGTTGCGGTGAATTTAAACCCAATATCGGCAGGAAAAATTCCGCCGGTTCATATGGGGCCTAAATCACCGTTTCACAACATGAAATGTTAATTAAGGTAATCTAAACAAACAAGTTTATATGTAAAAATAAACAGCTTTCATTTACCTGTCCCCTACATAAATCCGTCCCGGTTGTCGGCGTTCACGGCATTGGGAGCTAATTTTTATTGCACTGCAGCGCTGAAATAGTCGGGCGATTTAAAAAAAAAAATTTAACTTACCAGCAGTCGGAACAAATCTTTAGCAAAAGCTCGCGCTCCGAGAAAATAAAGCTCCGGATGGCAAGGGGAAACCGCATTTTAACCCCGCCCCCACCCCTCAAAGGCGGCCAGTGACAGAACTGCAACACCGCTAAAGGTAAGTTTTGTAACAAACCTACTAAATGGCCTACCCCTTATTCTTAAACTGTGACCCCTATTATTGATGAAACATTTATCCATTGGGAAAGAATAGGAATTAAAATGATTGGAGATATGTATGAAATGGGAAAACTTTTATCATTCCAACAATTACAACTGAAATATAATTTGAAAAGTAATCAATATTTTAAATATCTTTAAATTCAAGATTATTTGAAAAAATATATACAAGGATATCAAACTCTAACCCCAGATTTATTAGAGGAAGGAATGAATTGAAAGGCAGAATCAAGCAATTTAATATCATATCTATATAATATAATTCTAAATGTAGAAACACAGTTATTGATAAAAATTCCAAACGACAGATGGGAAAACAATCTATTATATGTACATAAATGTTCAATTAGTGTAAGACATAACCTAATTCAATTTAAAATTTTACATAGATTATATTACTCGAAAACTAGACTGAATAAAATATTTCCAAATGTTTCCCCCATCTGTGATAAATGTCTAAATCAAAATGCCACTATAGCACATTCCTTTGTCTCTTGTACAAAACTGCATGCATTTTGGAACAAAATTTTTGGAACTTTTACAAAACTATTTAACACAAAATTGAACCCCAATACAGAACTGATTATCTTTGGATCAATGGAAGAGGGAAGTAAATTTACAATATTCCAAGCAGCGCTTCTTAATTACGGTTTAATAACAGCAAAAAAACTTGTACTCAAATTCTGGAAAAACGCAACCACGCCAACGTTCAAAATGTGGATTTCAAATATGTTGGAAACGCTACATCTTCAAGAAAATAGATTCTTCCTACTAGGCAATGTAGGCCAATTCTTAAAGACTTGATCTCCTTTTATCAACTTTTTACAAGGATATGGTGCAACATAACACAACCTTAGAAATTAAATGGTTCAGAACCGGGTGACGGATGGGCAAAAATACGAAATAGGTAGATCTCTCCTAATTTCTCTTTTCTCTACTTTCTCTTTTTCCTTCAATCTTTCTAGCTTTTCATCTCTGCTCTTTATTTCTTTTGCTATCTGTTTCTACTTGCATGTCTATCTATTTCGACACTCTTTATTTATTTTTCCTTTCACTGTTCTTTTATTATTCAATTAAAAATACGAAGTTGTACAAGAATGGTAATGTGTATGTATGTATTAGGTACTCAAGTACCACACTACTATACTTCTAACAAAAATTAAAAATAAATAAATAAATAAAACTCTGACCCCTGGTTCCGGACTCCCCCAACAATGGGAACATTTATCCTGCATCTAGCCTGTCCAATCCTTTAAGAATTTTATATGTTTCTATAAGATCCGTCTAATTCCAGTGAATACAAGGGCAGTCGATCTATTCTTTCATCATATGCCAGTCTCGCCACCCCGAGAATTAACCTGGTGAACCTATGCTGCACTCCCTCGATAGCAATAATGTCCTTCCTCAAATTAGGAGACCAAAATGGCACACAATACTCCAGGTGCAGTCACACCAGGGTCCTGTACAACTGCAGTAGGACCTCCTTGCTCCTAAACTCAAATTCTCTCGCAATGAAGGCCACCATGCTATAAGGTTATTGATGTAAGGTTCATTTGCAGGCAGTACCGGCAGTGAGGAAGGCAAACACATTGTTGCCATATATTTTGAGAGGACAAGAATATCAAAGCAAGGATTTTAAGCTGAAGCTTTATAAGGTGCAGGTCAGACCACATTTTGAGTATTGTGAGTGGTTTGAGCCCTGTATCTGAGGAAGGATGTGCTGGCATTGGAGACTGTCCAGGTGGTTTATGAGAATGATCCTGGGGATGATGGGGTTAATGTAGGAGGAGCGTAGATGGCTCTGGGCCTGTACTCACTGGGGTTTAGAAGGATGAGGGGGGAAATCTCTTTGAAATCTACTGAATAATGAAACACCTAGATACAGTTGATGTGGAGAGAATGTTTCCAGTAGTGGGAGAGTCTAGGATCAGAGGACACAGCCTCAAAAAAAAACTCTAGAATAAGATGAGGGGGAATTTCTTTAGCCAGAGGGTATTGAATCTATGGAATCAATTGCCACAGACGGCAGTGGAGGCCAAGTCATTGGGTATTTTTAAAGTGGAAATTGATAGGTTCATGATTAGTGAGGGTGTCAAAGGTTAAGGGGAGAAGGCAGAAGAAAGAGGTTGAGAGGGGAAAGAAGAGCAGAGCTCAGATTTGTTCAACCTGCAGCAGTTCCCATTGAAGCGCCATCAGAGTCTTGTCTTCAATAATAACTTAATCCGTTGAGGCAAATTGCCTCTAATTTAATTGGTGCAACCAAATGTATATCGACCAGATTGCTTCTTACAAAGTGTATTGATTTCAAGATTAACAATTATCTGTTCATGTTTTCTCTTTGCCTGCAGGCTGCCAGTGCGATATCGGAGGCTCTGTGGGCAGCTTGATGTGTGCTGAGCAGTCAGGGAGTTGCCAGTGCAGACAGAATATTGAAGGACGTGCATGCAACCAGTAAGACTCCAGTCTGCTGTTCTTGTGTTGGAGCTGCGGTATAATTGTACTGATTGCCTGCCTCGTTGTCACCTTCACCATTGCCAACAATGAACCATTTTACATTTTCTTGATCATCGTCTGCTTTGATCTGTCATTTTCACACCTTGCCCTTCCATATCTCTAGTCTCCCTCTCTGACTGTCTGAAGAAGGGTCTCGGCCCGAAACATCACTCTTTCCTTCTCTCCAGAGATGCTGCCTGTCCCGCTGAGTTACTCCAGCATTTTGGGTCTATCTGCCTCCTTTCTACACTGTTTCACAATATAAAATGTGTGCGGTAAATGGGATGAGCCAGATACCGGCACACTTTGTATTGGTAGGTCACTGTGTTTCTAAATCGACTATCTTTAAGAGTATCAGATAAATGTCCCCATAACTCTTACCACTGTGGACGGCACAGTGGTCTAGTGGTAGAGTTGCTGCCTTACGCCACCAGAGACCCAGGTCCGAACCCGGTTCACGCAACTTATTTCTAACCCCACTTTCACATCCCCTCCACATACACTCGTGGGTAATTTACGGAGGACAATCGACCTACAAACCCACAGGCCCACAGGGTGATGGAAGGAAATCAGAGCATCCGGAGGAAACCCACATGGCCATAGGGAGAACGTGCAAACTCCGCGCAGACGGTATCTGAGATCATAATCGAATCCAAGTCTCTGGCGCAGTGACGCAGCAGCTCTACCAGCTGCGCTGTCGTGCAAATTACTGTATCTTATTAGAAAATGTATTTGTAATAAATCTTTGGCTTCAGTCTCTCCTCACACTCTCCGTTTTGTTTTAAAGAGCAACGCCTGATCATTACTTCCCCGATCTGCACCATCTGCGGTTTGAGATTGAGGATGGTTCAGCTCCTGATGGCAGGGCCGTTCGTTTCGGCTTTAATCCACTCGAGTTTGAAAACTTTAGCTGGAGGGGTTATGCACAGATGTCTCCAATTCAGGTAGGTGACAGATTCACTTGGTTAGTATGGGTGTCAGGGGTTATGGGAAGAAGGCAAGAGAATGGAGTTGAGAGGGAAAGATAGGTCAGCCATGATCGAACGGCAGAGTAGACTTGCTGGGCCGAATGGCCTAATTCTGCTCCTGTTACTTACGAACTTCATGAGGATAAGAAAACATGTACCTCTTAGTCACATTGTGTTTAGATTTTGCTTCCTAGCTGCCTTTTAATCTCTCTCTCTGACAACTGCTGGAGAAAGGTTGCAAGCTTACATGGGACATTTGCGAAGAATAAACATGGCAGATGATTACAAATGCATCTTCGCTTCTTCACAACCTAACACAATGAAACAATCAGATACAGAGAGAGGTTAATGCTGAAACACAATGGATGGACATCTGCTTATCCACCAAAAACAGATATTGGGATCTTTCAAGGGTTAAGAGGGAGCAACTAATGCCCGCTCGTGAACCGAAAGCCTGCATTTACGATAGTTTTCAGTCAGTTTTAGTTTCCCCAGACCAGAAAGGGGAAAATAATCACCTGTGATTTCACTCCTGATCACTGTGTGGACATTCTCATGAAGAAAATCTGAGATCAAATTGAAAAGTTGTTGCAAGTTCACCTGTTTGCAGCTTTGAAAGTGCTTGGCCTCAACAATGACCATGTACGGAAGGATTCCTGGTGCCAATGGGACCACGTCCCAATAGGAATCATGATATTCAAGCAATAAAGCTGTGAAAAATCCATAGGAGCTCATTTATCAACCTACTCCGTTAGCAACATTGAACAACAGTTGATAGAATATGCAGTTAGTTTTACTTGTATTGCATTTTATGTATTTCATTACTGAATTACAATGACTGACCATTCAAAATGCCTGCTCCATAAAACATTAATTAATAGTCTCATTGAGGCATTTAGACCTGGAATGGGGAAATGTTACAGCAGTGAGGGATCTCTAAACTGGTGAGGTTATGGTGGAGGGACTTTTATGGTGCACCAGTATGTGCTGTGGTAATGTTTGAAGTTGGTATTGGACAAATTGCTAGATTGATACACCACTGGTTACTAATGCACCCTACCTTAAAAAGCACCCAAAATAAAAACCTAACAAATGATTTCATTGCCAGATACTTGGTATAAATGAAAAAGACAAGCTCATAGTGCCTGACTTCATGTCTCAATCCTCTCCTCTGGGATTCAAAATGATTATGTGTTTTTAGTCTACTTGTATATCTGTAAAGAGGGAGATGGAAATGAGATTAAAAAAAACAATGAATATGCCTTTGAGGACAGTATATGACATTTATAATACTTTTCATGAATGAAAAGTCAACATTTGTATCATCAAATGTTTAACTGTATTGAAAATGTAATCCAAATCTTACTAGGGGGACCATGGTTGGCAAGTAAATGTTTTTGACGCCAATAGAACATAAAACATAGCGCAGCTTGGCACAGGAATGGATCCTTTGGCCCACAATGTATGTGTCAAAACATGATGCCAAGTTAAACTGATCTCATCTCCCTGCACATGATCCATATCCCTCTATTCCCTGCACTTCTACGTACCTGTCTAGGAGCATCTTAAACGCCACTATCGTATCTGCCTCCACCACCACCACTGGCTTTGTGTTCCAGACTCCACCACTCACTGTGTAAAAGACTTGCCCTGTCCATCTCCATAAAACCTACTCCCTCTCACCTTCTAGCTATGCCCTCTAGTGTTGGCCTACCCTGGGGACAAATGGTTCTGATTGTGTACCCTATCTATGCCTCTCATATGATATATGATATGAAATATTTATATTCATATGCTGACTTTTGTAATATATTTTATATTGCTTGGTTGACCTATCCACGAGGTTATATCTTACAATGACAGACTCCCAGGCGGAGATATATTTGCATGTTTAGTTCCGCTTGGTCTAGTTGGGCTGCTGGCTCTTCGGATGACTGCACAGTGAGGTTATATTCCCGTCCGCTTCTCTCTCCCCTAGACTAAGGTGGTTGTGACTGTCAACGTGGCTTCCCCCGACCTGTTTCGCATCGTCTTCCGCTTCGTGAACCGTGGTCCCGCTGATGTGAAAGGAATGGTCGTGGTCAGCGAGGTGAATCTTGACGTTTGTGGCAACTGTAAGTGGCGATCTGACCTTTGTAATTCACCTTTAAAAAGTATTTGCTGCTAGTCCATCCTTTTTCCTGCAAGTCCCGGGACCTGCTCCCACCTTTGGTGAATTGGCAGTGCTTGTGGGTGTGGGCGAGGCCAACATAATTTGCAGGTGGAAGCTTCTTTTACGGACAAGTAGACTTTGCATCTGTTATATGGCAGCCTCCTTTACTATTTGTCTGTCACACCTCTGTGCCATTGTCAAATGCCTTCTCGTTATCGCAAAATAGAGTCACCATAACGATGCATGTGATGGACTTGCAGCTTTATTTGTTTCATTTCATCTTGCAAAGTTGCAGTTTATCAGGGACAAAGAGCAGGTAAGATTTTAGCCACGCGGATACTGGTCTCTACAAGGTGGCGGTTAAAGTGAGTGCATTGTTGCACTGCAAGCAACGATTCTTGTGCAATGTGCCCAACCAAGCTTAAAATTAGGTGGATGGTACATTATTCATCGCTGGGTTCTTTGCCACCTTCAGCCATTGCTGAAATAGCCATTTGCCTAATAATCTCACAAGTCACTCCTTAGTTTTATTTCGTTCCTGTCCATCTTCTGCAATAGTGGTACTGGACACACCTTGGTAACCCATGGAAATAATATTGCATTTTCCTCTCTCCTGGATCTTTCTTAAACATCTCCCTCTCCATTTAATTGAGAGTTTGGAAGCATCTGCAGCTGTTTGTTTCTACAACTTATACAATCCCCTACTTGGTTATAGCGCACAATCGGCAATTACAGGCACCATTCCTCCCCCTATGTGTAAGAAGGGATTGCAGATGCCAGACACATTGAGAAAGACACAAAATGCTGGATTAACTCAGCGGGTCGGGCAGCATCTCTGCATAAAAGGAATGGGTGACGTTTTGGGTCGAGACTATTCATCAGAGCCAAATGCCACCTATTCCTTTTGTCCAGAGACCCGCTTAGTTCCTCCAGCATTTTGTCTTTCTTCTGTGTAAACCGGCATTCTTCCCCTTATGATCCATTACAACAAGGGTAAGCTGCTGTTTTGAAATGAAAAGTTAGCATTACCTATGATGCCATTAAAATTAAATTGACATGTAAAATTTACCAAGTAAAATTCAATTTCATTATGTACAATGGAGGAAATCAACCATGTTCTAACTGAGTCTCCAGACCAAGAGTTTAGTCTCAACTTCTGTCTGAAATGGTCAGGAAGGGTCAGGAAGCGGAAAACTCAATGCATGTTAATGCCAGGCTTTCTAATGTCAACCACATCCTGGGATGAACTAAAATGCTTGAGGAAGGAAAATGGACACATGTTTGTATCAGAAAACTGTGAATATACTGTAGAACAGATGTTAGGAAGTCATCTTCACAGAAGATTGATGGTTAGTAAGGACTTTGAGTTGTTGTAATGAAGGAGGAACTAGGTGGATAAACTATGGTGGCCTTTCCTATCCACGCTCATTTAGTGAACCCTACAAACCCATTGAAGAAGAAATTGGTTTTGAGGTATAGTTTCCCAATGGTGCTTAGCGGCTAAGGTAATTGTCTATCGCGTTGATACAGAATGCATTCTATCCAATATTCAAATGTGGCATTGCCCATATCATCTACAATTTAATTTGGATCATTTTTGCTTTGCAATTCAATCGATAAATTTATTGAGTTTCAGGGAAAGGTCCATATTCTTAAATCACCATTTGTGGGAAATTGGCAGCCTCATGGCAGCACGGTGGCGCAGCGGTAGAGTCGCTGCCTCAGCGCCAGTGACCCGGGTTCGATCCTGACCACGGGTGCAGTCTGTACAGAGTTTGTACCTTCTCCCCGTGACCTGCGTGGATTTTCTCCGGGATCTCCGATTTCCTCCCACACTCCAGAGACGTACAGATTTGTAGGCTAATTGACCTTGTATCATTGTAATTTTGTCCTTCATGTAAGGCAGTGTTGGTGTGCGGAGACGGCTGGTCGGTGTGGGCCGAAGGGCCTGTTTCCACACTTTATCTCCAAATTAAAATAAACACGTCTTGCGTCAGTTTTAATTAATGAAATTTGGCCACTTTAAAGAGTGGAAATAATGTAACCTTTTGTGGATTGATGCCCAGGTTCGGAGCAAACCAAGCAAATCATATTTACACCCAGCACCGAGCCAACTTTTGTCACCGTGCCACAGAATACCTTCGTGGAACCTTTTGTGCTCAACCCTGGTATATGGTCTGTGATGATCGAAGCAGAAGATATCCTCTTGGTAAGAATCATTTGTTGTGGATTTAACATCTGGGACCAGGTGCTGCTGAACACAATGTGATGCACAATTGAGTTTCTTTGGGACTTTAAGTTATGACTTTAAGACTTAAGGTCTAAGTCTGGATGCAGGAAGCAACTGTTGACAGTGTACTCACTAGCTATTTGGAGTAGTTTTTTTAAAAAACAGGAATGCACACATTCACTTGGACCACCCCCGACATCTCCCTACCGTTTCCAGATACCACCGTCTCCATCACAGGAAACAGATGATTGACCGACATCTATTACAAACCCACTGACTCCCATAGCTATCTAGACTACACTTCTTCCCACCCTGTTTCCTGTAAAGACTCTATCCCCTACTCCCAATTCCTCAGTCTACGTAGTATCTGCGCCCAGGATGAGGATTTCCATACCAGGGCATCGGAGATGTCCTCATTATGTAGTAAACCGGGGTTTCCCTCTTCCATTATAGATGAGGCTCTCACTGGGGTCTCCTCGATATCCCGCAGCTCCGTCCTGCTCCCCCACCACTCATTTGTAACAAGGACAGAGTCCCCCTTGTCCTCGCCTTCCACCCCATCAGCCGTCGCATACACCATATAATCCTCCAACATTTTCGCCACCTCCAACAGGATCCCACTACTGGCCACATCTTTCCTTTGCCACCTCTTTCTGCTTTCCGCAGTGACCGATCCCTCCGTAACTCCTGAGTCAACTCATCCCTTCCCACCCAAACCACCCCCTCCCCAGGTACTTTCCCTGCAACTGCCAGAGATGCAACACCTGTCCCTTTACCTCCCCCCTCGACTCCATCCAAGGACCCCAACAATCTTTCCAGGTGAGGCAGAGGTTCACTTGTACCTCCTCCAACCTCAACTACTGTATCCACTGTTCCAGGTGTCAACTCCTGTACATCGGCGAGACCAAGCGCAGGCTCGGCGATCGTTTCGCTGAACACCTCCGTTCAGTCCACCTTAACCTACCTGATCTCCCCGTTGCTCAACACTTTAACTCCCCCTCCCATTCCCAATCTGACCTTTCTGTCCAGGGTCTCCTCCATTGTCAGAGTGAGGCCCAGCGCAAATTGGAGGAACAGCACCTCATATTTCACTTGGGTAACTTACACCCCAGCGGTATGAACATTGACTTCTCTAACTTCAAATAGCCCTTGCTTTCCCTCTCTCTCCACCCCCTCCCCCTTCCCAGTTCTCCCACAGGTCTTACTGTCTCCGACTGCATTCTATCACTGTCCCGCCCAATCCTCGGACATCAGTCTGAAGAAGGTCCTAGACCCGAAATGTCACCCATTGCTTCTCTCCAGATATGCTGCCTGTCCCGCTGAGTTACTCCAGCACTTTGTGTCTACCTGCGCACATCATTCAATCATTGCTAATTCAAAAACCTTCGGGAATTAGTTGTTCAATTCAGGATTGTGAGAATTAGCTAGAGTTCGGTCCTAACGTCCCATCTACCTCATTGGAGACCTTTGAGCTATCTTTAATTAGACATTATCAGACTTTATCTTGTGATAAATGTTGACTTTTTATGTATTATCTGTGCACTGTGGACGGCTTGATTATATTCATGGAAAGTATTTTCTTTAACTGGATTTCTTTGACCGCATTCAAAAGCTTTTTAACTGTACCTCAATACTGTTGACAATATTAAACACAAATAAAACTAAACTAGTTGGGGAGCCTGGTTCGATACTGATCTTGGGTTCTCTGACTGCATGGCTCTCCTCTGCTTTCATCACCGGTAAGTTGATGGGCCTCGACAACCTCATATGATCCTTTCTTGGACTCCATACTTCTTTTGTCTCATCCTTGGCTGCCTGGCCTCCACAATCCCCTGCTCTTTCTTTCCCTCCCTCCTTCTTTGAAAGCCCTTAAACCCATCTATTAAATGAAGCCTTCATTCAGTTCCCCACATAACATTAAGTAAAGTAACTAAACTGCCCAGATAATGTAGGATAATTTGCAACATGGGATCTGGATGTGAGATTTTTCCCCTTCACAGCAAGTTGTGATGAAGATACTTGCATCAGAGGGTTACAACCTCAGCATCTCACACATTGCCATGAGAACCTCCCATTCTTCCAAACTCTTATTGATATGTATCCATCCAGCGTTTCCTAATTGGAGCACAGGAGGATGTGGGATGATCTTATAGAAGTGTACAAGATCATGAGAGGAATAGATTGGGTAGATGCACAGCTTCTAATATAGGGGAATCAAAAATCACCGTAGGAGAATCAAGAACCAGAGGACATAGGTTTATGGTGAGAGGGGAAAAATTAATAGGAACCTGAGGGGCAACTGTTTCGCACAGAGGTTGATGGGCATATGGAACGAGCTGCCAGTGGGGATGGTTGAGGGAGGTACTATAACAGCATTTAAAAGACATTTGGACAGGTATATAGATAGGAATAGTTCAGACGGATGTGGACAAAACGCGGGCAGGTGGGATCAGTGCAGATGGAGCATCTTGGTTGGAATGGGCAAGTTGGGCGGAGGGGCCCGTTTCCATGCTTCTAGGTACAACGATTCTAACAAACGATGGTTCAAGTTGACTCTCTGCTGTCCGCTGCTGAACCTGTATGGTCCTGTTGAGTGTCAGAGCAGCCCTTCGTTTCTCAGGTGGCAAGAATTGGACTGAAAAGTTTACATGACAATGAAGTATCTGCGCTGATGAAGTTCATAAATTATAGGAGCAGAACTAGGCCATTCGGCCCATCAAGTCTACTCCGCCATTCAATCATGCATGATCTATTTTTCCCTCTCAGCCACATTCTCCTAGCTTCTCCTCATAACCCCTGACACCCGTACTAATCTAGAATCGGACAACCTGCACCTTAAATATATCCAGTGACTTGTCCCCCACAGCCACCTGTGGCAAAGAATTCCACGGATTCACCACCCACTGACTAAAGAAATTCCTCCTCATCTCCTTCCTGAAGAGGTACGTTTCTTGTATTCTGAGGCTATTGCCTCTGGTCCTGGACTCTCCCACTAGTGGAAACATCCTCTCCACAGTCACTCTATCCAGGTGAAAATAAGGCTTTAGGTTCCCTCTGGAAGTGTACTAGTGATATGTTGTGGCAACCACACAATTCTACATGGTTCTGGATGGGGAAACCTAACCCTCTGCCAAATCCGCTGTTAGTTTAGATCAGACCTTCTGCTTTCAAATCACTATTTGCTTTGTGGTTGGTTGCAGTCAGCAAATGTTCCTTTATCCCGGCTGGCCACTTAGAGTTGATGTAAATACTTCCCACTAATTTCCTTCCAGCTTCTGTTACAACTCAAACACTCGGTATTGGCTGTTCCAGTATAAACATTGGCAGTCAAATACTCTGCTTAGAGAATTCAGGGTACAAATACTTAATACAATTAGACATTAGCGATACAGTGTGAAAGCAAGCCCTTCGGCCCCCCATGTTCGCACCGACCAGCAATCATCCCCTACACTAGCACTATCCTACACACTAGGGACAATTTACAATTTCCGGGGAGCAAACCTACAAACGTGACGGGGCAAAGCAGAGCACCCGGAGAAATCACACACAGAGTCATCGGGAGAACGTACAAACTCAATCCAGACAGCACCCGTAGTCAGGATCGAACCCTGGTCTCTGGCAATGTAAGGCAGCAACTCTACCACTGCGCCATCCCAAATATTGCAGCAATCATTTCAACTCAAACTTTTATATGTAAAATGCAACGAAAATCATCTTGCTTATAAATTACCAATTGCTACAATATCCAATTGCCGTTTTGACTTCATGCCCCAAACTGAAATCTGATTCTACTTGGCAATATTAAAATGTAACTCAACCCTTGGAACTCCTGCAATGATCATCGGATGCTACGAGGGTTTTGGTTGCTGCTTTAGCTGTGATGAGGGTTCAGATGGACTTTCTTACCCTCTCTCCAATTTACTTTCCCATTAACCCATTTGAATGCAAACGGAAATCATTGTGATCAGAACAATTTGTTTTGCTTTTCCCCCTGACTGCAATTAGAATTTGGGATGCTCTCCAAGAAAGGTCCCTGCTTCCATGAGGAACATCTTTGTTTCATTCCCACTTGTCAAGGGAGATATTTGGGAGCAGTAAGGAAGTATTTAGCAGGTGTCCCTGTTCAAATCGCACTCTTGGGGTCCCAGATTAGACCCTTGGACAGAAATAGAAGCCAATTCAGGAGAAGAAAATTACGGAATAACTGGCTCTCCAAGATGCAATTCAACAATTATATTTGTTAACTTGGTGAACAGAAGCAACTTGAAACACTGCTTACTTTCTGATTTTTTGTTTGGGCAAAACTGAGCTATGAACTAAACAAAAAAAATAGCCAAAACAGCCCTTGCCCTACCCCTTTCTTTGACCTCATTTGACCAGCCATCTCCCCTCTACTCCACTCTTGAAAAAGGACCTGACCCGAAAGGCAGTTCGTCTATTTCCCTCCACAGATGCTGCTTAACCCGCTGAGTTTCTGCAACATATCTTTTGTTGCTTATGGAAGCAGCTCTTTCAGCCGATCGTGTTTGTGGAGGTTCACCAAGCAATCCATATGCCCACCGTTTTTCTATGTTGATCAATTCCAGTAAGAAAAGTATTTAAAAAAGTAAAATATTGATCTTCAAAATTACTTTTAGTGGGGAAATAAAACATTGCTACTGTATGACTCTTCGGCCATCTTTTTCTTCACCTTGCAGGACTACCTGGTTCTATTGCCCAGCGCTTACTATGAAGCACCAATCCTCCAGCTCAGAGTGACGGAGCCTTGCACCTACACAGTGAGCCATCAAGACGCCAGTCAGAAGTGAGTAGGCTGAGAAAATTGTTGGGTTTTCGCAAGGATAATCTTGTACGTTTCTATTATAATGACATCTGAAAAGCCCTCCATCATTTCATCCATTTATTCATCATCTTGGTCACAGCCCAACTGTACCTTGGTACAGAAATCCAAGGAATGTAAAATGTGCTAAGGGTTTGGCATCGAGACCTCCGTCTTCTACTTTGTAATTTAATAAGAATTACCTTGATAAAAGAAAAATATAAGTGGATATAGATTTGACCTGGGCGAATAATATCTAGCATTTTTAACAATTTTTCACTTGAAGGGAACAAGATGGAACTGGGAATATGGCAACTCTTGTGTACTGCCTCGGTTTAATCCACTATTCTTACACTTTTGTAGTTGAGTATGATTGTGCCTGTGAATAGGAAGGTTTTTACTGAACTATATGCAAAAAAAGGAATTTTACTGTACCTAAGTACATGTGATAATAAAGTACCATTGAGCCAATGTAAGCTCGTGGAACAGCACTTTGTTTTATATCTGGGCATATTGTAGCCATCCAAGTTCAGATTTGAATTTGACAGCATCAGGCAACTAGCTTTCTCTGCAACCATTTCACCACCTGCACTCTGTCCACCGAGGCTTGCTGGGTCTCCTGTTTGCTAACTATTTTAGCTCCCCGTCCCATTCTCACACTGGCCTTTCCTTCCTGGGATTCTCCATTGTCAGAGTGAGCCACTTCACTGGGGGAACAGTGCCTCATATTCTGCTTGGGTAGCTTACAACCCAATGGTATCAACATTGAATTATACAATGTTAAGTAATATCCCGCTATCCCTTCTCTCTAACTCTGCCACCCTCACCCATTTTTCACACTATCCTGCCCTTCTTTAGCCCAACCCCACTCCTCCACTGACCCCTTCCATTTCTATCCCTCCCTCTGGCTTTACATTTCACTCATCGTCTCTCCTTATCTGGCGCCTTTTGTCCCCTTTACACCTCTAGCATTTCTCACTCACTCCATCCATCTGCCAATCAAATTCCCTTCACCTGTATCCACCTATCACTTGCCAGGTAGTGTACTGGACCCCACCACTCTTTCCAGCTTCCTTCTCCTTACTACTATCAATTTGAAGCAGGGTCCCGACCAGAAACGTCGTCTGTCCATTCCTTCCACAGATGCTGCCTGATCTGTGGAGTTCTTCCAGCACTTTGCGCTTTGCTCAATATTCCAGCATCTGCATGTCCTTGTGTCTCTAACTGGCTTTCTCTGCTTGTATCTGAATTGGCCAACTCTTCTGTAAGTTATCCTTCTATAACATTGGCTCATTTTTTTCTCCCTACTAGCCCAACCTAACTTGCTGGGCACTTCCTGCAACTCCACATTTAGCAGCTTTTGATATTATTTTGCTTGCAATCACAGCTTATCGTCTGCCAACTTTGGTCTCACCCTATCAGAGATATACCATCCAATCTATTCATTCCTCCCCTACATTCGGCGACTTCAAACTAACTTGTTTTCTCTCTTTCCCAGCATTGACAAAGACTTTGACCTGAAACATTAACTCTGCTTCTCATTCCACAGATGTCCAGCCTGTTGAGTGTATCTAACATTTTCTGTTTTAATTTCAGATTTCCAACAACTGCAGTTCTTTCAGTCACAAGGGATGGAATTACGGAACTACCATAATGAAAAGTCGTTACTCTGAAACAATAACTCTTATTTTCCTTCCATCAGATATTATCTAATTTGCTTTCTGGAGAATATTTCCAATATTTGCAGATTTTGTTTTGCTTTTTGAGAGTAAAATGGATTTGAGTTTCCATTGGGTTTGTTGCAATTGTGACAATGAAGTGATGAGGTTGCGCTCTCTCTCTCTACAGTTGTTTGCTGTACAGACATCTTTCCTTGGATGGCTTTCCCTCACTGCAGGCCACTGATGGAACGTGTGCCTTTGAAAACTACATCCATAGTCAATGTCACGCAGTGCAGCCCACACCAAGACATCCAACAATGGTCATCCTGAATGACAAACAGGTCAGTACAACAGTGAAATGATTGAATGGGGCACCAGTGAACAGGCACTACTGCTATTTTACCAGAAATCTGATCCAAATAAAATAAAATGGTTAGCAATTGCACCCAAACTCAGAGTGAGAGGATTGGAAATAAAGCAGTTGGATTGATCCGTGATTTAATTATTTCAATAACTATTATTAATTATTGCGTACTGTCAATTTAACATAACTTCCACATTTACACCCATATAGATTTTAGTTCAGTTTAGAGATACAGTGTGGAAACAGGCCCTTCGACCCACCGGGTCCACACTGACCAGCGATCCCCGCACATTAACTAGTGGTGATTAACTAGCAGTGACTAGTGGGGTACCGCAAGGCTCAGTGCTGGGACCCCAGCTATTTACAATATACATAAATGATCTGGATGAGGGAATTGAAGGCAATATCTCCAAGTTTGCGGATGACACTAAGCTGGGGGGCAGTGTTAGCTGTGAGGAGGATGCTAGGAGAATGCAAGGTGACTTGGATAGGCTGGGTGAGTGGGCAAATGTTTGGCAGATGCAGTATAATGTGGATAAATGTGAGGTTATCCACTTTGGTGGCAAAAATAGGAAAACCGACTACTATCTAAATGGTGGCCGATTAGGAAAAGGGGAGATGCAGCCCGACCTGGGTGTCATGGTACACCAGTCATTGAAAGTAGGCATGCAGGTACAGCAGGCAGTGAAGAAAGCCAATGGTATGTTAGCTTTCATAGCAAAAGGATTTGAGTATAGGAGCAGGGAGGTTCTACTTCAGTTGTATAGGGTCTTGATGAGGCCACACCTGGAGTATTGCGTACAGTTCTGGTCTCCAAATCTGAGGAAGGACATTATTGCCATAGAGGGAGTGCAGCGAAGGTTCACCAGACTGATTCCTGGGATGTCAGGACTGTCTTATGAACAAAGACTGCATAGACTCGGTTTATACTCTCTAGAATTTTGGAGATTGAGAGGGGATCTTATAGAAACTTACAAGATTCTTAAGGGGTTGGACAGGCTAGATGCAGGAAGATTGTTCCCGATGTTGGGGAGGTCCAGGACAAGGGGTCACAGCTTAAGGATAAGGGGGAAATCCTTTAGGACCGAGATGAGAAGGAATTTTTTCACACAGAGAGTGGTGGGTCTCTGGAACTCTCTGCCACAGAGGGTAGTTGAGGCCAGTTCATTGGTTATATTTAAGAGGGAGTTAGATGTGGCCCTTGTGGCTAAGGGGATCAGAGGGTATGGAGAGAAGGCAGGTACGGGATACTGAGTTGGATGATCAGCCATGATCATATTGAATGGCGGTGCAGGCTCGAAGGGCTGAATGGCCTACTCCTGCACCTAATTTCTATGTTTCTATGTTTCTATTAACATTGCCGCCACACACTAGGGACAATTATACAGCACATTTATACCAAGCCAATTAACCTATAAACCTGTACGTCTTTGGAGTGTAGGAGGAATCCGAAGATCTCGGAGAAAACCCATGCGTTCACGGGGAGAATGTACAAGCTCCGTACAGACAGCACCCGTAGATAGGATCGAACCTGGTCATTGGCGTTGTGAGGCAGCATCTCTACCGCTGCTCCACCATGCCTCCCTTCTAACATTATTTAATTCTGTTTTTTTTTGTTGAAGTGTAACAATGTTGACAATGTGGCATCTTTCCCTTACTGTGAGGCTGCATTGAATGGATGGTGGAACAATAGTGGCCATTCAGCTCCTCTGCCTCGACATGCCTTTGTCATTCCGACTCATTCAACATATGCTTCCAGCCTCTGAATTAGTACATTGATATAGTGCCATAGTTTTGTTAGCTGGCTTGCTAATCCAATCCCCACAGTATTTTTAATCAGTGGTTATTACTACAAGTGGCCAATGTTGAATCCACTGCATAATTTTTGCACAGCTGTTGACCAGCCTGATTAATATGTCTCACTGTACCACCTTGTGGGCAGCGGTAGAGTTGCTGCCTTACAGCGCCAGAGACCCGGGTTCAATACTAACTACAGGTGCTGCCTGTATGGAGTTTGTACGTTCTCCCCGCGATCATGTGGGTTTTCACCGGGTACTCCGGTTTCCACCCACATTCCAAAGACATGCAGGTTTGTAGGTTAATTGGCTTTGGTAAAATTTCCCTATATGTGTAGGATAGACCAGTGGAACACAGACACAAATAGCTGGAGTAACTCAGCGGGTCAGGCAGCATATCTGGTGAAAAGGAATATGTGACGTTTCAGATCGAGACCCTTTTTCGACCTGAAACGACACCTATTCCTTACCTCCAGAGATGCTACCTGGCCCACTGAGTTACTCCAGCTTTTTGGGTCTATCTTCGGTGTAAACCGACATCTGCAGTTCCTTCCTTCACCAGTGGAAGCCATTTGGCCCCATCATTCGCACTTTCACTTTGAAATGTAAGTATAGAAACAGAAAAATAGGTGCAGGGGGAGGCTATTTGGCCCTTCGAGCTAGCACCACCATTCAATATGATCATGGCTGGCCATCTAAATTAAGTACCCTATTCCTGCTTTTCCCCCATATCCCTTGATTCCTTTAGCCCTGGGAGCTCTCTCTCAAAAATATGTTTAATATCCTGTGATGAATTGGAAAGTTGTATTTTGAGCACTTTTGTTGGTGAATGCTGTAACTATTTTTTTTTGCATTTTCAAGATGAATGTACAATTGCGAATGAGGGTTCCACATTCAGGTGCCTATGTGGTTCTCATTGAATACGCGACTGAGACGGACCCAAGAGAAAGCCTCAGTGTTGTTCTAAATGCTGTTGGACGGCAAGACCCGCGCGTCACAATCGGGCTCCATCATTGCAAATACAGGTGAGGAAGACTCCTTACAAACCCAATCTTTGTTCCAATGTAGAAACCAGGAACTGCAGATGCTGGTTTACAAATAAAATGCTGGAGTAACTCGGCAGGTCAGGCAACATCCCTGAAGAGCATCAGTGTTCTCCACCCATGATCTCCGGAGATGCTGCCTGACCCGCAGAGTGACTTCAACACTTTGTGACAATCTTTGTTTTAACCTTGATCAGACTTCCCAGATTAAATCGTGGAATCATGGAAACTTTATTGTCATTCAGACCTTTCAGTCTGAACGAAATTTTGTTGCATTGCAGTCATACATATAGTAAATAACAAAACACATATTTAACATCCACCACAGTGAGTTCACCAGACACCTCCTCACTGTGGTGGAAGGCAAAATCTTAAGTCTTTGTCTCTTCCCTTCTTGTTCTTCCACTTCCTCTGCACTGAGGCGATCCAGGCCTCCGATGTTATGACCCCACCGGGTGATGTAAGTAAGTCCCGCGGCTGAACCGCACTCCGCGAACGGGCCGGTTCAAACTCCACGGCCCGGGGTGGTCGAAGCTGCCGAAGCTGCCGCCCTCTAGTCCAGCGGACGCAGCTGTTGCCGCGGGAGCTCCGGAAAAACAGGTCACCAACCTGTGACCTGCGAGCTCCCGACGATGTCATCCACTGGGCCCGCGGCCGAACCTCCGAAGTCGCTGCCGCCGCCACCACCACCGCCACCACCACCGCCACCGGAAAGCTGCCACAGCTCCGAGTCGGGCCGCCGGAACGCCGGAATGCCTGAACACGCCACAGCCCCGAAGTCGGCCAGCCTCGCGCTGGTAAGTCCTGGCTGGCTCTGCCTCCAGAGCCTCGAGGTCGGTCGCAGTTGGAGGCTGCCAGCTCCGCCATTAGGCCTCAGCGGAGACGGAGACGGGGGATACGACAAGAAAAGTCGCGTCCCCCCGAAGGAAGAGACTAAAACGTTTCTCCCACCCCATCCACACACATACACAACATAATAACTCAAATTAACACGCCATACAAGACAAGAAACAACAGAAAAAAGAAAAAACCCACGGACTGCAGGCAAGCCGCAGCTGCCAAGGCAGTGCCGCCACTCCATTCCAAGCAGTGAAATCCAGGAGCTTTTATTGTTATTATTGGGCCTTTATGCCTATAGCTTTTGGATTCATCTTTTTGAAATTAAACCAGATAGTTGCTCTTGCCAAAGTACCCTAATGCAAAGTAAAAGGTAAAAGCAGAAAAAACACAATCCTGTCGCTGATTTTTGCTGCGCCCCTTAAGAAATCTTTTTTTTTTAAAGGAGGTGTTAAACTTCCATTCTCTCCTTCAGTACCATCCCCCTTAAACGGGTGCATCAGAGTGGAGTAGGTGGGATATCGTGCATCTGTTCTGATCTATTTTTACCTGTTATACCAACATTACCTGTGCAGAGGTAAATCTAGTTAGAGCATATCAGAGACAGGACAGTGAAGTAGATGGTCTTAGTTGTGTGCTGGTTGGGTTCAGTGGGTCAGATATAAAACTTCAGAACTTGATAAAAACCTACTCCAGTGATGACAGAGGTATCTGTTCATGCCTTCCCTTGTTTGTTGTAGCAGAGATGGTGTGCTCTGAAACCCTGAATGTAGCAAGGTTAGAGTTGAGGAGTTTGGCTGCTTCTCCTTGAATGTTGCGAGTTGTGCAAGGTCCAGACGGCTTGAGACGCAGTTGACCAGAGGAAAGTTATTCCCATTAACGGATGTTTGAAGATGCAAGGGATCTTGCAGGGCCCCGGCCTGAAACGCCCCCTTCTCATGTTCTCCAGGAATGCTGCCTGACCCGCTGAGTTACTCCAGCATTTTGTGTCCATTTTCTCTTGTAACCCAGCATCTGCAGTTTCTCGTGGCTGCGAGGGATACAGATTTGGTTAGATGAAAGACAGGGCAGTATGAGAAGCATATTTATTATGTGGTGATGGTGTTCTGGAGTTTGCAGGGAGTAAGGGCGAGGTAGACAGTCGGGAGACTGATGGGGTGCCTCCATGTGGAGCCAGCATGAACACATGGCCGTCACAATGCCATAACAATGCTCTGAATAAATCCTATTTATATCGAGCTTAATGTTACAAATACCTATATCCACCTATCACCTGCCCGGTTTTGTCCCACCCCCACCTCTCTTTTCCAGCTCTCGCCCCCCCCCCCCCCCCACCCACATCCCCTGGATCCAATCAGTATGAAGAAGGGTCCCGACCTGAAACATCATCCATCCATTCCCTCCTCAGATGCTGCCTGACCCGCTCAATTCCTCCGGCACTTTGTGTTTGGCCCATGATGCAAACTATATTACTTTTATGTTGTCAGCTGCAAAGCTGTTTTGGGATTTTTAGTAAATTATTTATTGAATACTGTTTATGGATTACTGATTCAAATTTTCTTAGAAACATCGAATGAAAGGAGTGGGCCGTTTGGCCCTCCAAACCCGCTCCTCCTATGTTTAGTCCTATGTTTAGCTTATGGACCACCTTATTACCCCTTCATTGCATTTGATATTTAATTGTTCAAATTCCCTCACTGACTGCAAAGCGTGGGAAACGCTACTCCCATGTCGCGGAGATATGAGTCACTATGCTCCTTCATGAGCAATCCTAATTGGAAAACTAGAAGCTAAAGGGTGCAGATAAATGTGGCTAAAATAAAAACGTAAAGTCAGTTTTGCAACCAAAGTTCTGATTGGTGCTGCAAAGATCACATTTTCAATTCTTTGGATTTTGCAGTCTGGCTTAAGTTTGGATGGAGCGTAAAAGGAATTTGAACTACTCATTTCCAAAGTCAACATTCACATACTTGTTGTTAATGAAAACTGCAGATATTAGAGTAGGCAGTTGGCCAGATGCGTGGGGATGTGTGGGAAAATGTGTTCACTTTAGAAGTCATCCGATCAAATATAATGCTTTGACAATTAGGGAAGATTGTAATTTTGAATTACTTACCTTGTGTAATTAGCAGGAGCAGATGTGTGAAATATTTCCGTAATCTTTCGAGTTAAAACGTGAATTTAGCTGGAGAAGCATTTGAGACATTGCAATCTACCTACTTCAAACCCCTAGGTTGTGTCAAATACATTTATATCAAATTGAGTTGCTGCCTTACAGCGCCAGAGACCCAAGTTCGATCCTGACTATGGGTGCTGTCTGTACGGACTTTGTATGATCTCCCCGTGACCTGCATGGGTTTTCCCCGGGTGCTCCGGTTTCCTCCGGCACTCTCAAAGACGTATAGGTTTGTAGGCACGGTCTCGATGGGCCGAAGGGCATGTTTCCAAGCTGTAACTCTAAACTAAACTAAATTTAACCAATTCATCTACAAATTGCCTCGCAGAAGTTTTATTGCTTTTTCTCAGCAAGTCACAGCTGCTGAACTTTAATAGTTCATCCCAAAAAATCTATGCAAAATTAGCTTGCTAATTAGATGCGGCAGATCTTATTTCTTAAAGAAATTTGATTAGGTTTGTAACGAGCTGAAAAGCAACGCACTTTCTCAGAACTGAATCTTCTCCGAAAACCGCAGGATTTTACAATGGAAGAAAGAGGACATTTGGCCCATCTAACCTCTGCTGGCTTGCAGGAGATATAACATTATCCATTTTGTCTCGTCTGTCCCTTTCATTTTTTAAATATATATTCCGTTTTCTATGAGCTTTTTGTCTTGCTGTCGGTTGTATTTTTGATGTTTATCTTATCAGCGTCTTGTGTCTGTTGGATAAAACTCACTGACAGGCCCGTAAACTACAAGTCGATGAGGAGGAATTTATTTAGCCAGAGGGTGGTGAATCTGTGGAATTCATTGCCACAGATGGCTGCGAAGCCAGTCATTGGGTATTTTTAATGCAGAGTTTGCTAGGTTCTTGATTAGGAAAGGCATCAAAGGTTACAGGGAGCAGCAAGGAGAATGAGGCTGGGAGAGAAAATTAGATCAGCCATGATCAAAGTGGCTGAGCAGACTTGATGGGCTGAATGGCCTTTACGTTGTGGAGAGTTGTGGATGCAGCCTAGTCCATTACACAAACCAGGCACACCTGATTACTTCCAGCTACACCTCATGCGTAACATAATCAAGGACCGTCTTCACACCAGTCATTTCCTCTTCTCCCCTCTCCTGTCAGACAGAAGATAAAAAAAGTGTGAAAGCACTTAACACCAGATTCTGGGAATGCTTCCTCCTCGCTGTTATCAGACCACTTAATGTATGGTGGTCCCATAATCTACGGTCTAATTCTAATCTTCCAACGGGCCTCATTGCATACCTCGCACTTTTTCTTGTACTTGCACGCGCTCTGCAACTGGATGCCACAACACTATATTCCGCACTCTGGGATAATTCTCTTAGCGTTACATCCTGAACAGCTTCATTGTATTCATGTGCAGGTTTACCACCAAAATTCCGGCAACTGGTAGTCCAGAACCTCCTTTAATCCAGACAGAATTATGAGAGAGCACTTGAAATCCGCCCCCCCCCCCCCCCCGCTCCCCTTCTTGGAAGACCCCCCAAAAATGTGGCGCCTAGGCCGGTTGCGATGGCCAATCTCGACCTCATCGGGACTTCTGCGCCGATCAGCTGGTTGTATTTTCCCGCTGTGGCCGGGACTCTGGAACTCCGGACCGACCAGAGCCGGCAGATCCATTCCCGTAGTCGATTTCCAAGCCGACTTTGCCAGCCGGTATCTCGGCTCCCCGGCTGGTTGGGTGGACCCTCGCAGTACCGTTGGACTCCTCTCCGAGGCCGTAACTTCTGGTGGTCCAGCAAAATGGATAATCCTGGAAAGCTCAGGAACCAAGGATGACAGAAAATCAGTGGTGGGACCTACAGAGTGTGATTTGACAGGATAACACAGAAACAAATGTTTTCATTGTATCTCAATACGTGACAATAATAAACCAATGCTAATGATAAAACCCTCCTCAAATGCCTGAGCAATCAATGGATAAACAATGTGTCTGAAGAAGGGTCTCGACCCGAAACATCACCCGTTGCTTCTCACCAGAGATGTGCTGCCTGTCCAGCTGAGTTACTCCGGCATTTTGTATCTATCTTCCATGAACAATTAATGAATGTCTTTGCCGTGTTGGCCACGTCCTGTGAATGACTAAAGTGAAGAAAGTGTTAGTTTTGTGCAGAAGACAAGGTCTAATACTGAAGTGAGTGAGGAGATAAAAGACAAATTGATAATCACGAGTGAAATGGCTTGCATCGAGTTGAGACTTGGGCTCTGCAGTAAAGTCACATCTGACAACTTGCTGAGTTGTTTTTGTTTTAATGGACCTTTTCCACTCCTGGATGTGAACAATAGGACGTGCACTGCAGAATCCAGGTACTTCCTCACAGAGAATTCTGATTTTATCGAAAGCCCTCGGGATCTTCCCCAGACAAAATGACTAATTGTGGTCTCGTTCAGGAAATGGGGACGGGGAATTTGGATGGGCAAAAAATTAAACAAGTGCATTTGATTTTTGTGTTCTGGTTTGCTGCCAGTGCATTTCTTCCCACTGTGTCTCTGACCTCGTGTCCATATTATTCCACATATTTCCACCTCTATCTAATCACCAGACTCTGGTCTTCCATCAGCTTATATCCAGACTCACCCATCCGTGTCTCTGTCTCAGTGCATTTCTCTGGCCCCATTCTCCATAACCTTGCCATCATCTGAATCCCTGCTGGCCATATCCTGATCCCCACCCTTTCATCCATCACCACCTTGCCTGCTAACTTCCAATAATTCTCAGTTAAGAATGGTTCAGTTTTAAGATCTGAAGAAGGGTCCCAACCCAAAACGTCACCCATCCTTTTTCTCCAGAGGTCCTGCCAGACCCTGCACGTTATGTCTATCATTGGCATAAACCAGCATCTGCAGTTTCTTCTTTCGACCTGGTTCAATTTTAAATTATTCAAACTTGTCTCCACACAATTTCTTGGTCTCGCCCCTCTCAAACTCTAGTTTAGTTTAGGAAAGAACTGCCAGTGCTGCTTAACACCGAAAATAGACACAAAATGCTGGAATATCTCAGCGGGACAGGCAGCATGACCTTCCTCTTTAAGAATGTTCCCGAGAAGCCATGTGCTCGATTGTCCAAACATTTCTTTGTGGCTTGGTGCCAATGTTCTTTGTTTGATCACTCTTCTGTAAAATACATTTGGCCGTTTTGCCATGGTAAAGGTGTTATGTACATAAAAGATGCAATGTTGCTGTTTATGGTTCTCCTATCACGATCTGCAGTTGTGCAGTTATAGGGATGAAAAGTGCTAAGGAAATGCTGCTCCCCTGTGACAGCAAAGTTATAAAGTCATATAGTTATACAACCTGGAAACAGGCCCTTCGGCCCAAAGTACCCATACCGGCCAACATGTGCCATCTTCACTGGTCCCACCTGCCTGCATTTGGCCTATATCCCTCTAAACCTATCCTATCCTATTCTAGCTGTTTGTTAAACATTGGGATAGTCCCTGCCTCAAATACCTCCCCTAGCAGCTCATTCCATACACCCACCACCCTTTGTGTGAAAAAGTCACCCCTCAGGTTTCTATTAAATCTTTCCCCCCCCTCACCTTAAACCTATGTCCTCTGGTTCTTGATCCCCTACTCTAGGCAAGAGACTGTGTGTCTACCCGATCTATTCCTCTCATGATCTTGTACACCTTTATCAGATCATCCCTCATCCTCCTGCGCTCCAAGGAATAGAGTCCTACCCTGCTCTAGCTCTCCCTATAGCTCAGGCCCATAACTCCTGGCAAAATCCTCATAAAGGTCCGAAAAAAAATGTTGTCCTTGAGGAATATCGGGGGAATTTTGTGGAATATTAGGGTGGGTTTAATTTGTAGGAGCTCCTGAGTAAATCGCAGAAGTGGGAGTTGAATTAGTGGTTTTGATATCCATATCATTAATAACTCAAAGCATTATTACCTGCAGAACCCCCCCCTAAAGAAGGAAACTAAAATACAAGCCAGTGCACGCGTTTCACATAGTGACATTGGTCCACCCCAGGCAAACAAAATTGAATGCACTTTTTACTTGGTCATTGAATTCTGAATAATGGTGAGCTGAACAAGTGGATGGATAAATTGTTGTGTGATATATTCCTGTCCCAACATAGAACGACTCCTTCTTTCTGTTGTTTGCTAAGAATGTGGAGCCTGTTTTTAATTCCAGCTTTCTCTGCCGTGGAGTTGCAGTTGATTCTTTGAATCGTGTCGCTGTGTACGAATTAACGACCAGAGTCGAGCTGCGGATTGTGGCAGACTCGGCCAACGTTTTATTGGTAAGAGAGAGTTCATGAATCTAAAACGACCAATTCTTTCCCCCTCGCATGCTTGGCAAAAGCTGGCTCCAATCCAATTAGTGGTATTGTAGCAAAAGGGTTTAGACACTGCAATAGGAACCAAAGGACGCACCTTCAAATTGGAGACGAGGCGTGTTTCCTTTAGCCAAGTGGTGATAAATCTGTGGAATTCAATGCCACAAGCCAAGACATTGGGTATTTTTTAAGGCATTGAAGGTTATGGGGAGAAAGGCAGGAGAATGGGGTTGAGAGGGAAAACAGATCAGCCATGAGTGAATGGTGGAGTAGACTCAATGGGTTGAATGGCCTGATTCTGCTCCTGCTCCTGCATCTTATGGCCAAAATCCTGAAATACCGATTGAGAGATGCATTTTCAAATCCCACACACCGAGTTGGGAAATTTTCTTTCATCTACTAAACTACTTTGGGGTTCAGAAAAAATGAGAGCAGATCTTGTTTAAACATAAAATCTTAAGGGTACTTAACAGTGTACTTTTAAGAAGCTTTTAAGAAAATGTATTCTCTTGGTGGCGTTCAGCGCCAGCAAAGGTGCTGGCTAGAATTGTGAAAACCTTGGAAGATGATGCTGGTTTACTGTGGTTGCTGCTGTGAGATAAATGAGGCCAACAGGGTTTAGAAGTGAACATTTTGATTTGAAACTCTGAACTAGGGCAAGACCAATGATTTTGCAGTTCCTGACATCCGTTATCTGTTTCAGAACAAGGTGTACCTCATCCCCCATGAGCAGTTCGCCATGGAATATGTCCTGCCAAGTGTCCATTGCATCGGCATCCATGGGACGTTCGAACCAGACAGGTGACGTGGGCCGTTTTGAATGCTTTTCCTGTTTTTCTAAGTGATAGTGTATGAATTATCCAATCTCTTCACTTCTATTATCTATTGCATGGAGTCAACAGGAATTTACAACAGATATTCGAATAAAAATAAAAATCATCTTAGAGTTATTCTTTGCAGTTGTAACTATGTGTGCATGAGCTCAATACTTTCCTGAAAGCAGTTCCAAAAATAAGCTGTGGAAAATGCAGCCTTGGTCATCACCCACACTACTGTCCATGGGAAAAGAGCAAGAATGTTTTTAGTTGTTGGCAAAGCTCGTCATTTATTTGCCTATAATATTGCAGAGTATTCTTAGCTCTGCACAAATTTAGATTGTCATCTTTAAGCCAAATAGGGCACAAGTCGAATGAAGGCCATACTTTTGCTGCATGTTCTTCTCTGTCCTACACAGCAAACCCCCGGGATACAGAAATTCTTTGGTTAATCATTATCTTGATTACTTATTGCTGAACGATCATTTTAAATACAGCTACTTCTTTTGACATGTTGTAGACGTCATTTTAAATCAATAAAATTTAAAGTGAAACCAACCTTTAGACTTGACTTTAGAGATACAGCATAGATACAGGCCCTTCAGCCCACCGACTCTGTGCCGGCCAGCGATTACCCCGTACACTAGCACTATCCTACACCACTTAGTGACCATTCACAATTTTAGCGAAGCCAATTAACCTATAAACCCCTGAGAATTTGGTCAGAATGTGGGACTGTTTGCAAACTGAGATTTGATGGATTTGTACAAAAATGACACCTTATTGTCATGTACTCTTACACTTTATCTGCTGTGTTATTCATAATCTTGCATAGAATTATTTGGATATTATATTTCTGTTAATGGGTGAATTTGAAGCACCATTAATGTATTCTGATATACACTGGATTATTTAAGTGCTTAAAGTCTCTGGATTTTTGTCTATATTATGTTCAGTTTCCAATCACTATTCATTGCTTGCTCTTGCCCGAGTAAAATAATTAAGATGTAAAGTAAGAGACTTACCAGCATATTTATCTCATCCTGACACTTGAACCACATTGTGTGTAGATATCCCCAAGGGTCTTTTCCCGCTCCCTTTAAAACAATTCATATTGCATCTTATTCTGCCCATCAAAGTGTAAAATGTATTATTACTGTTTTAAATTTCAGCCCTAGTGTTTCTGCCCTTTTTAAGTCAGGCTGCTTATTTCTCAACTCTCCTCATTTCCCAGCCTGACATCTACAGGCTTTGTTAGGAGTGGGAGCATCGTTGAGTATGGCTGCCCAGCCTGCAGCTGTCCGTCCTTTCACCCTTTTTTTATTTTTAGTATGTTAAAAAGTTTCGTTTTGGAGGTCTAATCTTTTTTATTTGGGGGTTGTGGGGGGGTGGGGGGAGATGAAGGGGGAAACTATTTTTCTCAGTCCCTACCTGGTCGGAGATGCTGCTTTTATCCGAGCCGCATCTTCGCCCCTTCCTTGCGGCCTACCAACGGGACTGGAGTGGCGTTTCCCGCCGGGACCGGCCAGAACTTCAGCTTCAGCTCCGGAGTGCTGAGACCGCCGACTCCCAACATCGCGGAACTGTCGTTGCGGGGCTTTCAGCCACGGCGGCGCTGACCTTTAAACACCGCGGAGCCTGGGATCTCTCGCCGAGATCGCCAGTGTCGGAGCTCCGACCAGCGCGGCCTGTGGACTTCGGGAGCTGCGGTCTCTAGTGGCAAGCGGCCATTCCGGACACTCAAATAGGCCCCGACTACGGGGTGAACAAGAGGAAAAGGACCTGAATTTGTTTCCTTCCCTCATAGTCGGAACCATTGTGGGGGGATGTTTTTATGTTTTATGTTAAATTCTTCTTTAATGTGGTGTCTTACTTTTATTGGTGTGCTGCAAATGGCAACTTAAATTTCACTACACCAGAAATGGTGTATGTGACAATAAGTGTCCTTTGTCCTTGTACTTTGTAGTTTACTGCAATTGTGTTGTGTTTTGTTGTTTGCCTTGCAGTGGTTCCTGCTCATCCTCCAGGTTTCAGAAGCCAACTCAGTCCATTACACTGACGCAAGGTGAAATATCCTCCGCTTCAACTCTGCTGCACCTTTATCCACCCAGACCCCCTCCTGCGGAGAGACCTTATCAACCAGAGCAACTCCCTGTCCTCCCACCCACCATCGTGGAGACAGCTGACTTGATCTTGCTGCAATTTCCCCAGGTAACTAACTACCAGCTACCTTTCACTTGCAGTCACTGGTGCTCCAAAGCAGCTGCATCAAAGTATGGACATTTATGGTTGGCCATTGCTCACCAGCAGTGAGACACTTTGTTAGCCTTTCAGTTGACCCAGAAAAAAGTCAACGTCTAACTATGTCATTTAATTTTAACACAAAACCAACTAGAACAAAAACAGAACACTGGAAGAAGCTACCGGGTCAATGTAATATCCGTGGGACAAAAGGTATAAGTCGACAATTCAAATCGAGAACCTGCATCAGGGCTGAGAGGGAGCAGGAGAGGTCGACATTGTATTGCTATAGATAGGGGAGTAGGGTGGAGGCTGGTAGGAGATGCGACGTGCCTGTTGGGAAGGAGATGATGAGCAGATGGAACCAGTGGGGAGAGGGGAAGAACCAAGGGTGAAGAAGACTCGGTGGACAGGTGCTCTACAGAGAAGAGAGAACCAGGGGGGTGGATTATCTGTAATTGGAAAATTCAATATCCATATCATTGAGTTGTAAGAAGAATGCAAGATAATGTTCTTCCAATTTGCGTTAGGCCTTTCTGTAGCAATGGAGAAGGCCAAAGAGATCCAGGACATATAGGTGTGGGAAGGATGGTTAAAATGGCACGCAGCCAGATGGTTGTTGCGGACAGAGTACAGATGCTTCAGATTGAAGAAGGGTTTTGGCCCGAAACGTTGCCTATTTCCGTCGCTCCATAGATGCTGCCTCACTCGCTGAGTTTCTCCAGCATTTTTATCTACCTTCAATCTCTTCCCTTCTTTGTTCTCCCATGGTCGGGGCACTCGAACCTTCCGTGGACGGGACGATCTTGGCTCCGGCAGCCGATGGTCGAGCCCTCCGCATCGGGGCAATCAAGCTCCCGCATCAGGGGGGAGGGGGATCTCATCTCCCCCGTGATGGCCGATTGGGTCCCGGGTCGGGGTTAGTCAACCCCCCTGCGACTTTGGAGCTTCCCGACATCAACCTCTACCCAAGACTGCGAGCTCCTCGATGTTGGAATCCGCAGGCCACGGTTGGAGCGTCGATCCCAGGCAAGGGATTGCGGGGTCCGATAGTAAGTCCATGGCCCCGCGGTGGGGCTCAACGTCAGTCTCGTGCAAGGCCGCCAGCTCCATGATGTTAGGCCGCAGAGCGACCGGAGATACGATCCGGAAAACAATCGCATCTCCAGCAAAGAGATTGAAAAAAAGTTTCTCCCAACACCACCCACCTCCCACATAAAACATACCAGAGAACATTAAAACAAACTATTAAAACACACTAAAAATTAAAAAAAATGACGAAATGACAGACAGACTGTTGGCGAGGCTGCCATCGCTGACGGTGCCACCCGGTTATCGTCTCACAATCAAACATGCATCAGTATAACATTATTTCAACAGCGGTTGTTGCCTCCTGACAGTTATTTCAACATGTTAATTGTTATCCTGCACATAGTAATTTGGTGTTTATAGGCAGGAAGTGTGCTGGTATGGGCATGCCCCCTGTACAAAAGAGCAGGTAAAGAAATGACTTGCATCCACACCCACACCCACACCCACAATGGCCCCGGGATATAATGGCACCGGTCTACACAGACATTTTCAACCAGTCCCTGCAAACCTGTACTGTCCCTGCCTGCTTCAAAGTCTCCACTATTGTCCCTGTACCCAAAAAGGCAAGGATTACTGGTCTTAATGACTACAGGCTTGTTGCACTGACCTCTGTAGTCATGAAGACACTTGAAAGGCTTGTGCTGGCCAAGCTGAAAAATATCATGATCCCCCTGCTGGACCCTCTGCAGTTTGCATATCAGGCCAATAGGTCTGTGGATGATGCAGTCAACCTGGGCCTAGACTTCATCCTACAGCACCTAGACTGCCTGGGGACCTATGCTAGGATCCTGATTGTTGATTTTAGCTCTGCATTCAACACCATTGTGCCAGAGCTACTACACTCCAAACTTTGAGTTGACTGTGCCTAAACCCCTCTATCAGTGGATCACCAGCTTCCTGATAGACAGGAAGCAGCATGTGAGGCTGGGAAAGCATATCTCGGACCCGCAAACGCTCAGCATAGGAGCACCGCAAGGCTGCGTACTCTCCCCTCTCCTCTACTCTCTCGACACCAATGACTGCACCTCCGCTGACTCCTCTGACAAGCTTCTCAAGTTTGCGGACGACACAACCCTGATTGGACTGATCCAGGATGGGGAAGAACCTGCCTACAGTCAGGAAGTCACAGCTGGTGTCCTGGTGCCATCTCAACAACCTGGAGCTCAATGCTCTAGACAGTGGAATTGATTGTAGACTTTAGGAGAGCTCCCCCTCCCCTCACCCCACTCACCATCAACAACACCACAGTCACTTCTGTGGAGTATTTTAAGTTCCTGGGAACCATCATCTCTAAGGACCTTAAGTGGGGGGCTACCATCAACTCCACAGTCAAAAGGCATGAAAGAGGATGTCGTTCCTGCGGCAGGTGAGGAAACACAATCTGCCACAGGCGATGATGGTCCAATTCTATATGGCCATCGTAGAGTCTGTCCTCACCTTCTCCATCATGGCCCGGTTTCGCTCAGCCACCAAGCACGACGTCCAGAGGCTGCAGCGAATCGTCCAATCAGCTGAGAAGGTTATTGGCTGCAACCTTCCCTCCATTGATGAACTGTACACTGAAAGGGCCAGGAAGTGACCGGGCAAGATCATCTCTGACCCCTCTCACCCTGGCCACAAACTCTTTGAATCACTTCCCTCTGGAAGGCAACTCCAGATTTGCCTTCCCGAGCTCCTTATTTCTACACTGCTATGAAGCACGTGGACATCAGTGATATAACAGACTGGAGCTTTGGTGTGAAGTGGCAGTGTATACATTTCGGAGTCGCAGCCAAAATATTCATAGCAAAAATGGTTTGAAAAGACTTGATAGCTTGAAAATCCAGGAGTACACGGTCATTGCTTCAATTATTTTTCATTCATTTCCTGGACAGTGGACAGCCATGTAATGAGAGGCCCACTGATGATGGGACTAGTGTAGATGGGGCATGTTGGTCGCGTGGGGAAGTTGGGCCGAAGGACATTGTCCATGCTGTATGATTCTATGACTCTATAAATATATATTTTACAGTGTTCTTAGAAAGTAGAGAGATAATGTTGGATTGATATTGTTGTTCAAAATAATCTACGTCATAAAAACGGAATTGCCTAAAAATGCGCAACTGTTTTGCAGACTGTTGCCATCTTTGGTAGCCGTGTTCAGACTTTGGGTCGCTACGTCTTTGTGATCCACTTCTATCAGCCAGACCACCTGACCTTTGCAGCAGAGGTGCTGATTAACGGAGGGCGGATTTGGCAAGGTAAGCCAACAGCGACGTGTGTGTGTGTGGGTGGGTGGGTCGGGGGTTTGGTGGGGATGGCTTCAATGGGTGTAGGGCAAAGGGAGGGTCTGAGAGAGTTGGGTGTCGGCCTAACTAGGATGGTGAGTCTTAGATAGTGAAGTGGAACATGGCTGGAAGGGTTGAAGGCCTGTGTTTGCAGCTGGGCTAGGTACCGGTAAGAAAGACGAGTGCCTGAGACTTGTGTTCTTCGAGCAGTAAGTCGCTGTGGAGTGATGACTACAGTCATTATCATGTGGCCTGGGAGCCTCAGTAAGTCAGGGACGGAGTATTTAATGGCCTCAAACTAAATAGCCTAAATAGCCTCAAACGGTTGCCCAGCCAGATGCAACTAAATTTAAAGTGGCACTTTCTTCCCAATAACCCTCTCTGGCTAAACCCCTCCCTTCACCACCTCCAGTTTAAATTCCAGTTGGAATATTTTGGAGGACCAAGTAACCAAGAACCAAGAAGAACTGCAGCCTCAAACAGCGATTTACAGGAAGCATTACTTGCTATATATGGATCGCAGATGGTCAGAGATATTAATTTATTTCCCCCAGTTATGTTGTATTTCTCAACTCCTTTACGTGACACAATATCCTCCCCTCTGCCTCACAGCAATCTGGAGGCTGTGATTACTTCAGCGAGAGGGTGGATCAGACCCCTTTGGTGAGATCCCATCTTATCCGGGAAGGGCAAATACAGCAAAGAGAACCTACCTCCTTGAGCCTTTCCCATATCACCATCACTTGCTTCCAAACCACACTGCAGTCTCTGGATAATAATATACCGAGCTTGTTACTATTCTAGTCCTCTAGCCCAATGTTTTATTTACTCCATTGGCAACACTCTTATTTTCCCACATGGTCTTAAATGACAAACATGTTGCTTTTCATTCATTCCAGGTCATGCCAACGCCTCCTTCTGCCCACATGGGTATGGATGCCGCGCTGCAATCCTTTGTGAAAATAAGATTGTTCTGGACATAAGTGACAATGACGTATCCATTATCGTTCGCATCCCTGATGGCAAGACTCTGTGGCTGGTAAGCAACGAAATGACCTTGTGGCTAAGTATTCTGACTATGACATTCTGAAGAAGGGTCTCGACCCGAAAACGTCACCCATTCCTTCTCTCCAGATATGTTGCCTGTCCCGCTGAGTTACTCCAGCTTTTTGTGTCTACATTCTGACTAGGACTCTTAATATCAGCTGGTTCTCAACATCATCCCATTCTCAGGGTCCCACGAGATATTTAAGAGCACTGAAGTTGAACTCTCAGCCGTGTGAGTTCAGGCCTTACCGCTGTAGTTCCTGGAAGTCAGAACACCTCCAGAGACTGGATGTTGCTGAGAGTAGGAGACAGTGATGTCTGACCCAGCTCTGAGTGCATGTCACACTGGCTGTTTTCTTCTCGTTGTCTGAGTTCTAACGGAGGGTGGGCAAGAACTCAAAGCCCGAAATAACTTGAGATCAGATATCCTCAGACAAAAACTTTAGCATTTGAACTGGGATCATGCCTGCTAAGTCCTGCTATTGCATACGTTGCTGGATTGTCTCGCCAAAGAGACACACACACACAAACTCAATAAAATGCTCAATAAAACGTGTTTGCCTTTTTAATTGGTCAGTGCTGTTAGGATACTTCACTGCATTGAAATACAATATCTTTCCAAGCAGCTGGCGTATAAATAATAGTTTTAAACAACCACCCACCCCCCACCCCCGCTCACCCCTGTCAAGTTCCTACCAGTTCTGTGGAAGACCTTGTCCGCTTCCCCAAACTCATGCAGATTCATGTGCACATGTATTGCACATGTGATGCATCTAGTATCACAGAGTAAATTCCTATTTCATTTCGGAGTCACGTGAGTGACTTCGTGAAGAGCCCGCCGGCACGCATGCGCGACATATCGTCGCATCGCATTGCTGCCGACGGCTGGTGGGGAGCGCGGCTCCCGACCAGCCCTTCAGAGGGCCGACTCAGGTAAGGCTAAGCCCCCTAGAGTTGGTGTTTCCTGTTGGGGGGGGGGAGCAGTGTGTTCTCTCCCTACAGGAACGTGGATTGGAGTCGCCGGCCACTTATCCCGGAGCCTTTCTCAGCGGCTCACCTGCGAGTCGGGCCGGGAAACAGGCGTGGGAGTCGGGGAGCCCTGTTGGTACAGGGCCCGACCCGCCGATACACCGGAGCTCCAGTGTGAGTTGGTGTCTTGTTGTGGCGGGTGTATATTATGTTCTCTCCCTGCAGGTACGTGGGGAAATAGACGTGGATGTCGGGGAGCCCTGTTGTTACCGGGCCCGACCCGCCGCTATGCAGGAGCTCCAGTGCCGATTCAAGGAGCAGGTGCTCCAGTGTTGATTTGAGGAGCAGGAGCTCCAGTGCTGATTCAGGAGCAGGAGCTCCAGTGTTGATTCAAGGAGCAGGAGCTCCAGTGCTGATTTAAGGAGCAGGAGCTCCAGTGCTGATTCGAGGAGCAGGAGCTCCAGTGCTGATTCGAGGAGCAGGAGCTCCAGTGCTGATTCAAGGAGCAGGAGCTCCAGTGCTGGTTCCAGGAGCAGGAGCTCCAGTGCTGATTCAAGGAGCAGGAGCTCCTGTGCTGATTCGAGGAGCAGCAGCTCCAATGCTGATTCCAGGAGCCGAGAACGGGGTGCCTCTCGAAAGGGGGGACCCTGCCACAAGTTCGCCATTGGCGACCACGGGGAAGGGGTCGTGCTGCGGCCCGACCCCCCTCCGCTAGCCCTTCGTTGAAGGGCAGGGGAGGAGCCCGTAAGCCTAAACCCGGTTCGGGCCAAGGCTCCACCAGCCGCCATGGTGCGGTCTGGTGCAACGGCGGGACCTGGGTCTGTGAGATCTGCTATCCAACTCCCAAACCCCGCCGCTGGGACGGGGGGCTTGGGTACGGTCCCGCCTCGGTCGCCGAGTCCCCTGTCGATGGGGGGGACGAGACCGTGCGTCGGCAAGGTCCACGATGTGGACAGCCGGCAAGCCCGCGCGGGCGTCGCTCCATGCTTCTGCTGGAGTCGACCCCAAGCCGTCAGGGCCCTTTGTGGCAACGGTTTCCGCTCCCGTTAAACGGAGAAGGTTGAACACCTTTCCCGCGCGGGAATCGCGCGGTTCGCTGCGGCGGCCGATAGCGACAACTTCCGGCACCGAGATCACTTCTCAGAGGTGCGGGCCGATGAAAGGAGCCCCGGCAATCTTTCTGAGCCGGAGGTCTCCGACCACCCCAGTGTTCAGGGTGAAGGGCGTATGGCCGCATGACGCGGCTACTGGAGAGGAGCCATCCAGCTCCAGTAGGCACAGGGAGGTTAACCGCCGTCAGCAGAAGCTGAGAACCGTCAGCAGACACTAAGCCCAGCGAACTGCTCCTCCCTTCAACGAGCCCATACGCCACGGTCGCCGAGTCCCCCATGGATGGGAGGACGAGACTATGCGTCGGCTAGGTCCATGATATGGGCAGCCGGCAAGCCCGCGCGGGCGTCGGATCTCCATGCTAAGTCAGGTGCCGACTTCCCATCGCATTTGCCCTCCGAGGCAGCGAGACCAAGCTCCGCCGAGGAGGCGTTTGAGAGTACCTCCCGCGCGGGAATCGCTCAGCTTCGCTGCAGCGGCTACCGGCGACAACTTTCCGGCACCAGGTTCACCTCGATGAGGTGTGGGCCGATGGACGAAGCCCCAGCAGTTCAGCAGAACATGAGGACTTCGGCCGCCCGAGTTTTAGCTCAAGGGGCGTATTGGCCAGGATGGAGCGGATATTGGAGCCCCTCCTGCAGCAGAATCAAAAAATTTCGGGGAAGACTTCTCCAAGAGGGAAGGATATTCGGGGTCCTCCATCCCAGCATATGCCTCAACGGAAGTTTACGCTGTCTGCCGTTGAGCAGGCAGCAGGCACGGCTGAAATTTTTCGTCGGAACAAAAGGCGTGATAGAGAAAACTATTCACGAGCCCATTGACTTCGTCTCCCATATTTTTACTAGGCCAAAAAAGGATGGAGGTTGTCGGGTGATTATTGACTTGACCAGTTGAATACCTTTGTAACATATACACATTTTAAAATGGACACCTTTTGAGACAGCCAAATCACTGCTTTCGCATGGTTGCTTTATGGCATGTATTGATTTGAAAGATGCATGCTATTCAGTGTCCATCCGGAAACATCACCGGAAATTTTTGAAATTTGTCTGGATGGATCAGCTCTGGCAATATCGGGCCTTACCAAATGGGCTTACTACCGCCCTAGGCTTTACTAAATTACTCAAACCTATTATGGCCAAATTACGTATACAACATCATATTGTAATGGCTTATTTAGATGATATTCTGATTATTGGCAACACTCTGGAAGCAGCTGAAAGCGCTGTTTCAGCAACTGTTACTATATTTCAGCAGCTGGGGTTTATAGTCCATCCAGAAAAATCGAAGTTTCACCCATCCCAGGTTATGGATTATTTGGGTTTCACGGTGGACTCTATTCTAATGAGGGCCAACATTCCATTTCACAAGGTGGAGGATGTTTCCCTTGCATGTCAGGATCTCGCATCCGCCAGTATACCATCTATTCGGCATACAGCTAAGATGATTGGGAAAATCGTAGCTTTATTTCCGGCAGCCCGGTTTGGACCTTTGCATTATCAAAATCTGCAAAGGGCCAAGATTGCTGCGTTAAAAAAGAACGCTGGTCATTTTGACAGACCTATGGGGCTGCCTTCCGATGCTAAGGTTGAGCTACAATGGTGGGTGTCCAATATTGGCAAGGCATTCAAACCCATTGTTGTGCCCAATCCGGTGGTATATTTGCAAACTGACGCAAGCTCTCTAGGCTGGGGAGCTGCGGACAGCTCTTCTAGTTGTGGAGGCAGGTGGGATCCCCTTGAAGCTAGCATGTTGCTAATACAAGGGATTAACTATTTGAAGCTGCTTGCAGCATTTCACGGACTGCGGGCATATTGTGCTAATCTTAGTGGTACTCATGTCCGTCTCCAAATAGACAACACTACAGCGGTGGCATATTTAAACCATATGGGCGGTACCAGGTCAGTCTCTTGTGACAAATTGGCTAATACTATTTGGTGCTGGTGTATTGATCGAGATATTTGGATTTCAGCTACCTATTTGCCAGGTAGGCTTAATACTGTGGCAGACACCAGGTCACGCAAATTCAATGATAGTTTGAGTGGATGCTGCATCCTCAAATATTTGCCCAAATTACAGCCAAATTTGGCCAACCGGATATCGACCTTTTTGCGTCCCGGTTGAACCATCAGGTACCGACATATGTTTCATGGGAACCAGACCCTGGGGCATTAGCGATTGATGCATTCTCGCTAGACTGGGGGAAGTGGTTTTTCTATGCATTCCCCCCGTTTTGCCTCATCAGTCGGGTATTACAAAAAATCAGGATGGATTCTGCCAGAGGCATTCTTGTCATACCCGACTGGCCTACACAGCCTTAGTATCCGGTGGTCTCTGACATGATTAGTCAACCTTGGGTCCCTCTAGAGGGTTGCCCACATTTGGTTTCTCACCCTGTCTCAGGGGAGTTACACCCCTGCCATGCCTATCTAAAATTACTGGCTTGCAGGTTCTGACCAGGCCATGGATGCAGTATGGCCTTACCACCCGGACCATGAACACCATTGGAGCATCATGTCGAGAGTCAACCAGGCGGAGATATCTCTCCCACATCACCAAGTGGGAAGCCTACTGCAGTCGCTCTCACATCACCTGTGATGATGTCTCCATAGCCGACGTCCTGGAATTCCTCGCGGGGTTGCACCATGATGAGCACTTGAGTTATAGTGCCATCAACAGCGCCAGGAGTGCGCTATCATTCTACCTCAACATCGAGGTAGGATCGAACAGGCTAGTGTCCAGGCTTATGCGGGGAATATTCAATCTGAATCCGCCTACACCACGCTACAACATCACCTGGGATGTCAGGGATGTACTTACCCTGCTCAGGTCGTGGTCACCCATGGAAGGGTTACAGCTGGACCAACTCACTATGAAATTGGTGATGTTACTAGCGCTGACTTCAGCACAGCGGGTTCAGACGCTCCACAAACTACGTATTGACAGGATGACGTCGACCCCTGGAGAAGTAGTCTTTTTCATCGATGAGCTGCTTAAGCAGCATAGACCTGGGTGCACAGGGCTGCAGCTGAAGTTCCCGGCATACCCTGCAGATGCTCGGCTATGTTTAGCCACTCACATCCGTTACTACATCAAGGTGACGAGGAGCATCAGAGGAATGGAGTTGTACCTGCTTGTCACTCACAAAAGACCTCACCATCGAGTGACAGTCCAGACGATATCCAGGTGGCTCCGGATCGTCCTGAATAAGGCAGGTATTGACACTAATGTGTTTACATCCCACTCCACCAGGGCTGCATCTACGTCGGCGGCGAGAGTCATGGAGGTACCCATGGACCATATCCTCGCCACAGCAGGATGGGCGAATGAAGCTGTGTTCCAGCGATTCTATAATAAGCCTGTTGCTGCTCCCCTTCAGTTCGCAGAGGCCGTGCTGAACGCCGGGTGTGAACGTGGGGATGTCCCTGATTAAAAGGGCGTTATTTGTTGTGTTATTAACAAATCTTCTTTTTGTTTCAGTATAACCTCGTTTCGTCAACTTGTTTACTCCAATCCATCCTTGCTAGTGGTGTGTCCGCATGGACGTTGTCCAAGGCGTGTAATCACAGAAGCTTTGAAGTCTTCACGAAGTCACTCACGTGACTCCGAAATGAAATAGTAAGATTGAACGAGAACTTACCAAGTTTGAAGGTTGATCTTTATTTCATGAGGAGTTGCGGTGAGGGATTTCGTGCCCTCCGCTCCCAACCCTCGATCATCTTCAGCTGGTAATCAGAGTCTCTTTAAATCTTACTATGCCAAGTCATTTCTGTTGTTGTTTCTGTGATTCCACACCGCTGCTTTGAAGAATGTCGCGCATGTGTGCCGGCGGGCTCTTCACGAAATCCCTCACCGCAACTCCTCATGAAATAAAGATCAACCTTCAAACTTGGTAAGTTCTCGTTCAATCTTACTAATCTCTTTCCCCATGTTATACCTCCCAAAGTCTATGTGGATTGCACTACAGTCTTGCACCATTCCTACGGTTGCATTTGTTGTATATATTGTATTGATCACTACTGTATATATGCTGTATACTTTCATATGAACACGCTATTTCATTGCATAATGCTGTATGACAAAAACTAGACAGACACAGTTGACGTGGACAAGCTTTTCCCATTGAGGGTCGGGAAGATTCAAACAAGAGGGCATGACATGAGAATTAAGGGGCAGAAGTTTAGGGGTAACATGAGGGGGAACTTCTTTACTCAGAGAGTGGTGGTTGTGTGGAATGATCTTCCAGCAGAAGTGGTGGAGGCAGGATCGATTGTAACATTTAAAAGTAAAGTGGATAGGTATATGGACGGGAACGGAATTGAGGGGTATGGTCTGAGTGCAGGTAGATGGGACTAGGGGAAAATAAATGGTCGGCACGGACTGGAAGGGCCGAGAAGGCCTGTTTCTGTGCTGTAATTGTTATATGGTTATATGGTTATAATTTAATCTGAATCCAGAATCTGATTCTTCTACAATTTGTCTAATTTTATACTTTCCCAGGCCTACATTTTGATTGTGCCAGAAGCTAGCTACAACTCAAACTACCTGTTAGAAGAACCTTTGGACAAGTCTTATGATTTCATCAGCACCTGTGGAGCAAACAGTTTCTACATCAAGTAAGTTCTTATTCCAGGTTTGACACGAGATCAAAAGTTGTTGGTGTACTGTGAGGATTTTTCATCATCTAAACCATCTTTGTGATTATTTCTATTGAACGGATCAACTAGCCTGTGCGAATTATCAGCAGGTTGAAACCTGCATCTGCTTAGCTGACAAGAGAGTGGTTTCATGGCTAAATACTTGTCTACTCCAATGTGGTGGTTATGGTGATACATTGAAGTACTAATGCTAACAGTTAACTGGCATCTTCTAGTTCAGTTATTTTCTTAAGAGCTGGTGATACTATTAGAAATTGTCTCCTTGAACCTGGGCCAACATTCTTCCCACAAATTGTAGCACCAAAGAAACAACTTGATCTTATAGCCTGTCATAAAATGCAGGCCGTGCCTCGATATCCTAACTTTGACGTGCTAAATAATGGAAGATGATGCTCAATAAAATGGGTTGCCTTTCTAAAGTGTCATTGTAGATTAGGATATTTCACTGCATTGAAATACAAGTAGATCTTTCCGAGCGGATGCTGTATAAGTAAAAATGTTAATAAGTTGTAACTCTCCAAAAATCTGTCCTTTTTTTCCAAAATGAGTTCCTTTCCAATCTGGTCACTAAAACCAAATCTAATAATATGTGTCCCCAGCACTTCATCAGATACAGCTCTGAACTTCAAAGCCCACGTGCAGTTCATCATAAAGGATTATTGTCCCTGCACTGTTGCACAGGGATGTAGAATAATATCAGGAAATGAATGCGTCAGGTTATTGATCTCCCTCCTGTATCGATGGTTGTGCTGTTGCCAATTCATATTCATTGTGGTTTTCTGACAAAGAAGTTGAGGTTCTCCAAGTTTGATGATAAATTTTAATGGTGTTGAATGCCAAGCTGCAATCAAACACAACAGCCTGACATACATGTTCATTTGTACAAGTGATCCAGTGCAGAGCGGAGAGCCATCAAGATCACAGTCACTGTTGATCTGTTTAGGTGGTAAACGAATTGTAGTGGGTCCAGGCCCTTACAAGGGCATAACAATGCACCCAAAGAACGTCATCACCATGGACACCTTAGTACCACTAGTCCGTAGTCATAGTAGCATGTCACCTTACACTTCTTGTATTATGGATGTCCTTGTATTACGGATGTTGCAAAGGTTTATCAGCGAGGGTTTTTGATGGGTGTTTGGAATGTGCTGCCAGGGGTGGTGGTGGTGGAGGCAGGTACTCCAGTGGCATTTAAAAGGCTTTTAGATAGGGACAGGGATATACAGGGAGTATGGATCATGTGCAGGGAGAGGAGATTGGTAAACTTGGCATTGTGTTCAGCACAGAGGCCTGTTCCGGTGCTATCCATTTCTATGTTCTATGCATTCTCTGAAGACTGGGAAGTGTATTGCAATTCCGTTTTTTCCTTGTATTTGTCATTCGGTTTCTCCCAACGGTAACTCTCAGTATTTCTCCCAGCCCTGCCACGGCCTCAACATTCTGCAAGGACTCCATGGTCTCACTGACTGCCTTTTACAATAACGGTGCCCTGCCTTGTATGTGCCACGAGGTGGGTGCAACAAGCACTTCCTGCCAACCCTTTGGAGGCCAATGCGACTGTCGACCCAATGTGATTGGCCGTGACTGCTCCCAATGCGCCATTGGCTACTATGGATTCCCCAACTGCAGACGTAAGAGTTGTTTGTGTTTTTTTTACATTGAGTTGTAGAGTTTCACATTGTGGAAACAGGCCCTTCACCCGACTTGCCCACACCGACCAACATGTCCCATCTACACTAGTCCCATCTGCCTGCGTTTGGTCCGTATTCCTCTAAACCTGTCCTATCCATGTACTGTCTAATTGTTTCTTAAACATTGTGATAGTACCAGCCCCAACTACCTCCTCCGGCAGCTCATTCCATACACCGACCACCCTTTGCGTGGATAAAGTTACCCCTCAGATTCCCATAAAATCTTTCCCTCCTCACCTTAAACCTATGCCCTTTGGGTCTCGATTCATCCACTCTGGGCAAGAGACGCTGCACGTCCACCCGATTTATTCCTCTCGTGATTTTGTACACCTCTGTAAGATCACCATTCATCCTCCTGTGCTCCCTGGATTAGAATCCAAGCCTGCTCAAACTCTCCCTATAGCTCACACCCTCGTGTCCAGGCAACATCCTTGTTAATCTTTTCTGCACCAATTCCAATTTGACAATATCTTTCCTATAACATGGTGCCCAGAACTGATCACAATGCTCTAAATGTGGCCTCTCCAATGTCCTTCATAACTGCAAAATGACCTACGAATTTCTATACTCTATACTCTCTGACTGATGAAGACCAATGTGTCTTTTAATCAAATCAATCAATGGGACATGACTGATGCAATTTTAACAGTGGTTCCTTGGTGTAACCTTTAACATAATTTCAATAGAGTACCTCCGTATTCTTCTCTTCCCCTATGCTAATTCTTGTTTCCCCTTTTCTATCAGCAGCTGTGCGTCTACGTGATCTATTCCACTCATGATCTTATACAATTCTATTGGATCACGACAATTAAAGATCGATCACACTGGAGCATAGATAGGAAAGATTTTGTGGGGTATGGGCCAAATGGATGCAAATTGAATTAGTTTAGATGTGCCAATGTAAACTAATTGCATTGGCATACACTTGGCCCACAACCCTCTAATCTTTCCTATCCATGCACCCGTCTGAACAATCTTTAATTTTATATTGTATCTGCCTCTACCGCTTTCTCTGAGAGCTTGTTCCATTCATCCACCATATGGAAAAGTTGTCTGATCCAAGTCAAGAGAGTTTTACTGTCATATGTCCCAGATAGAACAATGAAGTTCTGACTTGCAGCAGCACAACAGAATATGTAAACTTAGTACATTGTAAACAATGTAATAAACGAGAAAAGGAAGTTCAGTGTGTGTCTATCTACACATACCCACATATTCATATATCATATATATATTTGTATTTATTTATATATGTATATGTATTTATCTATGTGTATATATATATATAATATACACACATATATTTATATATATAAATATACGTGTGTTTTATTTTTATATATATATATATATATATATATATATATATATATATATATATAAAATTATATACAAATAAATAAAACCAGGCAACATACTCTTTTCTGCACCCTCCAGCTAAATCAAATCTTTCCTATAGTGCGGTGACCTGAGTTATGCCCAATTATATAGTGCGACCTTACCAACAATTTGCTCAATTCCTTGGTCGATGAAGGCAAGCAGACATCTGCCTTTCTTACCACTATCCACAAGTGGTGCTACTTTCAGGGAGCTTTGGACTTGGATCCTAAGCTCCCTCAGTATAAGTTATGTGCAGGCCCATGCTGTTAATTTGTACTTCCCTTACACCTGGCCTCCCAATGTATAGTATCTCCAATTTCACTCGATTAATCTCCATTGACATTTCACCACCCATATCTGTAACTGATTTATGTCATGCTATATGTTCCTTCACCACTCTGTCTACTTGTGTCATCGGTTTTAGGGAGCTATGTACTTACATCCCAAGATATTCTTCTTCTTGCACTGTCCAGGGCCCTACCTTCTACAGTGTATGTTCTGCCTTTGTTTATCTTTCCAAAATGCATCATTTTCACTTGTGTTTAATTCCATCAGCCATTCCTATAATCACACATCCTGCTGTACCTTCCAACAACCTCCTTCAATGCCCACTACAGTTTTGACGTCATCTGTGTTTCTTATTTCTAAATTGAGTTTAGTTCAATTGTCACTGCCAGCCACAAGGAGGACGAATGTTCTCAGTAGGTCAGGCAGCATCTTGTGGAGAGACAACCAGTTCACACTTCAGGTTAATGATCTAGTGAAGAGTCCCCAGTCTTGATACCGACTGCTTCTCTCTCCACTTTATTCAGAACACCACTATCTGTTGTTCCTTGCATCAACATTTGTTGCAGTTTTAATACAGTCGTCCACAAGTCTGGCAATAGAGTATTGTTCTACTTAAGGGCCTGTCCTACAAGCATGCAACTCTATGCGATTAGCGCGACCTAACATGGTCGCTTGAGCCGTCCGGCGTCGCGGGGCCGGTCCCACTTCGATCGCCAGAGCCGTGCGGAACTGTGCGGAGTTCGTCCCGACACCGCGCGGGGCTCCGAAAAACTATGTCCAAAAATTCCGCGCGGCAACGGCTTGTCGGCTCGCAGTCGCCTCGACGCATTACACACCGCCCCGACATCGTGCCTTCGTGAACCTATCTGTAGGTGCCTCCGTGACCCTCTATGTGTGTGGCTCCGTGGTCCTCTGTGTGTGTGTGCCTCTGTGCCCCTCTCTGTGTGCCCCTCTCTGTCCTGGCGAACTTACCTTAGACTTCGCTCCAAGTTCGCCTCACTTTGCGCCGCGTTGCGCCACTCACCCGACCTCCACGCGGCCCCTTCTGCCGGTTTGGTTGCGCTTGCCGCATGCAGGCGCATGCTGGTGGGAACGGCCCTGTACAGGGGATCACCCGACCTCCACGCGGCCCCCGCTTCTAGTTTGATCGCGCTCATCGCATAGAGTTGCATGCTTGTAGGACAGGCCCTTTATTCTGTTGCACAGTCTCAACTAGCCACAGGGGGCATATGTGAAGGGACTATGGAGGGGTGGTGAGGATGGTTGGCCCAACCCACACAAACACACGAAGACAGTCTGCTACGTTTGTTGAAACAAGGAACCTCAGATTCTGGCTTGCACGCTTTGTCCTATCCCTCCTCTCTTCCAGCTTTCTTCTCACCCTACCTCCCTCCCCACACCTACAATCAGGCTGAAGAAGGGTCCCATCCCGAAACGTCACCTGGCCAGAGATGCTGGCTGAGCTACTCCAGTTGTGTCTGTTTTTATTGCTAATCGGTGTTGTTCCTCCTCAGCGTGTGAGTGCGGCAGACGTTTGTGTGAAGAGGTCACGGGTCACTGCATTTGCCCCCCACGCACGGTGCGCCCGGAGTGCGTCACCTGTGAACCGCGGGCGTTTGGTTGCCACCCATTGATAGGATGCGAGGAATGCAACTGCTCCTACTCGGGCATTGAAGACACGGCCAGACCGGAGTGCAACACCGAGAGCGGCCAATGCAGGTGAGCCGGGTGATCATAACCCAGAGGTTGAAAGATTCTTGGTGAGAAAGTCTGTAGAGATACCACGCGGATACAGCTTTGGCGCACCGCGTCCGTGCTGACCATTAATTGCCCCATACATTGGCACTATCCTGCACACAAGACACAATTTACTACTTTACTGATATCAATTAACCTACAAACCTGTATGTCTTTTAAGCGTAGGAGGTAACCGGAGCACGCCGACAAAACCCATGTGGTCACGGGGAGAATGTACAAACTCCATATAGACAGTATCCGTACACCGGATCACACCCGTGTCTCTGGAGCTGTGAGGCAGCCACTCCACCGCTGTGCCACCCCTCAGTGCATCAAAGGTTATGGGGAGAAGGCAGGAGAACGGGGTTGAGAGGGAAATTATGATCAGCCATGATAGAATGGCAGAATGGATTTGATGGGCCAAATGGCCTAATTGTGCTCCAATGACATGAAGCCCGTCACAGCAGATGCTGTTGATATCTCATCCAGTGAAGCATCACAACACCAGGAATGTAGCAGCTTCTTGTCAAGATTCCTGAGCAACTTTATTATCTCTGCAGTTTTGTCTGAGGCTTAACTAATCCATCTCAGTCAATCAGATACTATCAAGAGCCAGTACTGTTTGGCAGCAAGCTATGCGAGATGTAATGCAACTATGGTTGGGGCACGTTTTGTTATGTCCACAGAGAGAAACGAGGTGTGCATATGTTAACTTTTTTTGCGTGCAGTCTCTGCTGTAACAAAAAAGAATGAAGTAGACCTAGAATCATAGAGTCTCACAGCGTGCAAACAGGCCCTTCGGCCCAACTTGCCTGCACCAACCAACATGTCCCCTCCACATGAGTCCAACCTGCCTGCGTTTTGCCCATATCCCTCTAAACCGGTCCTATCCACGTCTCTGTCTAAATGTTTCTTAACCGTTGTGATAGTTCATACCTCAAATACCTCCTCGGGCAGCTTGTTCCATGCACCCACCACCATTTGTGTAAAAAAGTTACCCCTCAGATTCTTATAAAATCTCGTCCCCCCCTCACCATCAACCTATTTGGTTCTCATTTCCCCTACTCTTGGCAAGAGACTCTGTGCGTCTGCCCGATCTATACCCCTCAATGGAATGACACATATATTTCTGGGGCTTTGGTTGGGTACTGTTGTTTGTGGGAATAAATTATTTCATAGTTTAAGTCCTTGCAAATTCAACTTATTTGCAGCATTAAAGCATCTTGTGCTGCCGGACATCACGAGGTGGGACTGGTCTCAACTTTCAATCTTAGTTTAGTTTATTGATGTCACGTGTATCGGGGTACAGTGAAAAGCTTTTTGTAACGTGCTATCCCTTCAGCAAAAGGACTACACATGATTACAATCAAACCGAGCCCTGTGTACAGATACAGGGTAAAGGGAATAATGTTTAGTGCAAGATAACATCCAGCGAATTCCGATTTAAAGATAGTTTAAAGCTCTCCATCGGCGTAGATGGGAGGTCAGGGCTGCTCTCCAGTTTGTTCAATTGCCAGAAACCAACTCATCTCGGTATCCACTTGTCTGATGCTGATAGCAAGGGTCTGGGTCTGAGTCCACAGTTAGATGCTGCAAATCGACCTTTGTTCAGTTTAGTTTATTGTCACATGTACCGAGGTAGAGTGAAAAACCTTCATTGCATGCTAATCAGTCAGCGGAAAGACAATACATGATTACAATTGAGCCAATCACTGTGTACAGATGCATGATAGACAAAAGACAAGAGACAATAGGTGCAGGAGTAGGCCATTGGGCCCTTCAATGTGATCATGGCTGATCATCCACAATCAGTAACCCGTTCCTGCCTTCTCCCCATGAAGAGAATAGCGTTTAGGGCAAGATAAAGTCCAGTAATGTCCAATTTAAAGATAGTCCAGTGGTTTCCAATGAGGTAGATAGTAGCTCAGGACCGCTCTCTAGTTGGTGATAGGATGGTTCAGTTGTCTGACAACAACTGGAACTGTCTCTGAATCTGGATGTGTGCATTTTTACACTTCTATACCACTGGCCTGATGGGAGCAGGAAGAAGAGGGAGTGGCCAGGGTGCAACTTTTCCTTGATGATGCTGCTGGCCTTGCTGAGGCAGCGTGAGGTATAGATGGAGTCAATGGGACGGAGGTTGGTTTGCGTGATAGTCTGGGCTGCGTCCACATTTCTCTGCAATTTCTCACAGTCTTGGATGGAGCTGTTCCCAAACCGTACTGTGATGCATCCCGATAAAATGCTTTCTCTGGCGCGCCTGTAGAAGGTGGTGAGAGTTATTGGGGACTTGCCGGACTTCCTAAACCGTCTAAGGAGGTTTATACAGTGGATTCCCAGTGACTGCATGAGGTCCATGTGTGTTGCAGATTGACGAGCCATCCTCACCTTCACTTCCCCATCTAGTCCAGGTCAAAATGTTTACGAATTCTGTATCTGCTGTGTTTTCACTAGGAGCTGCCCACGCAGGTCTTTTATGTACTGGGCTTTTATTTTCTCTTGAGGAGATAACATCAGGTGGTGGAATTAACAAAGTCAAAACATGAGTTGCATAACTGTATTATACCCACGCTCCTCATTCATTTGTGTTCAACAGAAGAAGGGTAACTATAAAGCCGTGGTCATATTGCACAGCACTAGTATAGTTTATTTACAGAGACGTGAAATGTGGACACTGGCTGGAATTGCACCACTTCATGAGGATCAGAAAGGTTTAATAGAGGCTCATCTTCCAGATGTGACCTTGACCTTGTTGTCAATGGTGGGGACATGGAGCGAACATTGGCGTATGGTGCTAACTCACAGTGCCACAGACCCGGGTTCAATCCTGGCCTCTGGTGCTGTCTGTGTGGGAGTTTTCATGTTCCCCCTTTGGCTGCATGGGTTTCCTCCGGGTATTCCGCTTTCTTTCCACATCCCAACGACGAACGGGTTTGTAGGTTATTTGGCGTCTAGAAATTACTCCTAGCGTGTAAGGGGTGGATGCCACAACATTCACACTAGTTCTATGTGGGTCTAATATAATGTTATTAAATTAACATAAGTTATAGGAGTAGAATTAGGCCATTCAGCCCATCAAGTCTACTCCGCCATTCAGTTATGGCTGATCTATCTTTCCCTCTCAACTCCATTCACCTGCCTTCTCCCCATAACCCCTGACATCCTTACTAATCAAGAATTTATCAATCTCTGCCGTAAAAATATCCATTGACTTGGCTTCCACAGCCTTCTGTGGCGATGAATTCCAGTTCAGATATTGCTTGGAGACCTGGCATTTATGGTGGTCCGATGAGGGAAAGATCAGGACTTCAGACCTGGCTTCTTGATCTCAGTCCACTGCCCTTCACTGTGCCCCCAGACGGGTTTCTGGATGGTGTGGTAGCCCAACTGTTTGTGCTGCCGCCTCTCAACTCCAGAGAACTGCCTCAGCACGAGACACACCAGAGTAAGTGTTGGAAGGAGCACACCATCTCGCCGGCCGGCCTGCCCGGCCAGACATCTCCTGCTCCACCTGTGGACCTCCTCTGACAGATGCTTGCTTTCCTGTACAGGTGCAAGCCCTACGTAGCTGGACGCCAGTGCGACCGCTGTACTCCGGGATACTACCGCTACCCAGACTGCGTGCCGTGTGACTGTAACGAAGACGGAACGGAAGCCAGCATTTGTGACTCGCACACCGGCCGGTGCCAATGCAAGGTCAGACCATAGATCCAAGCAGAGCTCCTCAAGTTAAACATGCAAAATAATCATTGTTAAAAAAACATCCCAATCAACAATAGTGTACTTTTGACCATATTTAAACTTGATTTATTCCAGCACTCAACAATTGATTGAACTAACAAGGTACCTTCTGAGGTAGATTGGAAAGACATCAAATTAACTAAAAATTGTCGATCATACTATTAGTACAGAATGCCTAGGGGTCAGACTCACTGGGGCACATATCAGGATGTATCATTTGCTTGTATCCTCTGGAGGATTTAAGATGCAGCAATGAATATATTTTCATTTTGTTCCTCCTGTATAAGTTTTTAAGAGCAAGTGCTTCTCTCTGAAATTGGGGCCAGAGATTAGCGTCCATTTTGCAGCGTGGAGGGTTAAAGGTGAAACCAGACGTGAAAGGCAGATCTGATCTGAATGAAAGCTTGGTGTCTGCACCAAAATAGGCCAACTCCTCTCGCACTGATATCCTCTTTGTCTGAACGTGGCAATGAGAGGAAGCCAAGCCTTCTGCTGGGCCGTACCCATTGACAATCTTTTCTTTGATGAACCCTCCATGAATTGTCTTCACCTGACGTTCCTTCATAAATTGTCATAAATGGGCAAAAATGGAAGCGTGCGTGTAAGTGTTTTATGAAGCAATTCTTGCCCATGAACTTAGCTTTGAGTTGATCAATTACTTCACTTTATGCCATGTGGGACCAATGTTATGGTTTCTATCAGGCAGGTGTTAAAAAAGTGAAGTCACTAATTTCTTTATGAACATGAAGAATAATTACAATATTGTCTGAACAAAGACCCACCATTCCACCCAACCTCTCTTCATGCGGGGAGTGGGGTCGGGGAGTAAACGGCCGATTCATCTCCCATTCCCTGGAGGGACTGTGGCCAGGAATATTTTTATATGTAATGGAGTTTTATTTGTCATGTACTGAGCGACAGTGAAATTCATTATTGTACACAGTTCAGTCCCAATATCACTATGTATAGGCACTTGATGCACCTTAGATAAACATCACGGATACAGTGCAAGTGTATATATAGCAGTAGTACACTGAGTCAGTGAACAGAGTCGCCAGATTTGGTGGCCTTTTCAAATCCCAGTTGTTGTAAGTGCAGGGTTGTTAGCCTGACCATCAAGGCCCATTGTCTTGGTGGTGTTGACCAAGCGTAGCTATGGTGCCCTCCTCTGCTGCTCCGTACCATCCAATGCCTCTGGGAGAGGTGCCCAGTCCAGCCGAGCCCCAGGCTGTTCCAGAGCCTCCAGCGGCCCACTCCACCATTTATGCCGTAGACTCCCTCCCTCCAGCAGCCAGTCTGCTTACCGGCCCTCTGTCTGACTCCTTCCACTCTGGGTGGGTTCCGTGGCGCAGGTCGTCGGTCCAGGGCGGGTGAGTGGGGCCTGCTGGTGGGTCTGGTCACGGCTTGCCAGGATACTCCTGCCACGTGGGCCCATCTCTGATCGACGTTAATGGCTGCCCCCTCTGGGACGAGTTGAGCGATCTCCTCTGATTTCTTCCCCGGATTTGTCTGTTTCCCAGGAAAACGTGGAAGGCGCACGGTGTGACATCTGCCGTCTAGGAACCTTTTACCTGGATCCAACCAATCCCAAAGGCTGCACCAGCTGCTTCTGCTTCGGAGCCACCGATCGGTGTCAGATCTCCACCAAGCGGAGGGCCACGGTGAGTTACGCGTTGTCACCAGGATACCAAATCCTCCACAGATCTGCTTCCAGCATTGCAGTTTCACCAAGGTCATCTGTTATGGGTTAGACCTGTTGGCACTGATGCGCCGTTATAAAATGTGACTGAATCCTTTTTGAAGTGACTTTTGGGCAAAAATCCAGAATCTGTTTAATTTTGTTTTTTAGTTTAGCTTAGAGCTACGGCGCGGAAATGCGCCCTTCTGCCCACCGAGTCCACACCATTCAGCGATCCCCGCACAGTAACACTACCATGCACGCACTAGGGACAATTTACAATTATACCATGCCAATTAGCCCTCAAACCTGTGCGTCTTTGGAATGTGGGAGGAATCCGCAAATCCCGGAGAAAATCCACACAGGTCACGGTGGGTACTTACTCTGTACAGGCAGCACCCCAAACGGTGTGTAATTGGTGTGGGAATTTATTTTCTAATTTAGTGCTTATTATCCAAACCCGTGTCATCTTCAATTATAAAGTATCTCCCTTGGCTTTATATTTCTTCACTGACCTGCCAGTTTATCTTGTGAATCAGAATAACTTAGTCCAGGAGGCGATACGGCAAGCAAGCCAATGCTGGTTGCAGAATTTACCACAGGCTCCTGCCCTCTCTCCGAACCCCTGCTATTTTGTTTTACCTCGTTGAAGCATTTTTCAGGCAGTAAGAGCATTAATGTTTGGAGCAGGAAAGGCCTGCACAACACTTTGAGCCATTCATCAGCCATTGATCTCCACAAGATCAACCATTCATTAAGATGTTGTCAAGTCGGAAAGGCTGCTGAGAAGGTTTACCAAGATGTTGCTTGGACTCAAGGGCCTGAGCTATGGGGAGAGGTTGAGCAGGCTGGAACCCTATTCCTTGGAGCACAGGAGGATGAGGGGTGATCTTATCGAGGAGTATAAAATCATGAGAGGAATAGATCGGGTAGACGCACAGTCTATTGCACAGAGTAGGGGAATTGAGAACCAGAGGACATAGGTTTAAGGTGAAGGGGAAAGATTTAATAGAAATCTGAGGTGTGACTATTTCACACAAAGGGTGGTGGGTGTATGGAAGAGCTGCCGGAGGAGGTAGTTGAGGCAGGTATTATCGCAACGTTTAAGAAACAGACAGGTACATGGGTCGGACAGGTTTAGAGGGATATGGGTCAAACGCTGGCAGGTGGGACTAGTGTAGAATGGACATGTTGGCCGATGTGGGCAAGTTAAGCTTGAGGATCTGTTTCCATGCTGCGACTCTGTCATGGTTGACCTCATAAAATTCAGTGCAATTTTCCTGCACTATTCACATATCCTTTGATTCCCTATAATATCCCCAAATCTATGCATTTCTATTTTGTATGATCTCAGCAATCGAGCGACTACACCTTTATTAATTGAGGCTCACTGCCCCCACCCCAGTGATGAGGTTTCCCCTCATCTCACTCTGCAGCATCGCATTCTGTATTCTTCCTAGACTCGCCCGTCAGGCAGAAACAGCCTCCCTCCATCCAGCCTGCCAAACCCTGTGGGAAACCTGTAAGTTTCATTGAAATATCCTCCCATTCTTCTGAACGCTGGCCTTATCGACTCATCTCTTCTCATCTGGCAAACCTACCGACCCCTGAACCAGTTTACGAACTCTTCGCTGCACTCCTGTAACTCAAATATATCCGTTCTGAAATAAGAAGCAAACTGTACACAGTGCTCCAGGTGCAATTGTGATCTCATCGAGGCAGTGTGACTTTATTACTTTTTCATCATAGTTTAGAGATGCAGCGCGGAAACTGGCCCTTCGGCCCACCGAGTCTGCGCCGACCAGCGATCCCTGGTCACTGACACTATCCTACATACACTAGGGACAATTTACAATTTTTTACCAAGCCAATTAGCCTACAAACCTGTACATCTTTGCAGTGTGGGAGGAAAAAACCGGAGAAAACCCAAGCAAGTCATGGGGAGAACGTACAAACTCCGTACAGTCAGCACCCAGAGTCAGGATCGAACCCAGGTTTCTGCCACTCTAAGGCAGCAACTCTATCGCTGCACCACCGTGCCACCCTATACTTCTGTAATAAAGGCCATTGTATCATTTGCCCTGATATTTGCTTGCTGCACCTTGCTTGTAGCCTTCAGTGATATGCAGGCCCAGGTCCCTTTGAAGATCAACACTATCTCCACCGATCTCCACCATTTAACAAAGACTTGGCTTCCCTGTTGCATTAAAGTGCATATTCCCCACATTGCATTCTATCTGCCATGTTCTCACCCCACACTCAGCTTTTCTAAATCCCAGAAAAGCTTTCACGTCCTCTCCCATAATAATAATTCCATTAGTTTAATACCATCAGCATACCCTGTACATGAAATCCACTCACTTCACTCACCATTTAAAAAGTACCCTGCTCTCCTGCTTCATGCACTAATCTGGTATTTTGTTGGTTCACATGCTTAATCAATGGTGTTTTATCATTAATGTTTTATTATTATTAATGTTTAGTGTTTTCTGAGTCATTCGTAACTGGCACTGTATGTCATGTTGTTACTTGTGGGCGGAGCACCAAGGCAAATTCCTTGTATGTGAATACTTGGCCAATAAACTTACTTACTTACTAAATAGATGATCTTATTTCCCACATTAAATTCTCACGTTTACATCACAATTCCTGCTGGGTTTTGCTTTATTCTTTATGTGACGTCCGCTCATTGTCTCCACCGCCTTTCAGTAAGGTTATACTTGAGGGTGATTTTCTGTTACTACGATGAAAGTGCTGAACTAAATATGTCAGGCAGCATCTGTGGAGGGCATGAGTAGGTGATGTTTCAGGTCGGGACCCTTCTTCAGACTGATAATTGGTTTCTACAGGATGTACTATTTTGTGAACTGCTGTAAACAATGAGGTTTTACATATTCCAGGGATGGCCTGGCCCAAGCATAAATGAAGCCTTGGTGTACTTTTTGGCACACCAAATATGGTTCCTGACAACGTAGGAGTTGATAGCGATTCTTCCCAAAAGTGGTGATTCAATGGCAGCTAGACTTCAGAATGCAAGCTTTCTTTGAAACATTAAGCCACTTCAACTTTGGGAAGCTCTAATGTCAAAAGGAATAGGAGTAGAATTAGGCTGTTCGGCCCATCCAGTCTACTCCGCCATTCAATCATGGCTGATCTATCTCTTCCTCCTAACCTCATTCTCCTGCCTTCTCCCCATAATATCTGACACCTGCACTGATCAAGAATCCATCTATCTCTGCCTTAAAAATATCCACCGACTTGGCCTCTACAGCCTTCTGTGGCAAAGAATTCCACATATTCACCTAAATACATTTGACTAAATACATTTCTCTGACTAAATACATTTCTCCTCATCTCCTTCCAAAAAAAGCGTCCTTTAATTCTGAGGCTATGACCTCTAGGCCTAGACATCCTCTCATCCCGTTCTATTTTTTTTCTTTCAGTTAGTGGATATGGATGGCTGGAGATTGGTGAGTGGAGATCGCCAAGAACTCCCAGTGTCTCTTATCCCTGGAAATAGAGAGGTTGAAGCCAATCTCCACGATGTGACCGATATTTACCAGGATCTCTACTGGCGCGCACCACCTCCTTACCTTGGAGACCAGGTACACATTAGACTTTGGAGATACAGCGTGGAAACAAGCCCTTCGGCCCACCAAGCCCGCGCCGACCTGCAATCACCCTGTGCACTAACACTATCTTACACACCAGGGGTGATTTACAATTTTACCTAAGCCAATTGCGGGATTGGAAGATCGTGTTGGAGCCGGCTTTTGTCGTCCATTTTGTAAGTGGCTGTGCACTGGAACCATTCTGCTCTGGTGATGGGCCCAGTAAATAGTTAGAGTGCTGGATGGACTTTCACCAAATGGCCAGCTTTTCTTGATGGTAATTCTGCATTGACGCTAGAGTTATGGTCTTCCGAGCAAGTCGACTGGATTCACACGACCAGTGTGCCATGATAATAGACAAGCTATGGGGAGTCAGGAGGAGAATAGATTACTACAGTGCTCTCAGACTCTGACCTCGCCGATGGAATAATTATTGATAGATGCTTAGTAAAACCAATTTTCAAATGCAATCCAGATGTGCCAGTTATTATTGTTATTAAATACAGCCAATCCACAGCTTGGCCCAGTAAATGTGGGCCGAAGGGCCTGTTTCCATGCTGTATGACTATCTATCCATAAGGTCATAAAGTGACAGGGGCATAATTAGGCCATTCAGCACATCAAGTCTACTCTGCCATTCAATCATGGCTGATCTATCTCTCCCTCAGAAGCCCATTCTCCTGCCTTCTCCCCATGACCCCTGACACCCATTACAGGTTAACTGAGTGATGTGCAGTCCAATTCCTGCACTCATTCCAAATATTTTTCTTCATCCCATCTTAAATCTGTGTGTGACATAAACGTTTCTGTTTTGAAGGTTTCCTCTTACGGAGGGCACCTGATGTACCGGCTTGGCTCCCAGGTTCAGCGCGGTGACATCCTCTCCCTCCCGGTCGAAGTTCGCCCTGACGTGATTCTGAAGGTGAGATTCAGTAACAGCGCGGCCACTGGAACCACTCAGCGATTCAGTCCAATGCAATCACGCTTTATTGCCACACGTACCGAGGTGCAGTGGAATGCTTTGTTTTTACATGCAACCCGGTAGAACCACACAGCGGACCTCACCTCGGCAGCACACACACAGTCGCCACGTTTCTGGCGTCGACAAAGTTACATGACGTTCATCGAACAGACTTACCTTCGGTCCACAGCGGCGATCCAGGCCGGCCGTGGCAGCAGGCTGCCCCCAGCCGGGCAACCCCCCCATCATTCTCAGTGGTCCCCCATCAGGTCCCTTCTTTGATCTCAGCGCCCCCCCACGCCCCCGCAGGATCCCCCATCGTTCTTGGCGGCCTCACATGGTCCCCCCTCTCGTTCCCCCATCATTCCCACCCACCGCACCCACCACCCTTCGATCTCAGCGGCTCCCTGCTGGGTCCCTCCATTGTTATCAGTAGCCCCTCACCAGGACCCCCCTTTGATCTGTGGCCACTCCCCCCACCAGGTCATCTCTTCATTCTCTTCCATCTCCCCCATGGGACCTCCTTTAATCTCGGTGGCCTCGTTACCAAAGCCAAACCTATAGTGCAGACTTTGGGATACACTAAATGTTTTAATTCTGAATCGTGTGTCCCCCTGACACGCTCTACTGATTTTTGATTATTGTGTTTAAATTGGACAATTAAAAAAAAAATTGTTAACTCCCTCATCCTCAGGGAAATCAGATGACCATAATGTACGTGGCCAAGGAATATCCAGCTCCTGGGCAGCATCATGAGAGCCGACTGCAACTGGTGGAGGTTTGAGACTCAACTCATTTATTATTTGTTTCAAGTTATTGGACCTATTGGGATGCTGTTACAGTAGTGCTGTGTACGATATGTGTTATCATGGCTGTATGTCATTCACGTGCCAAACAAATCTGCATTATCCAAAAAAAATGAATGTTAGCAATTATCCTTTTCATTTCAGGTTTGGAGTTTAAAAAGAAAAGCGTGGCAGAGGGGTTAGTCTTTGGTTCTTAATGTACTAGCTCGAGAGTGTTTTGTTGTCCTAAGTTCTGAAACGGAACAACTACATTCTTACTTGCAGCAGCTCAACAGATATGTAACCATATGCTGCTGCTTGTGCTCCACCTCCATGCATTCAGCGATGCATTTGCACGTGAAGGCAAGTACAACTTGCAACCGATCGTCTTGTTTGCATTGTGTGAGAAGGAACTGCAGGTGCTGGTTTAAACAGAAGATAGACACAAAACGCTGGAGTAACTCAGCGGGACAGTCAGCACCTCTGGAGAAAAGGAATAGGTGACGTTTCGGGTCAAGACTCTTCTTCAGACTCAGAGTCAGGGGAAAGGGAACGAGAGATGCAGATGGAACATAGAACAAATGAATGAAAGATATGCAAAAAGCAACGATGATCAGGGAAAGGTGGAGCCCACAATGGTCTATTGTGGGCTCCACCTTTCCTTGGTCAGTCTTGTTTGCATTGATTGACATGGATGGCCACAAATGTCTCCTCTTCCCTACAGAGTGTTTAAACAAACTGCATGAGGTCCTTCACAAAGAGTGGCGTTCGAACCTCTCTCGAATGCAGAATGAGGTGGAGTAAGATGTCGTCCAGGAGTTGCGTCCAGCACTCATTTTGCACGTGTTGAGCAGGCTTAGCACTGGAGACAAACGTGCCCAGTGTAAATGTGGCCTCTGGCTGACAAGGAAGCGAGGTGTAGCATTTTCAGATGCAAAGTCAGAGTGAGGGTCAGGGTAGACCTTTTGTTCTGATCCACAAAGGATTGGATCGATGTGGAAACATAAAAGGTGGACAAGGCAGCTGTAGAGGAATTGAATTGTAATTTGAGTATTTGACGTTGGAACAAATGTATTTTTGCCCAGAGTAACTTCAGGCACGTACAAACCCATAACCCGGTGTCCCGAGAAGAGATGATGATGGTGCTGGCCAGCCTGGATGGCCTACAGATACGGGTCCTTCACTCCCAATTGGCCAAGCGAGTCACACTGCGCAATGTAATCCTCGAGCAAGCTGCAAACTCTGGAGATGGAGATGCTGCCAGCAATGTGGAAATCTGTCTCTGTCCAGCTAACTATGTGGGGGATTCATGTCAGGTATGAGTGATTCTTTCTTGTTATTGTTGGTGGGTGTTCACAGAAATGCATCTTCCTTGCTGCTGAGGAGTTAATCATTCACGTGTTGGAAACATGAGGTCAGCTTCGAGATAAAGCGCAGAAGAAGGCCCTTCGGCCCACCAAGTCTGCGCTGACTAATGACCTCCATACAAGAGCACTATCCTATGCACACTAGAGACAATTTACCAAAGCTTAATCATACCTGTATGTCTTTGGAGAGTGGGAGGAAACTGGGGTGCCCAGAGAAAACCCACGTGGTCACGGGGAGAACATGCGAACTCTGCACAGACAGCACCTATAGTCAGGATGGAACCCGGGTGTCTGGCACTGTAAGGCAGCAATTCTACCGCTGTGCCACTGTTCTGTCCTCTGCGTTGTGTGGGTCGATTCATTTAAACCTGGAATTGTTCTTATTGGAGGTTTTCGGAGACCTGATGGTAGAACAGGTAGAAGATTGGAGTTTCCCAGAATGGTCACAGCAGGAACAGAGATCATTTGGCCAAACGAGTTTGCACCAGCTCTAAGTCAGAACAGTCTGGCTGGTCCCATTCCTGTACCCTCTCCACCTGGCCCTGCAAATTCCTTCATTGAATCTACTTCCTCTGCAACCTCTCGCAGTGCGTTCCAGAGCCCAAACACATCCTGCACAAGACAACTGTTCCTCATTTGTTTTGGTTTAGTTTAGTTTGGTTTAGAGATACAACATGGAAACAGGCCCTTCAGCCCACTGACTCCATGCCAACCACCGACCACCCGTTCACACTAGTTCTATGTTCTCCCAGTTTCCCACCCACTCCCCTCACAACAGGGGCCAAGTTACAGAGGCCAACTAACCTGCAACCCTGCACGACGTTGGGATATTGGAGGAAACTAGAACACCCAGAGTAAACCCACACGGTCACAAGGAGAACACGCAAAGTCCACACCTAGGTTGTAATGGAACCCAGACCTCTGGTGCTGTGAGGCAGCGGCTCTGCCAGCTGCACCACTGTGGTCATTTTGCCAATTGTCCTCATTCTTTCCACCTAGTTCTGGACCACTCTGCCAATAAGTGCATTGATATTTGAGAGAAACCACACTTTTGCTTCACAGTGATTTTTTCCCGCCCAAGAGTGGAATTTCTTTGTAACATCTGTAGAGAAAGAAGGAGCGGACTTTACGGGTGCAAACCGATTAGTGAGTTTCTGTGAGCTTTATCACAGGCAGGTTAAGTCAAACAACGTCCTTTTATGCTATTGGATTTTTACCAGATAATGCTGTGTATTCTCATTGCAATCTTATTGGTCAGTGACTTTGTTTCATCTATTGCAAGTAAATTGCTGATAGCATCACTGATAATGGCAAGAATGCATTAACTTTTTGGGTTCACTATCATTCAAGTTGTCCTGAACCTGATGTTTTTCATTGTTGTGTCCTTTAGAACTGACCATCTGTGATAACATGTTATGACATTCTATGATAGTCATATTCATACAGCACAGAAAGAGGCCCTTCAGCCCAACTCGTCCATGCTGACTAAGATGCCCATCTAAGCTAATTATTTGCCCGGGTTTGACCCATATCCCTCTAAACCAATACTGTCATAGAGTCATCCAGCATGGAAACAGGCCCTTAGGCCTAACTTGCCCACACCAACCCATCTACGCTAGTCCCACCTGCCCGCATTTGGCCTGTATCCTTCTAAACATTTCCTATCCATGCACCATGTTTTGCCTTAGAACCAAGTTTCTTGGCACAGTTACCTGATTAAAAGTACTTGAGATAAACACATTCCTTTACATATTTTATCAATTTGGTTGGAGACTAGTGTTGCTAACCAACATTAATGTCATTGGCAAGACTGTGATTGATGTTAAAGCTTGAATTGTAGTTTCATTTGGCTGCTTGATCAGTGTAGTTTAGTTTGGAGATGCGGTTTGGAAACAGGCCCACCAAGTCCATGCCGATCATTGATCACCCCTTCACACTAGGCCCATGTTATGCCATTTTCCCACTCCCTACACAGTAGCGGCAATTTGCAGCGGCCTGAGGTCAGGATCAAACCCAGGTCTCTAGCACTGTGAGGCAGCAGCTCTACCAGCTGTACAAGTATATTCTGTGAAAGAGAGAAAAGCTAAGCATTACAAAGCTTGGGCAGCTTACAGCCCAGTGGTATGAACGTTGATTCCTCTAAATTCAAGTAACCCCTGCATTTCCTCTCCTGACCCCTAGTTGGCCTACTAGTTCTGTTCGCATCCTTATATCCCGTTGTTATCATCTCTTTCCCAGCCAACAATGGGCCATTGTGGGCTCCACCCTCCCTTGGGCATCTATTGCTGGCCCTGCTTTGTTCGTGCCTTTTCCTACCTCCTGTTCCCTCCCCCACACTTTCAGTCTGAACCAATTCCTGACCCAAAACATCACCCATCCTTTTTCTCCAGAGATGCTGCCTGTCCCGCTGAGTTACTCCAGCACTTTGTGTCTTTCTCAGCGTTACTAACGTTGGATATCATTTTCCTTTCTTGGCCCCAACAGGACTGTTCGCCAGGTTATTATCGAGATACAAAAGGTCTCTTCCTGGGTAAATGTGTACCCTGCAATTGCAACGGCCATTCTGACCAGTGCCTGGATGGAACAGGAATATGCGTAGTAAGTATTTGTTTTGCAAATCTATTAAATCATTTGGAATTAAGGCCTTTTTAAGTTTAAAAAAATGCATTGTAGGCTGAGGGCGTGACCTGACAAAATTATGAGAGGCGTAGATTAGAAACTTTTTCCCCAGGGATGGAATATTAAATATTCGTGCATAGGTTGATTGAGAAGGGGACAGTCTAAAGGAGATCTGTAAGGTTATAATTGTCAGCCAAGTGTTTAATTATAAAACCTTTTCTACCCAGAACTGCCAGCATAATACGGAAGGAGGTAACTGTGAGCGCTGTAAGGCCGGGTTGGTTCGAAACGCCACACTGGAAGCGGCTTCTCTCTGCGAACAGTGCCCATGCCCCCTCAGTGTATCTACCAACAAGTGCGTATATCCGAACACTGTGGGGAGGGTTGGGGCTGGTGGTCGGAGGACATGGCGGGATCTCTAAAATTAATTTTTCTCAACCTCTTGGTTCTGAGTTTTGATATGTATTTAAACACCGCTCATTATTGCAGCTTTGCAAAGGATTGTGTTCTCCGTGGAAATCGGTTCCAGTGCTTCTGCAAGCCGGGGTATGCTGGCTTAAAATGCGAAAGGTCAGTATTTTGTGTGCATGTGAAACAAAATAGAGAGGGAGCGCGAAACCACGCAATATTAATATACATCACTTGTCAAGCCATCTCCACCATGACGGGAGGTGAGGCTGATTCTTTAAATCAGCGCTAGTTGTATATCTAAACCATTCGGCATAAGAAGAAATAGCTTGTCGACCATTGTCTTTTTGAGAGTATCTTATAAACTCACGGTAGCCATGAAAGCAAACTATGGGACAACAAATCTATACAATGGGAGGTTAATTAAGAGTTAGAAATGCAGATTTTTATGCTACTGTAATCTAATATGATAGCCCTTTTGAAAATGTGTAATCTGGAGTATTTATGATTTTTTTGAGAACCCTTATATATATTTAGATCTGAACTTTTAGTCTTTTTAGGTTAGTTCAGTTCAGAGGGACAGTGCGGTAACAGGCCCTGAGTCCACACTGACCAACAATCCCGGAACCCCAGCACTATCCTATACAATAGACAATAGGTGCAGGAGAAGGGCCATTTGGCCCATCGAGCCAGCACCGCCATTCAATGTGATCATGGCAGATCATCCCCAATCAGTACTACGTTCCTGCCTTTTCACCATATCCCCTGACTCCGCTATTTTTAAGAGCCCTATCTAGCTCTCTCGTGAAAGCATCCAGAGAACCTGCCTCCACCACCCTCTGAGGCAGAGAATTCCATAGACACACTAGGGACAATTTACAATTTTTACCGAATTTTTCACTCACAAACCTGTGCGTGGTTGGAATGTGGGAGGAAACCAGAACACCCAGAGAAAGCTCACATGGTCACGGGGAGAATGTACAGACAGCATCCATAGTCAGGTCCGAATGCAATTCTCTGACGCTGTAAGCAACTCTGCCACAGCGAATTATTCTCAAGAAAAGACATTTGGATATGTACGTGGATAGGAAATGATTAGAGGGACATAGGCTAGTGTAGGACTAGTGCAGATGGGGCACCGAAGGGCCTGTTTTTGTGCTATGTGACTTTATGACTAAACAGCCACTGGTAACAGGCTTCGGAGAGTCTTGGCAGATTGACTCTCCTAATCTCCTGTATCTCTGTGCTTTGTCTTTATTCAATCACATTAGCCAATTCAGAAAGTGGCAAATCAGGAAAAACACCGTCTTACCGGGACTGATATAACCATATAACCATATAACAATTACAGCACGGAAACAGGCCATCTCCGCCCTTCAAGTCCGTGCCGAACAACTTTTTTCCCCTAGTCCCACCTGCCTGCACTCATACCATAACCCTCCATACCCTTCTCATCCATATGCCTATCCAATTTATTTTTAAATGTTACCAACGAACCTGCCGCCACCACTTCCACTGGAAGCTCATTCCACACCGCTACCACTCTCTGAGTAAAGAAGTTCCCCCTCATGTTACCCCTAAACCTCTGTCCCTTAATTCTAAAGTCATGTCCTCTTGTTTGAAACTTCCCTATTCTCAAAGGGAAAAGCTTGTCCACATCAACTCTGTCTATCCCTCTCATCATTTTAAAGACCTCTATCAAGTCCCCCCTTAACCTTCTGCGCTCCAGAGAATAAAGACCTAACTTATTCAACCTATCTCTGTAACTTAGCTGTTGAAACCCAGGCAACATTCTAGTAAATCGCCTCTGTACCCTCTCTATTTTGTTGACATCCTTCCTATAATTGGGCGACCAAAATTGTACACCATACTCCAGATTTGGTCTCACCAATGCCTTGTACAATTTTAACATTACATCCCAGCTTCTATACTCAATGCTCTGATTTATAAAGGCTAGCATACCAAAAGCTTTCTTTACCACCCTATCTATATGAGATTCCACCTTCAAGGAACTATGCACGGTTATTCCCAGATCCCTCTGTTCAACTGTATTCTTAAATTCCCTACCGTTTACAATGTACGTCCTATTTTGATTTGTCCTGCCAAGGTGTAGCACCTCACATTTATCAGCATTAAACTCCATCTGCCATCTTTCAGCCCATTTTTCCAACTGGCCTAAATCATTCTGAAGACTTTGGAAATCCTCTTCATTATCCACAACACCCCCTATCTTGGTATCATCTGCATACTTACTAATCCAATTTACCACCCCTTCATCCAGATCATTGATGTACATGACAAACAACAAAGGACCCAACACAGATCCCTGAGGCACACCACTAGTCACCTGCCTCCAACCCGACAAACAGCCATCCACCATTACCCTCTGGCTTCTCCCATTCAGCCACTGTTGAATCCATCTTGATATTCCTGCATTTATACCCAACAGTTGAACCTTCTTAACCAACCTTCCATGAGGAACCTTGTCAAAGGCCTTACTGAAGTCCATATAGACAACATCCACTGCTTTACCCTCGTCAATTTCCCTAGTAACCTCTTCAAAAAATTCAAGAAGATTAGTCAAACATGACCTTCCAGGCATAAATCCATGTTGACTGTTCCTAATTAGACCCTCTTTATCCAGATACTTATATATATTATCTCTAAGTATCTTTTCCATTAATTTGCCCACCACTGAAGTCAAACTAACCGGTCTATAATTGCTAGGTTTACTTTTAGAACCCTTTTTAAACAATGGAACAACATGCGCAGTACGCCAATCCTCGGGGACTATTCCCGTTTCTAATGACATTTGAAATATTTCTGTCATAGCCCCGACTATTTCTACACTAACTTCCCTCAATGTCCTAGGGAATATCCTGTCAGGACCTGGAGATTTATCCACTTTTATATTTTTCAAAAGTGCCAGTACTTCTTTTACTTTGAAACTCATAGTATCCATAGCTACTCTACTAGTTTCCCTTACCTCACATAATTCAATATCCTTCTCCTTGGTGAATACCGAAGAAAATAAATTGTTCAATATCTCCCCCATCTCTTTTGGCTCTGCAGATAGCTGTCCACTCGGTCTCTCCAATGGACCAATTTTATCCCTTGTTATCCTTTTGCTATTAATATAGCTGTAGAAACCCTTTGGATTTACTTTCACCTTACTTGCCAAAGCAACCTCATATCTTCTTTTAGCTTTTCTAATTTCTTTCTTAAGATTCTTTTTACATTCCTTATACTCCTCAAGCACCTCATTTACTTCATGCTGCCTATAATTATTGTAAATCTCCCTCTTTTTCCGAACAAGATGTCCAATTTCCCTTGAAAACCAGGGCTCTTTCCGATTTTTACTGGTTCCTTTCAACCGAACAGGAACATAAAGATTCTGTACTCTTAAAATTTCCCCTTTAAATGTCCTCCATTTCTCCTCTACATCTTTCCCATAAAACAAAATGTCCCAGTTCACTCCTTTTAAATCATCTCGCATCTCGTTAAAGTTAGCCTTTCTCCAATCAAAAATCTCAACCCTAGGCCCAGTTCTGTCCTTCTCCATAATTATATTGAAACTAATGGTATGGTGATCACTGGACCCGAAGTGCTCCCCAACGCATACCTCCGCCACCTGTCCCGTCTCATTTCCTAACAGGAGGTCCAGCACTGCCCCTCCTCTAGTAGGCACCTCTTTGCATAAGAGATTAGCATACAAACTTAAAGCACACGGTATTGGGGGTTCAGTATTGATGTGGATAGAGAACTGGCTAGCAGACAGGAGGCAAAGGGTAGGAGTAAACGGGTCCTTTTCAGAATGGCAGGCAGTGACTAGTGGGGTGCCGCAAGGCTCAGTGCTGGGACCCCAGCTATTTACAATATATATTAATGATTTGGACGAGGGAATTCAATGCAACATCTCCAAATTTGCAGATGATACCAAGCTGGGGGGTATAGTTAGGTGTGAGGAGGATGCTTGGAGGCTGCAGGGTGATTTGGATAGGCTGAGTGAATGGGCAGATGCATGGCAGATGCAGTACAATGTGGATAAATGTGAGGTTATCCACTTTGGTGGCAAAAACATGAGGGTAGACTATTATCTGAATGGTGGCAGATTAGGTAAGGGGGAGATGCAACGAGACCTGGGTGTCATGGTACACCAGTCATTGAAAGTAGGCATGCAGGTGCAGCAGGCAGTGAAGAAAGCAAATGGTATGTTAGCATTCATAGCGAAAGGATTTGAGTATAGGAGCAGGGAGGTTCTACTGCAGTTGTACAGGGTTTTGGTGAGGCCACACCTGGAGTACTGCGTACAGTTTTGGTCTCCAAATCTGAGGAGAGACATCCTTGCCATAGAGGGGGTACAGAGAAGATTCACCAGACTGATTCCTGGGATGTCAGGACTTTCATATGAGGAAAGATTGGATAGACTCGGTTTGTACTCGATGGAATTTAGAAGATTGAGGGGGGATCTTATAGAAACCTACAAAATTCTTAAGGGGTTGGACAAGCTAGATGCTGGAAGATTGTTCCCGATGTTGGGGGAGTCCAGAACAAGGGGTCACAGTCTAAGGATAAGGGGGAATTCCTTTAGGACCGAAATGAGGAAAACATTCTTTACACAGAGAGTGGTGAGTCTCTGGAATTCTCTGCCACAGAAGGTAGTTGAGGCCAGTTCATTGGCTATATTTAAGAGGGCGTTAGATGTGGCACTTGTGGCTAAAGGGATCAGGGGGTATGGAGAGAAGGCAGGTACGGGATACTGAGTTGGATGATCAGCCATGATCACATTGAATGGCGGTGCAGGCTCGAAGGGCCGAATGGCCTACTCCTGCACCTATTTTCTATGTTTCTATGTTTGTATTGCTGTAAAAAACTATCCTGCACACATTTTACAAACTCCAAACCATCCAGCCCATAATACAGTATAATCTTTGAATATATTGCTCGAGGCTATAAACACAAGTGGAGTGAATTTTGTTGTTGTTCTAACCATTTCTGCCCCGTTAAAAACTGTTGTCCTTTATTGTGAAGGTGTGCCCCAGGTTACTATGGAAACCCAATGGTCTTGGGAAGCCAATGTCAGCCGTGCAATTGTAATGGCAACACGGACTCAAACATGCTCTTCAGCAGTTGTGATTCACTGACAGGAGAGTGTCTGGGGTGTATGCACAACACTGCTGGGCCACACTGCGAACACTGTGCCCCAGGTTTCTATGGAGATGCACTGATCAGCAAGGAGTGTGCACGTAAGTTGAGTGTGTCATTAGATGAACATGTGGAACTCCTTCCAGAAATTATATTGTTTCTCATTCAATGTTTTCTAATGCCTCCTCGTAATATTCATTTTAGAAAGATAATTGGTTCTTGTGCAATTATTTTCTGTGCAAAAAGACAAATCTGCATCCGTAACACAGGTAATTCTCTCCCCTCCCACTTCACCCGGTCTCCACCGAGTCAGAGGCCTGAGCAGAATTCCCAACCCCAGGAAGACGGGTCACAGTATGTATGGTGGGCAAATGTCCCACCCTAACTCACCCCTTATGGGCAATCTGCCCAAGGGGAAGGGCCGGCTCAAGGACTGTGATCCGGAGCAAGACCAACTAATAATACAAGTAAAATTACAAGTTCCCACTGGCAGGTGCCTGTTTGTCTTGTGAACTACATGTCTCGTTTGAAAGTGTGTGTGTAAGTGTGTGCACTGCATATTATATATATTATAATGCAGATTATATATTTATATGTATACATATATGTGTGTGTTTTATAGTATGATGTATGTTATAGTTATATATATAAAGTATAATGTACAGTGCGTGTAGAGTATAATACATATCATGTACAGCATGATATATTATGTAGTATAATGGTACAATATATAAGTATACACAGTGTAGTGTGTGTGTGCGTGTGTATATATATATATATGTGTGTGTGTGTGTGCAAGTTTTATATATAATATAGTATAATATATATAGTACACACACATCAGGCTCTGAAGAAGGGTCTTGACCCAAAACATCACCCATTCCTTCTATCCAGAGATGCTGCCTGTCCTGCAGAGTTACTCCAGCATTTTGTCTCTATATAAGGATCATTGAGTGCTCTCTTGTGCAACTTTCATATTGTGTCATCAATCTGCATCTTGGCTGGCTGATGGCTTTTCTGGCTCTCTTGGTTTAAACCTCCAGTCTTAACTAAACTGAGAAACCTCTCAAGTGTTTGAAGAAGGACTTAACATTCCGTCAATTGCACTTTAACTCTTCAGAGACTTTTTGAATATCAAGTTGGTAATGACGGAAGTCATGTCTGTAGAAACTAATTTTAAAAGATTGTCATTGAGTGACAATTCCTTTCATTTTCATGTTGAATTATGTGTTTCCTTTTCAACATAATCTCTTTTGAATGTGGTTCAAAAATGGTGCCTCCTGGCCTTTAATCCTCCATCAGCTCTCCAAAGTGCATGGTCTGAGCATATGTGTGGGACGTAGGAATGGGAAGTGGGTTCCTGCCATGTCTGTCCATGTCTGTTCAGAGCGATTGTTGGCATCATTTACACACAGCTGGGAACAATTTGGTTAAACATGTTCCTCCTTTTTCTTTCAACAGTCATTCTGTTATATTTTCTGTAATCTTCAGGAATCCGATGGGCTTCTTTTGTGGAATTGAAGTATATTCCTACCATCGCAATATATTAGCCACATATATTGGCAAAGGGTATAAGGGTGGCCCAGTTGTAGAGTTGCTGCCTTACAGCACCAGAGACTTGGTTTTGATCCTGACTATGGGTGCTGCCTGTACGGAGTTTGTACGTTTCTCCCTGTGACTGTGTGGGTTTTCCCCGGGTGCTCCGGTTTCCTCCCACATTCCAAAGCCGTGCAGGTTTGCAGGTTGGTTGGCTTCTGAAAATTGTCCCTCATGTGTAGGATAGAACTCCGGGTGCTCTGGTTTCCTCTCATGCTCCAAAGATATCCAAGTTCGTAGGTAAATTGTCCCAAATGCTTAGAATAGTGCTAATGTACCGTGTGATCACTGGTCGGTGCAGACTCGTTGGGCCAAAGGGCCTGTTTCCACGCTGTATCTCTAGAGGTCGGCTACTTCCTCTTTAGAGCCATTCCCACCGATATAGATTGTTACTGATATACATTGCTCCAAATAAAATCCAGTTCCTGTTGATTTTTTTTTTGTTGTGAGCGGTCTCTTTAATGCGTCCTCTCTTAAAATTTATCTACAAATGCCAGTAATCAGTAGCATATTCTGCCTCCCTTCCTTGAGAGTATCGAAGGAAGTGAGATCAGTGAATGAAAAGCCTCTCATGTACTGAGGACACTCCCAAGAAATTTTGCAGTCAATAAATTACTTTTAAAATGCATTTTGCTGACTCTTTGTGAAAAGATAGAACAGCAATTTTCCCTAACAGGCCCAATAAATAACTACTTAATTGCCATCGGCTGGGGTTTATTAAAGGGCCATTCTTGAAATAAGCTCCATTGGAGTTCCTGAACATGTTTTCTATCAATTGGAGCAATCAGGCAGCCCCTATCCAGTCCACAGTGGGTTACGTGCCCAAGTCCTGCTCAACATGTTCCCACATTTCTCTGCTTCGAGAGGTGACGTTCATCTACCAAATGCAGCAGCATTGAGTCAAGGTTAATCCATCACCTGAGATGGCAGTGATCAGTTATTCATGGGCTTGCATCATATACAGCCACCACGCATTTTACACATGTTTGATTAATGAGTTTTTAGAATAATGCGCTTGTCTGAATACTGCTAAAGTTTAATTCACATGCTCCTATTTTCAGAATGACGCATACTTAAATTTCTGCCTGGCACCGTACGGCAGTGAGGGCGCGTGTGTTGCCTGTCATATGCCTTAGACTGCAGACCCTTCCTGTCTGAAGAAGGGTCTCAACCTGAAACGTCACCTGTTCCTTTTCTCCAGAGATGCTGCCTGACCCGCTGAGTTACTCCAGCATTTTGCATCCATCTGCAGTGTAAACCAGCTTCTGCAGTTCCTTCCTACATCTGTTTGACTTCCGCGCTTTTCGATTTACACGCTGCTTTTCCACTGCGTAGCCCCTTTGTGAAACGCAAAGTGCCTGTACTTTGTATTGAAACAATACCAGCCTTGCCTATGAATTCCTCCCGTTAGCTGTGTGAGACGTTGTCAATGGTGGCAGCAATTTCACGTGCACTGCCTCTGAAATTCATTCACTGAAGCTAAGAGAACAGTTCAGTAAAACCCTATGAGTTTCTAAATATTTAAATATGAGTTCAATGTCTGTCACGTGTTGTAATTGACCTTTGTGATATTAACTCAGTAAAACTGCAAGTTTTTCCATTGAGTGTTGTTTAACTTTGTGAATCCCCAGCTTGCAGTTGTTCACCATGTGGGACTGAGTCTTGTGATGGGCGCACTGGTGAGTGTCGATGCAAGCCCGGGGTGACGGGACCACAGTGTGACCAGTGTGAGGTAAGCAAAGCTTGGTTTATTCCACTTGGACATCACATATTATGGAAGGAGTGGCCCATTTCCCTCAAATCCCAGCATCCCAATGTTTGTGCCTCTCTGTCGCGCTGTTGGCAATTAATCCTCATCGATTAGCTTGCTCTGGACCCAGAAATGGCTCAAGGACAATCTGGGCTTTGGGAGCCAAGACGTCCTTCCTCTTGGAAACTTGGGCAAAGCCGGGAGTACATCGAGACTTTCTCCCCAATATGCCACGTGTCCTTCTGACATTAAATATTTGCTAGCTGAAGACAGGTGTGAGCTGAGGAGGATGGATGCTGGCTGAGAATGATTGCAGGAGAACACAACACAGTTTATGCTGCAGCTTAGTCATCAGGGGAAACATATTTATTGAGTCTTAGAGTCTTATAGCATGAAAACAGGCCCTGCTGCCCAACTTGTCCACACCAAACAACATGGCCCATCTATACTAGTCCCACCTGCTTGTGTTTGCCCCACATTCCTCAAAACCTGTCCTACCTATGTACCTGTCTAAATGTTTCTTAAGACATGCGATGGTACCTGTCCCAACTACTTCCTCCAGCAGCTCATTCCATACACCCACCGCCCTTTGTCTTAAAAAGCTACCCCACATGTTCCTATTAATACTCCCCCCCCCCCCCCCCACCTCAAACTCCCAGCTTAAACCTATGTCCCCTGCTTCTCAATTCCCCTCCTCTCTGGGCAAGAGATGCTGTGCGTCTACCCGATCTACTCTCGTGATTTTGTACACCTCTAAAAGATCGCCCCTCGTTCTCCTGTGCTGCAAGGAATCGAGTTCTAGCCTGCCCTACCTCTCCCGATGCCCTCGAGTCCTGACAACACCCTCGTAAATCGTCTCTTCACCATTTCAAGTTGGACAACATCTTTCCTATAACATGATGCCCAAAACGGCACGCTATACTCCAAAATGCAGCCTCAGCAAGATCTTATATAACTGCAATATTACTTCTTCTATACTTAATACTCCGACTGATGAAGGCCAATGTGACAAATGCCTCTTTGACCACCCTATCAACCTGTGATGCCACTTTCAATGAACTATGTACCTGCACTCCTAGATCCCTCTGCACCACAACACTCCCCAGAGCCCTGCCTTTCACTGTGTAAGCCTGGTTAGTTTTCCAAAAATGCAACACCTCACATTTCTCAGTATTAAAGTCCATCAACCAATCCTCAGCCCACCTGTCCAACCGATCAAGATCCTGCTGCAATTTTTGACGACCATCTTCACTATCTGCCAAACCACCCACTTTTGTGTCATCTGCAAACTTGCTAATCATGCAATGTACGTTCTCATCCAAATCATTGATATAGATGACAAACAGTAATGGGCCCCGCACCAAATCCTGAGGCACAGGCCTCCAGTCCAAAAGGCAATCTTCCACCATCAACCTCTGCTCCCTTCCATGAAACCAATTTTCTATTCATTCAGCGATCTCTCCTTGGATCCCATGGGATTTAATCTTCCAGAGCAGCCTACCATGCGGAACCTTGTTGGATGCCTTGCTGAAATCCATGTACACAACATGTTCAGGTAGATGGATAGGAAAGGTTCCGAGGATGTGGGCCAAACGCAGGCTGATGGGACAAGCTTAGATTGGGCATCTTGGTCGACATGGATGAGTTGGGCTGAAGGGTCTGTGCTGTATCACTCAATGAATACCAGTGGTTGGTTTGTTTGAGACACACCAGTCAGTTTTGCTTCCAAAACCTGCGAGCCACTGCCGTCGCCTCATGTATTTTTTTTCTCTGCAGGTTGGATATTATGGATACGGAAGCTGCGCTGGCTGCCAGAGCTGTTCCTGCGATGTGGCTTCTCAGAATGAAATCTGTGACTCCCAGAGTGGCCAGTGTCCTTGCTTGCCCGGGGTATCCGGTCGGCAGTGCCAGCAGTGTGCCCCCGGGTATTGGCGCCTCAGTCCGAGCGGTTGCCAGAGTAAGTGGGTGCAAGCAGAGAGGACCGCGGAAGGCCCAACATATCATCTGTTCCTTTATGCTCTCGTTCACTGAAGTGCTGCAAGTCAGTCTGGCTTTTAAAAAAAAACAACGGAGAACACAAAATGCTGTAGTACAGGACGGGTCAGGCAGCATCCCTGGGGGATATGTAGAGGTGATGTATCAAATCGGGACCCTTCTTCAGACTAAGTTCCTCCAGCACTTTGTGTTTTACTCAAGATTCCAGCATTTACAGTTTCCTTGTGTCTCCAGGTTTTTTTAACTAAGTGTCCTCCTGTTAGAGCTACATTCCCTGCCGCAACGGGTGCATTCCCCAGTCCTCCCTGCCGTCTACAATCTTGGCTTGTAGAATTCCAATTCCAAATTGTGCATCATTTTATCCATTTGATTTTTCCTGGCAATGTTTCAAATTGAACAAGATTACAGAGGCATTGACAGGTGGGATGGTGAGAGTGTTTTTTCTTTGCTTGGGGAGTCTATGACAAGGGAAAACAGGCTCTGGATCAGTTCCACTGGCTCTCTCTTTTGCACGAGCTCTCTCTCTTTTGCGCTCTATCTCTCTTTTGCGCTCTCTCTCCCTTTTGTGCTCTCTCTCTTTCACGCTCTTTCTCACACTCTGCGCGCTTTCTCCCCCCTTTCCTGCTCTCTTTCTTTCACGTGCTCTCCCTTTTGAGCTCTTTCACAGCTCTTTCTCCCTTTTGCGCACACTCTCTCTTGCGCTCTCTCCCTCTCTGCCCCTTTTGCGCTCTCTCTCCCTCTTTCGCCCTCTCTCGCTCTCCCCACTCACTTAGGACTGGGAAGATGGGAGTTGTCTGCCGGTAGCATCGTACATCTATGGAATTCCCCACCACTGGGAGCTGTGGATCAGGGCAGTGTTTTGAACATTGACAGTCCTCGCCAGCCCCCGTAATGGTCCATGGGCATTGATGGCCCCCATGTCACTGCCAGCAAAAGCCCTCATTCCGATACCCTGGATTGTAGCCTTCCCGTTTCCATCAGCAGAACAAGGGTTTGGAATTTCAGCCCGTTTTATGTTCTTTCAAGGCAGTGAAGGAATAATGTCACAATTAACACTTTGAGATGTTTTGACTAAATGTAATGTAATTGTAATCCAGGATGCGTCTGCAATGGGGGTCCGTGTAACCCGTGGACTGGAGCGTGTGAGTGCAACAACGGCTTGTCGGGCAGGCAATGCGATGCCTGTTTGAAATTGTACGAGGTTCCTGTCGTCCATGGTCTCCATTCCATGAAGTGTGAGCGTGAGTGGCTTTGCGTTATCTTTTCTCTTCAAAACTTTTCACCTCAAGCGACGAGGGGTAAAACCTAACCGTTCTTCGATGCAGCTTGTGATAGTTGCATCGTGGTTCTTTTGGAAGATCTGAACCAGACGGCAGCCGTGCTGCCAGAAATCAGGGAGCAGCTTTCAAATGTCACCGCCAGTTCCATCGTGTGGAAGCGAATGAGCGCTCTGAACGACAGCTTGGGGCAGCTGGAGGTGAGTCACGCTGTGTGGTTGTATGTCTGAGCCCATAGAAATAACACAGTGGCGCAGAGGTAGAGTTGCTGCCTAAAGGGCCTGTCCTACCAGCATCCGACTCCATGCGATGAGCGTGATCAAACTAGAAGCGGGGGCCGCGCGGAGGTCGGGTGATACAGGGCCGTTCCCACCAGCATGCGCCTGCATGCGGCAAGCGCGACCAAACCGGCAGTAGGGGCCGTGCGGAGGTCGGGTGAGTGGCGCAACGCGGCGCAAAGTGAGGCGAACTTGGAGCGAAGTCTTCAAGGTAAGTTCACCAGGACAGAGAGGGACACACAGAGAGGGGCACAGAGGCACACACACAGAGGGGCACAGAGGCACACACAGAGAGGATCACGGAGGCACCTACAGAGAGGGTCATGGAAGCACGACGTTGAGGCGGCGTGTAATTCGTCGAGGCGACTGCGAGCCGACAAGCCGTTGCCGCGCGGAATTTTTGAACATAGTCAGTTTTTCGGAGCCCCGCGGGATGTCGGGACGAACTCCGCACAATTCCGCATGGCTCCGGCGATCGAAGTGGCGCAACGCGGCGCAAAGTGAGGCGAACTTGGAGCGAAGACTTCAAGGTAAGTTCACCAGGACAGAGAGGGACACACAGAGAGGGGCACAGAGGCACACACACAGACCGGCCCCGCGACGCCAGACGGCTCAAGCTACCACGTTAGGTCGCGCTCATCGCATAGATTTGCATGCTGGTGGGACAGGCCCTTTACAGTGTCAGACACCCGAGTTTGATCCATTCTACGGGTGCCGCCGGCACAAAGTTTGTACGTTCTCCCTGTGACCCACATTGGTTTTCCCCAGGTGCTCCGGTTTCCTCCCACGCCCCAAAGACGCACTTTATTTAGTCCGAGCAAGGTGAATCTGTGGGAATCATTGTGGAAGCCAAGTCAATGGGTATTTTTAAGGCAGAGATTGACAGATTCTGGAATCGTTAGGTTGTCAGGGGTTATGGGGAGGAGGAGATTGGGGTTGCGAGGGAAAGATAGATCAGCCATGATTGAATAGTGGAATAGTTTTGAAGGGCCAAATGGCCTCCTTCTGTTCCTGCAAATTGTGAACTTATGAACTCCCTTCTCCAAACCTTGAGGACCAGTAGCTAGGAAATGAATCCCTGATATGGCAATTGGACCATTGATTTTCCCACCAGTGATCACCGCTGATATCAAACTCTTCCGATTTACATTTATATTTTGGCATATCTTCCCTCTGCATGAATAACCCGTCTACTTTGCAAGCGTAGATGGACACAAAGTGCTGGAGTAACTCAGTGAGGCAGGAAAGCATCTCTGGAGAAATGGAATGGGTGACGTTTCGGGTCGAGACCCTTCAGACTTTGGAAGCATTGTGTGCACTGATGACTGCGCGACTGTGGATTTATTACATTGAAGAATCTAATTCATGACTGGATGTTGCTGCTTTATGTTCAGGGTGACCTCCGCGGATACAGGCGTACACAGGACCAAAGCAAGAATCAGATTGATGACTTGGAGGCAAACAGCATGAACCTAACACAAGGCTTGGATGCTTTAGAAGCGAAGGCAAGTGTCCTTTCTTGCCAAAGTCCTCTGGCACCATCTTGTTCTCTCGTATCGACCTTTCACTGACCCCGCTTCCTCTGCCCACCCTTCTATCCAGGTCAATGTGACCAACAGGAAGGCAACAGCATTGGCGGAGAGTGTTGATGGGACCCACCAGCGTGCTGTTGGATTGCTTAATAATATCACCAGCCTCAGAAACACCATTTTAGGTAAATCCCGTTGATTGTGTTTGAATGTTTCTGTGGATGTTATTTGGCAAAACTAAATGACACAGTGCTTATCATGCATGTTATCACTCTTTGTAAGCCATCGTTTGCTGATCCTCGCTGCAGGACCATGTGAAGGGTGGCACCGTGGTACGGCAAGTAAAGCCGCTGCCTCACAGCGCCAGTGACCTGGGTTCGATCTTGACCTCGGGATCTGTCTGTGTGGAGTTTGCACGTTCTCTCTGTGACCGCGCGGGTCTCCACCGGGTGCTCCAGTTTCTTCCCATATACCAAAGATGTGCAGGTTTATACATCAATTGGCATCTGTAAAATTGTCCCAAATGTTAGGGAGTGGATGCAGAAGTTGGATAACATAGAACTTGTGTACGGGTGATCAATGGTCGACTTGGACTCAGTGGGCTGAAGGGACTGTTTCCATGAGGCATCTTTCAATGATTGCCTTTTCTGTTTGATGACAGAGAAAATTGGACAAGAACTTTTCCTGTTCCCAATTACACCCCAAATTAATGTTCCTTCCCCTTTTGGTGTTCATGCTTCAGCTGATGACAGCGTCCGTCTTTTCACTCTTTGTCTGTGCTACGACTGCATGTGGCTGGCGGCTAATGTGTTTACCTTCAAACCCTGCAGTCTTGGAGAGAAACGGCACAAAAACTGGGCCTTGGTGAAGAATGCTGCAGATTATTTGTTTTAATAGCTTAATAATGATTTCTAATTTCAATAGAGGGTCACAGAGCATAATTCAAAATGAAGTTCTTCGCATCTTGCTTGGTTTTACCTCTTTGAATGGTGTGTAGGATAGAACTAGTGTACATGGCTGGTTGGCGCAGTGGGTCGAATGGCCTGCTTCCACGCTGTATCTCTAATCTAAAATCAGTTGACACCTTAGTTTGCACATCTCATCATCTCAAAACGATTATGACTGTCCCCTCATGGAGGACGCCTGTGCGTGACTTTGTTTAACGTGGGGAGACTGGTGCACAGACAGCCACCACACGGTCCTTGACAGATCTGGGTCAGGATCCAGTGGCTTGGAGTCCAAGACGACCATCTATCACCGTGCTCATATTCTTAATTTCTACAGAGACGTAAAGGGCCCATCCCACTTCCCTAATTCACGACCTCTGCCGAGTTTGCCCTTGATGCATACTCGCAGCATGGCCGTCACGAGGTTGTAGGAGGTCGTAGGTAGGTCGTAGCAGGCCGTTGATGCCAGCCGTAGGTACTCGTGGCATCAAATAGGTCGGGGTGTTTTTTTCTAGCATGATGAAAAATGTCCACGAGTAAAAGAGGTCGTGAAAGTGGGACAGGCCCTTTAGCGCGATGGCTCCTCTTCTGGGTTGGTTGCAGAGTTACCAGTGACTTTTTTGGCCTGAGCAGTTACCTGTGACTTTTCTGGCCAGTTTGATTTGGGGGAAGCGGGGGAGGGCATGTACTGGCCTCACCATGAAACCTTGTTCCTCAGATCTGATAGACCAGATGAACAAAACACGGCTCAACACCAGCATGCCAACCACCGAAGAATTTGTGAAGAAACTAGCGGAGGTGGAGATGTTACTGAAGGAAATGAGGAACCGCAATTTCAGCAGTCAGCACGATGCGGCCGATCAAGAGAACGCTGAAGCGATGAAACGTGAGTAGCAAACACGTGGGACTGGAGCGTGTGCTTAATGATGCATGAGGAGGTGAATGAGGAAAATTTCCAGAGATTGGGGGCAGTGGTGGCTGCGGTAGAGTTGCTGCCTTATAGTGCAGAGACCAAGGGTTCAAGTTCATGTTTACATTTATTGTCGCTATACCAATTGGTACAGCAAGATTTGGTTTCCCACACAGCCATTCAAATAAAAAGAACACAACACACGATAGAATTTAACACGAACATCCCCACACAGCGGAATCAACGTTTCCCACTGCGAGGGAAGGCAATAAAAGTTCAGTCCACTCGTCTATGTTCACTCGTGGTCGGGGCCGATTGAGGCCTGTGCAGTCACTGCAACGACGGCCAGATGTTCAGGCCCTCTCGCCGGATGATGGAACTCCGGCATCGGAAGAACACTCTCAGCACCCTGGAGTTCCGAATCGGCCGCTTACTCCCGGAGACCGCGGCCCCCGAAGTCCGCAGGCCGAGCTGGGCGGAGCTCCACACAGCAATCCTCAGCGAAAGATCCCAGGGCCCCGCTTGTTAAAATCTGCGCCATCCGCGGCTGGAAGCTCTGCAGACCACAGCTCCACGGTGTTAAAATCGGCAGCCCCAGCGCTCCGGCGCTCCACACAGCGACCCCAGTAAGGCTTCACCCGCTCCGCGATGGTACTTCAGTGCTGCACTGCTGTTGAAGCTCTGGCCGGTCTCCGTCAGGAAAGGCCGCGCCAATCCAGATGGTAGGCCGCGAAGAGAGGGCGAAGATGCGATGCGGAGAATAGACGCATCCTCGACCAGGAAGTGACTGAGAAAATGTTTTCCCCCTTCCTAATTGTCACCTGTAAATTGTCCCTATTGTGTAGGATAGTAGAGTGTATGGGGTGGGCGGTGCAGACTTGATGGGCTGAAAGCCCTGTTTCCGCGCTGTATCTCTAAAGTGTAAAGACAGCAAACAACCCGCATTGTTTCAGAAAGGAGGGAGAGGGAAAACAAGGAACTGCTGATCAGTTTGCCTAATGTCAGACTGGAATTGGAAATGCAAATCAAATCTGCAAATCCTGGAATCCTGGAACAAACACAGAACATGTTGGAAGTACTCAGCAAGTAGGCAGCGTCTATGGAAGGAGAAAGCATGTTTCTGTTTTAGGTCAATGTCTGTGAGAGCTGGTAAGGCGAGAAAACAAGTTACAGGCATCCGTGGGTTCCAAACGCCCAACTTATGCAAACTCAAACCAACTCCATTATTATTATTAATTTGTGAAGTTTGATGTATCTACATAGATTAGTTCCTGTGATTGGCAGACTGGTTTACGATACGATATGATAGAACTTTACTCAACCCAGGAGGGAAATTGGTCTGCCAACAGTCATAAAACACAACAAAATACCTCACCACTTTTAGTTGTTTGTTCTTCCTTTACAGTCTTGTGTGATTCTGATGCCATTCATTACATTACTGTGGATGCATGGTTACAATATTGTGTGATTTGGGTAGATTTTCTGACGTGCCAACAAAGTCGACTTTGGATCTTGGTAAAATGGAAACCTGTTCATTATGGGGAGACAGCCAGTAGTTTTAAGGTGCAGACAAGGCAGGGCAGCAATGGATAGGACAAAGGGAATATCTGCGCTAGGATGGAGGCTAGAGATAGGTTCTGGAGGTCATCTAGTGGATGGGTTAATGGGGGAATTAGAGAGAAAAATATGTTCTCTGGAAGTTCTTCTTATGGAGTCACCATCACAAGATTAGAAATTGTTCAGTCAGAGCTGAATACACTTCTCGGCATCAGCATACAATTGCGTTCTTGTGCTTTCGTAAGTGGTGGTGGAAAGATTGGTAGAAACAGGGCTGTGACGTGAATGCTCTTTCCTTGACCCCCGCTGGACGTTTAACGATGGAGAGAGCCTGGGTGTTAACATCACGATAGTTGCATCATGACCTGTTACAACAACTCCCAAAGCACAGGGGCGCAAACGCTGCAGAGAATGGCGGACTAAGTCCTCTAAGTCGAAAACAACGACATAATAAGGTGAAGGTAGACATAAAGCTGGAGAAACTCGGCGGGTGAGGCAGCATCTATGGAGCGAAGGAATGGGTGACGTTTCGGGTAGACTTCTTCAGACTGAGTTTCTCCAGCTTTTTGTCTACCTTCGATTTTTTCCAGCATCTGCAGTTCTTTCTTAAACATAATAAGGTGATGTCTCAAGGATCCCCATATCTAGGCCATCTTCTTGCTGCTATCGTCAGGCAGTAGGTAGCAGGCCTGTGGCTTTCCTACATCCATCAGGTTCGTGAACCAACCTGCACAACCCTAATCCTACCTTGGCAATAGAGCCCTATGGACCACCTCTTGTACTACCCCAGGGCTTGTTTTCCAATTGTGTATTTTTGTATTGATGCCTTTGCATGGTCTTTGTCTTTTCACTATCTTGCAAAGTTTAGATATAATTTATGTTTTTGTCCATAGCCTATGTGCCCATGATGCTGTTGCAAACAAGTTTTTCATTGTACCTGTACCTCACCAAACTCGTGCCTATGACAATAAACTCAACTCAACTCAACTTAATAGATGTGGCAATAAAAAGAGAAAATAAACATATTGTTTATATTATTGAAACTCATTTTCTCTACATTATTTAAACTCAGTGAGTACTTTGCTATTGTGTGCAGCATTGTAAAGATTTAAGGGGCTGTCCCACTTGGGCGACCTAATTGGCGAGTTTGGAACAGTTGAGGAGAGTTTGAAAAAATGTCATGTTGAAGACCTCCTTCGATGATGTAGAAGACCTTCTCCGACCTACTTCGATTATGTTGAAGACTACCTACGACTAGCTACGACCAAGTTCGGGAAAATTGGACGAATTGTGGAGAGTGAAGACGATCTCCTTCGACCTCCCTTCGACTATGATGAAGACTATCTACGACGACCTTCGACTACCCTCGATTACCTATGACTAACATGCCGACCTACTATGACTAAACCTACGAGTAAAAAAAGTAATGATTTTTTCCTTTGTGACCTTTTTTTACTCGCGGGCATTTTTCAACATGTTAAAAAATACGACGCGACCTCATTCTGAAGAAGGGTCTCGACCCAAAACGTCACCTATTCCTTCGCTCCATAGATGCTGCTTCACCCGCTGAGTTCCTCCAGCATTTTTGCCTACCTTCGATTTTTCCAGCATCTGCAATTCCTTCTTAATCATATTCCACTTACAATTCAATGGTAAGAAAAGTGAATTCTCCAATTTTATTTTTTGGTTTATGTTTTTGATTTCCAATGCATCTATTTCTCCCACCATCCCACCTCTCCCTTTCCTCTTCGCCTTGTTCCTTTCCAACCATATCCTTTCCTCTGGCTTCACATTTCACTCCTCCACTTTCCACTTACACCCTTTTGTCCACTTTCCATCTCGAGCCTTTGTTCACATCTGCCTATTGAAAACCCCCCTCATCTCCATCAGGCTATGTCGCCTCCCCACCTCCCCCATGCTACAATCGGCTCGAAGAAAAGTCCCATCACCTATCAATGTCTTACAGACATACTGTGTGTAGGAAGGAACTGCAGATGTTGGTTTTTAAATGAAGATAGACAGAAAATGCTGGAGTAACTCAGCGGGTCAGGCAGCATCTCTGGAGAAAACGAATAGGCGACATTTTGGACTCTCCTCAAGAGTCCTGTCCTTCAAACTGAAGAAGTGTTCCGACCCGAAATGTCACCGGTTCTTTTTCTCCAGAGATGCTGCCTGACCCGTTGAGTTACTCCAGCATTTTGTGTCTATCTTACAGAGATGCTGCCTGATCTGCTGACTTACTCCAGCACTTTGTGTTATTTTTTAATGTATATTGTTTCTGTGTAGATAACCACTTGGGGATATGTGAATAAGAAATATAATCTAAAAACATCTAAGCCATCAACAACATTGTGTACCTTCCAATCTGTGCTTCAGGTCACCTGCTCGAGGAATAATCCAGAGGGAAAGCTGTCTTTGCAAGAGATTACATTGTACTTGCTCCATGGATGTTTTGGGGCCAGGTTTGCTGCTTAACCTCTGTCTGCTTGCTCCTCTAGTACTTGAACGGGTCAAAGAGCGGCTGAAAAAACCTTTACAAGACCTAAAGGATTTGGTTGAGAACATCAACGATATGTTACTGAAACATAACTCTCAGATAATGGACCTGAGGGATGCCCTGAACGAAGCAGTGAACAAAACCGGGCAAGTGAATGAAAAGAACAAAATCAACGAGCTTTTATTGGCAGAGAGCAAGGTGAGAATTTGCAGGCAGTTCTTCAAGAGATTTTTAGCTGCACTTTGAGCAAGAGTCATTGCTGAGTTAGATTTTTTTTCCAGCAACTATCACATTTTCCCTTGCCTAGCTGTTTATTAGAGGCCAGATTCTTTCTCTGCCTTCCAATCAGCAGCTGTCCTTGCAGGGAATTTGGAGAATTTTCTCGGAAGGCAGCGTCTGAGGACATGATCTCAGCCATCTCTCCTTCCACCTGTGCGGGTAGGAGTGGGGAAGGTGGTTTTATTCCTTGATCGCTATTGATTCTGCAGAAGGCAGCTAGAACCCATGTTGTGTTTCATTGTACTTGCAGCGAAATGTGGAAGATTTGAAGAAACGACACAAGCAAGTAGTGGAAGTGCTGAGGATGGCGAGGGAAGCCCTGCACCAGGCCTCTGATCTTCTCCGCATGTTGGAGGATGCCAAAGAGGTGGGTGACCCGGCCATAGCTGCGGCTTTATCAACCTGTGCAGTCAATGACTTGCAATCGCAAACTTGGATAAGCACCATTGCTGTTCTATTTTCTTGCTTGGCGATGCCTCTCATATATCTAACCAAATGGGCACAACAAAATACACTATTTCCTGAGCCGTGTTATTGCCCTCAATACTTAAAATAAGTATTATTTTAACCAAGCTAGTTGTGCTGTGGAAACCTAAACACCATGATCAATCTATTTTTTACCACATAATCATCCTTAAGTTCCCTATGTTGACCACCTTCCCACCATGCTTCCCCAGTATGCAAATACTTGGATTAAATGGATTGCAAGCTACTAGTCTTCCTAATAATTTTCACACTGTACTACATCAGAGCGTCACAGTGGCACAGTGCTAGAGTTGCTGCCTAACAGCAGCAGAGACCCGGGTTTGATCCTGACTACTTGAGCCTGTACGGAGTCTGTACGTTCACCCCGTGACCACGTGGGTTTTCTCTGGGTGCTCCGGTTTCCTCCCACATTCCAAGGACATGCAGGTTTGTAGGTTGCAGGAAGGATCTGCAGATGCTGGCTTAAACTGAAGATAGGCACAAAATGCTGGAGTAACTCAGCGGGACAGGCAGCATCTCTGGAGAGAAGGAGTGGGTGACGTTTCGGTTGAAGACCCTTCTTCGCCCCAAAACACCACCTATTCCTTCTGTCCAGAGATGCTGCCTGTCCTGCTGAGTTACTCCAGCATTTTGTGCCTATCTCAGGTCTATACATTAATTGGCTTCTGTAAATTGTCCCTGGTGTGTAGAATAGAACTAGTGTACTGGTGATTGCTGGTCGGCTAATCAGGCACCGAAGAGTCTGAGTGCCTAATTGAAGGAAGATCATCATGTCAGTTGTTAAATCCGCACTTTTTTTGGAATATGTTTTGCAAAGCTGTCAGATAAAGACTGATTTTCCACCCCCTCTGAAGGCCACCACCTCTCATTGCGTTTGCTTTTCATGTATTGTGTGTTCGAGTCTCCACTTGGGCATCAAAACTGCATCAGCACTACAGGACGAACATCATAACCAGCCATGAATTGAAATAACGTCCTGTAATTCTGTTCATTGGTGCCTAGGGCTACGAGAAGTTGGCAGCAATGTTGGATGGAGCCAAGATACCCCTCATTGAAAAAGTGAAGAAATTCTCTCCAGCGAGCAGCAAAATCCCAATCGTCGAGCGGGCCGAGGAACATGCCCGGTTCCTGGATGAACTGGCGAAGAACCTCTCCAGGTAAATCGTTTGGTGGTTGGCTTGTGACTTTGGCTGAGGCTGCTATTTGGTTTTCAGACGTCCCACTCTGCCTCATCTTAGGGTCCGCCCATGAAGGCCGGCTCTGAATTTGTCACCGGGGTTTAAAGTCGGCAATGCCTATCTCTAGAAATCATCCTCTTTTTCGGTTTGGGCGATTCTGTGTGCCGTTGTTTACCGAACAGTTGGGGCCAGTGGCGTTCGTTTCTTCCTAAGTCTCCATCTTGTTGTTGACAGGGCCATTGAAGACACAAACCAAGATGGATTCATTCAGCGAGCGGTGAATGCCTCCAATGCGTATGCTGGCATCATTGAGGCGGTGGAGAGAGCCAAGATCGCAGCAAAGGAGGCCAGTAATGCTGCTAAGAAGGCCCTGAAGGTAAAATAGAATCAGAGTGTTATACAACATGGAAACTGTCCCTTTGGCCCAACTCGTCCAAGATGCATTGATTAGCTGGTCTAATTTGCCTGCATCCTTCTAAACTTTATCTATCCATGAACCCATCCAAATGTCTTTTTGAAAGAAGCAATTGTACCTGCCTCTACCACTTCCTTTGGCAGCTTCTTCCATATACCCACCACCTTCTGAATGACAAATTTGCACTTGGATCCCCTTTAAATCATTCCCTTTACACCTTAAACCTAAACCTGCAGAGTTTCGATGTACAGGAAGGGACAAATGCTGCTTTACACTGTCCCATCAGAAAATGAGATGCCGCCTGACCTGCAGAGTTACTCCAGTTTTAGTTTGGTCGTGGACTATTTACAGAGGCGAATTAATCTACAAACTCACACATCTTTAGGATGCGGTAGGAAACCAGACCCCCCGTGTGGAAACCCAGGCGGTGCCAGGGAGAACGTGCAAACTCCACACAGGCAGCACCTGTAGTCGGGATCGAACCAGGGTCTCAGCTTTTATGAGGTAGCAGCTCTACCGCTGTGCCACTCTGCCGCCACAGTGTGCCGATTGTGTTGAAACGTTGCATTTGCTATTGCATTAATTTTCCACAGCACCAGACCAGCTGTTGGAGCTACGATATTCAGTCAGCAGCATTACAGGAAATCGCATGGTGCTTTCAAAATGCACAAATGCATGTTCCATGCTGTTCTCTCCCCTGACATGCATCTGAAAGGGTGAGGAGTTGATGCTTTAATTTAGGTGTGTTTTTGTCTTCTCCCATTTTAGCAAGTAATAGATGAAGATCTGTCTCGTCAAGCTGCACACTTGAAGAAGTCGGCCAGCCTGCTTGTGGAAGAGGCAGAAAATGCCCAGAAGAGACTACAAGACGGTACGGTGATGGCTTAATCCTCTGCTCTGTGCGTACACGTTAATGATTAAGTGTGCAATCAAATATCTTTGTTATCTTCCGCTAGAACTGAAGCCAGCGCTGAAAGACTCAAAGAAACGGCTGAATGATGCAAAAGCCAAGAAGGACCAACTCCTGAATCAGCTGGAATCTGCTCAAAATCTGCTGAAAGACATCAACAGAGGTTTGTCTTTGTCCTCAAGTGAGCTTTAGTCAGAGGCAAATGTGTGGAAGGCTCCTCTTAATTTGAGATACAGCATGGAAACTGGCCCTTCGGCCCACTTAGTCCACGCCAACCATTGATCACCCGTTCACACTAGTTATCCCACTACACACCAGGGGCAGTTTACAGAGTTCAATTAACCTACAAACCCGCTCGTCTTTGGAATGTGGGTGGAAACCGGAGCACCCAGAGGAAACCAACACTCTCACAAGGAGAGCATGCAAGCTCCAGACAGACAGCACCCGAGGTCAGAATCGAAACCAGGTCTCTGGAGTAGTGAGGCAGCAGCTCTACCGCTGCACCACTGTGTTAATCCCATCTCCCTCTTTACCGCACAGTTGGAATCACTGGAGTTGGAGTTGCAGGTTCACACTTATTGCCAAATAAACTGGAAACGTTGATAGCGTTGGACAGGTGTCACTGTATTAATATCTCGCATCAACAACCCGCCATTAGGAAACAGCTTGATGTTAGTGAAGAAGGTTGTGAAAGGGACATAGATCAGTTGGAAAGCTGGGCAGAGTGGTGGCAGCTGGAGTTTAATCCAGACTAGTGCTAAGTGATGCATTTTGTGAGATCAAATGATAACAGGATATATACAGTATATGGCATGGACCTCAGGAATGTTGATGCACAGACAAACGTTGGCCGGCAGGTTTGTAGCTCCCTGAAAATGCCGACACAGTTGGAAAGGGTAGTGAAGAAGGCGTAGTCAACATGCTTGCCTTGATAAAGTTAAAGTAAAAATTTATTGTCAGGTGTACCGAGGTACAGTGAAAAGCTTGTGTTGCGTGCTGACCAGTCAGCGGAAAGACAATACATGATTACATTTGAGTCATCCACAATGTACAAATACATGATAAAGGGGATAATGTACAGTGCAAGATGCAGTCTAGTAAAGTCTGTTGAAATATAGGCTGAGACATTGAGTATAAGAGCTGTGCTTTCATGTTTTGGTCTGTGAATGTCAGTGCTGGATAGTCTGGCAATGACAAGTTTCCTTCTCTCTCCGCGTGATTGCATTTTCAGTTGATTGCACGGTTTGTAAAGAGTGGAATTAAAGAGCGGTCACGGTGGTGCAGTGGTAGAGTTGCTACTTTACAGAACTTGCAGAGCCGGAGACCCGGGTTTGACCCCAACTACGGGTGCGACCCCGACTACGGGTGCTGTCTGTACGGAGATTGTACGTTCTCTCCGTGACCCCTTGGGTTTTCTCTGAGATCTTCGGTTTCCTCCCACACTCCAAAGACGTACCGGTATGTAGGTTAAATATGTAAGAAGGCACTGGAGATGCTGGAAAATCGATGGTAGACAAAAATGCTGGAGAAACTCAGCGGGTGAGGCAGCATCTATGGAGCGAAGGAAATAGGCAACGTTTCGGGTCGAAACCCTGAGGTCTGTAGAAGGGTTTTGACCCAAATCGTCGCCTATTTCCTTTGCTCCATAGATGCTGCCTCACCCACTGAGTTTCTCCAGCATTTTTGTCTACCTCCAGTATGTAGGTTAATTGGCTTGGTGTATGTGTAGTGTGTGGAGAGTGCTGGTCGACGTGGACCCGGTGGGCCGAGGCGCCTGTTTCCGCGCTGTATCTCTAAACTAAACTAATCTAACTAAACTATCCCAGCCTTCAGATCATAAATTGAGAGGGGAAAGATTGAATAGGAACCCAATGGGCAATTTTTCATGCACACGGTGATGGGTGTATGGAACGAGCTACCAGAGAAGATAGTTGAGAGGCAGGTACAGGGACATAGATAGAAAGAGTGATTAGGCCAAACACGCAGGTGGGACCAGTGTAGATGGGCCATCTCAGTCGGTATGGACAGGTTGGGACGAAGGGCCTGTTTCCCTGCTGTATGTCTCTATCAGTGTTGGCATTAAGTGGCAACCAGTTTAACAGATGTATCAAGCAGTGCTCAATGCATTCGGGTCATCCCCAATAGTGTATTTGGTTTTGATTGCATCTTGGTCTTTGTCGGGAGGTTCTGTGCATGTTGTTGCAGCGTGACCTGTTCCTTTTCCAGGCAATACAGCTGATAATCTTGCAGCAGCAAAGAAGATGGCGGCTGCGGCCAACAAGACGGCTGCGGATGTGCAGAACACTCTGGAGATGATGAAAAAAAACCTGGACAATTGGACAGAGAAATATGGGGGACTACCAACCGACAGTGAGGACTTTAACAGAACTCTGCAAGAAGCAAATAAATCTGGTATGTGCAACCTCTTATTTCCCCAACAGTAGAAGGGGGCAAGGGCTGATTGCCAGTGGGCTTACTGGCGGGGCACCTTGTGAAAGGGCATCTTCAAAGCCGTATTCTAATACTCCATTCAAGTCAACTTTATTTGTCACATACACATACAAGATGTGCAGTGAAATGAAAGTGGCAATGCCTGCGGATTGTGCAAAAACTACAGAACAGAACAGAATCAGTATTTATATGTTAGAAAAGATTTTTTTACAAAAGACACAAAACAACAGTAAATTAGTACAATAAGTTAGTCCCTGGTGAGCTAAGAGTTTACAGCCCTAATGGCCTCTGGGAAGAAACTACGTCTCATCTCTGTTTTCACAGCATGATAGCGGAGGCGTTTGCCTGACCGTAGCAGCTGCAACAGTCCGTTGCTGGGGTGGTAGGGGTCCCTCATAAAGTTGCGGGCTCTGGATCTGCACCTCCTGGTGTATAGGTCCTGCAGGGGGTTAAGTGTAGTTCCCATAGTGCGTTCGGCCGAACGCACTACTCTCTGCAGAGCCTTCCTGTCCTGGGCAGAGCTGTTCCCAAACCAGATTGTGATGTTGCCGGACAAGATGCTTTCGACAGCCCCAGAGTAGAAGCACTGAAGGATCCTCAGAGAGACTCTGAATTTCCTCACCTGCTGAGGTGGTAAAGGCGCTGCCTTGCCTTACTCACCAGTGTGGCAGCGTGTGTTGTCCATGTCAGATCCTCTGTGATGTGGACTCCCAGGTATTTAAAGCAGCTCACCCGATCCACAGTAGTCCCATTTATCTCCAGTGGTGTGTACGTCCTCGGATGTTGTGCCATTCTAAAGTCCACAATCAGCTCCTTAGTTTTTGTGACATTTAAGAGGAGGCTGTTGTCCTGACACCAGAGTGCCAGATCAACCACCTCCTCCCGGTAGGCCTTCTCATCGTTATAGGAGATCAGGCCCACCACCACGGTGTCATCAGCAAACTTGATGATGGAATTGGAGCTGAACCTGGCCACACAGTCACGTGTGTACAGGGAGCACAGTAGGGGGCTGAGGACGCAACCCCGGGGGATCCTGTGTTCAGGGTGAGGGGGTTGGATGTATGTCTCCCCATCTTGACCACCTGGGGCCTGGCGGTGAGAAAGTCCAGGACCCAGGCACACAGGGGAGTGTTAAGCTCCAGTTTCAGCAGCTTCTCAACCAGTCTGGTGGGGACTATCATATTGAAAGCTGAGCTGGTCAACTTCTTGACTTCTTCAGACTTCACCTACTCCATTTCTCCATAGATGCTGCCTCACCCACTGAGTTTCTCCAGCATTTCTTGTCTACTTTCAATTTTTCCAGCATCTACAGTTCCTTCTTAAACTAAATGTAAGTTCACAAGTTCTAGGAGCAGAATTAGACCATCGATACATCAAGTCCGTTCCACCATTCAATCGCGGCTGATCGATCTTTTCCTTTCAACCCCATTCTTCTGCCTTCTACCCATAACCCCTGATACCCGGACTAATCAAGAATCTGTCAATCTCTGCCTTAAAAATATCCATTGACTTGGCCTCCACAGCCTTCCGTGGCAATGAGGTCCACTTGATTTGTACAAGTATGGTTATTGGTTTATTGTTGCCATGTATACCAATATACGATGAAAAATGTGTGTTGCAAGCTGTCAAAGCAGATCATATTCAACATGAGTACATTGGGGCAGTGCCCTTGAGGGAAGCAGAGTGCTAATGTACTGGTATAGCTGCAGAGAAATGCAGATTTAAAAATAAGTTCTCCACAGCATTCAAGCACTGGAGGACACTGATTATACTTCCCTGGTAAAGAGAATCCACTGAGAACAGAAATTATGAAAATCAGCCTTCTAAAGTTTGGTAAAAGTAAATGTCAGACAAAGGGTTTATTTAGAACATGGAATAAAAACAGCACAGGAACAGGTCCTCAGCTCATGATGCCTTTCACCCAACGACCACAATTGTGCCGAACATGATACCAAGATGAACTAATCCCATCTGCCTGCTCTTGATCCATTCCACTCCACTCCCTGTATATCCATCTCTCAATGTAAAAACGTGCTAAATGGCATTAACGTATCACCCTCCACCACCACCCCTGGCAGCACATTCCAGGCACCCACCCGCTGCGTGAGTGTGCATGTGTGTGCGTGGGTGTGTGTATAAAAACGTGTGAAGCCCATCTCCTTTAAACTTTGGTAGACAAAAGTGCTGGAGAAACTCAGCTGGTGCAGCAGCATCTATGGAGCAAAGGAAATAGGCAACATTTCGGGCCGAAACCCAGTTCTCCTCCTTTAAACTTTGCCCCTCTCACCTTAAGCCTACGCCCTCTAGTCTTTGACCTTTTCACCCTGGGAGTTTGTGGCTTGTTACTGACCAGTCAGTTTATTTGTTGTTGCTGTATTCAAAGACTTCAGTTTCTACTTGTTTTTTTCCAATAGTGGCAGCACTAAATGAAACCATCCCACTACTCCTCGATAAGCTAAATAAACTAGAAGTCCGGAACCAAACTTCAAATATTTCTGCAAGTATTGATCGCATTCGTGAGCTAATCTCCCAGGCCAGAAGTGCAGCCAATAAGGTAACCACTCTTCCATTATCAAACTGTTTTAATTGTAGTTATCTTTTGAACTTGCATGTTAGTCAGTAATTGGTGTGTCTTGGCCCAATGATTAAGGTACACAGTATAATTCATTTCCTTGCTCCATCAGCATCACCTCACTGCACCTTCGCATGCAACTGCAGGAGATGCAACACTTTCCCTCCCACCAACCTGGGGGCCAATAATTCAAGTCAAGAGTGTTTTATTCACATATTGTCACCAAAATAGAACAATTAAATTCTTACTTGCAGCACAACAACAGATATGTAAACATAGTGGTCTGTAAACATCGTAATAAATGACAAAGTTGAGTATATATGTGTGTGTGTGCATGTATAGATATAGGTGTGTGTACGTATACATGTGTGTGTGTGTATACATGTATGTGTGTGTACATATATGTGCGTGTTTGTACGTATACATATGTGTGTGTATGTGCACATGTGTGTGTGTGCATATATAGCAACAATAATAGTGCAAAGATATAAACAATGCCCCCAAGTCTATGTAGCTCAGAGCTTAGTTGGAGGTTATTGTGTTTAATAACCTGATGGTTGTAGGGAAGCTACTGCTCCTGAACCTGGACGTTACACCTTTCAGGCTCCTATACCATTTTCCCGATGGCAGGAGTGAAATGAGAGTGTGACCGGGGTGGTGTGGGTCTCTGCTTGGCTGCCTTTTTGAGGCAGTGACTCCTGTAGATCCCTTCGATGGTGTGGAGGTCCAGTGATGGACTAGTGTACTATGCTTGATGCACGTGTTCAATGTGGCCTCCTTCACACGAGAGATTGGGTGACCGTGGTGCAGACCCTGACCCCACCCTCCAGTTGCCCATCACATTATTTCTCCATTCGACTCCCATTCTTACATTGAGCCGCCTGCACTGTTCCGATGAACCGCACCTCAGTCTTTGGGCATGCTACAGACTTCCGCATTTAACATTGAATGGAGCAATTTCAGATCACTTGCTCTTTCTCCGTATCAGAACTCCAGCAGAACTCCACAACGGTAGTACATAGAAACGTACAGCACAGGAACATGCGGCACGGTGGCACAGCAGTAGAGTTGCTGCCTTACAGCAAATTGAAGTCAGAGTCAATTTTATTTGTCACATGCACCCGAAGGAAGGTGCAGTGAAATGAATTTTCCAGCAGCGATACACTTAAAAAGAACACACAATACACAATAAGATTTAACACAAACATCCACCACAGCATTCTTCACTGTGGTGGAAGGCACAAGGTTCAGCCAGTCCTCCTCCCTTGTTCACCCGTGGGACCATGAACCCCTCCGCAGTCACCGCTACAGACATAGAAACATAGAAATTAGGTGCAAGAGTAGGCCATTCGGCCCTTCGAGCCTGCACCGCCATTCAATATGATCATGGCTGATCATCCAACTCAGTATCCCGTACCTGCCTTCTCTCCATACCCTCTGATCCCCTTAGCCACAAGGGCCACATCTAACTCCCTCTTAAATATAAGAGTTCCAGAGACCCACCACTCTCTGTGTGAAAAAAATCCTTCTCATCTCAGTCCTAAAGGATTTCCCCCTTATCCTTAAGCTGTGACCCCTTGTCCTGGACCTCCCCAACATCGGGAACAGTCTTCCTGCATCTAGCCTGTCCAACCCCTTAAGAATCTTGTAAGTTTCTATAAGATCCCCTCCCAATCTCCTAAATTCTAGAGAGTATAAACCGAGTCTATGCAGTCTTTGTTCACAAGACAGTCCCGACATCCCAGGAATCAGTCTGGTGAACCTTCGCTGCACTCCCTCTATGGCAATAATGTCCTTCCTCAGATTTGGAGACCAGAACTGTACGCAATACTCCAGGTGTGGCCTCACCAACACCCTATACAACTGAAGTAGAACCTCCCTGCTCCTATACTCAAATCCTTTTGCTATGAAAGCTAACATACCATTGGCTTTCTTCACTGCCTGCTGTACCTGCATGCCTACTTTCAATGACTGGTGTACCATGACACCCAGGTTGCGCTGCATCTCCCCTTTTCCTAATCGGCCACCATTTAGATAGTAGTCGGTTTTCCTATTTTTGCCACCAAAGTGGATAACCTCACATTTATCCACATTATACTGCATCTGCCAAACATTTGCCCACTCACCCAGCCTATCCAAGTCACCTTGCATTCTCCTAGCATCCTCCTCACAGCTAACACTGCCCCCCAGCTTAGTGTCATCCGCAAACTTGGAGATATTGCCTTCAATTCCCTCATCCAGCACTGAGCCTTGCGGTACCCCACTAGTCACTGCCTGCCATTGTGAAAACGACCCGTTAACTCCTACTCTTTGCTTCCTGTTTGCCAGCCAGTTCTCTATCCACATCAATACTGAACCCCCAATGCCATATGCTTTAAGTTTATATACTAATCGCTGATGTGGGACCTTGTCGAAAGCCTTCTGGAAGTCCAGATACACCACATCCACTGGTTCTCCCCCATCCACGCTACTAGTTACATCCTCGAAAAATTCCACAAGATTCGTCAGACATGATTTACCTTTCGTAAATCCATGCTGACTTTGTCCAATGATTTCACCACTTTCCAAATGTGCTGCTATCCCATCTTTAATAACTGACTCTAGCAGTTTCCCCACTACCGATGTTAGACTAACTGGTCTGTAATTCCCCGTTTTCTCTCTCCCCCCCCTTCTTAAAAAGAGGGGTTACGTTTGCTACCCGCCAATCCTCAGGAACTACTCCAGAATCTAAAGAGTTTTGAAAGATTATCACTAATGCATCCACTATTTCCGGAGCTACTTCCTTAAGTACTCTGGGATGCAGCCTATCTGGCCCTGGGGATTTATCGGCCTTTAATCCATTCAATTTACCCAACACCACTTCCCGACTAACCTGGATTTCACTCAAGTACTCCTTTGACCTGCGGTCCCCTGCTATTTCCGGCAGATTATTTATGTCTTCCTTAGTGAAGACGGAACCAAAGTAGTTATTCAATTGGTCCGCCATATCCTTGTTCCCCATGATCAACTCACCTGTTTCTGACTGCAAGGGACCTACATTTGTTTTAACTAATGTATTTCTCTTCACATATCTATAAAAACTTTTGTAGTCAGTTTTTATGGTCCCTGCCAGTTTTCTTTCATAATCTATTTTTCCTTTCCTAATCAAGCCCTTTGTCCTTCTCTGCTGGTCTCTGAATTTCTCCCAGTCCTCTGGAATGCTGCTGTTTCTGGCTACTTTGTACGCATCATCCTTTGCTTTGATGCTATCCCTGATTTCCCTTGTTATCCACGGATGCACTACCTTCCCTGATCTATTCTTTTGCCAAATTGGGATGAACAATTTTTGTAGTTCATCCATGCAGTCTTTAAATGTCTTCCATTGCGTATCCACCGTCAACCCTTTTAGAATTGATTGCCAGTCAATCTTGGCCAATTCACGTCTCATACCCTCAAAGTCACCTTTCCTTAAGTTCAGAACCATTGTTTCTGAATTAACAATGTCACTCTCCATCCTAATGAAGAACTTGACCATATTATGGTCACTCTTGCCCAAGGGGCCACGCACAATAAGACTGCTAACTAACCCTTCCTCATTACTCAATACCCAGTCTAAAATAGCCTGCTCTCTCGTTGGTTCCTCTACATGTTGATTTAGATAACTATCCCTCATACTTTCCAAAAAATCCTCTTCCTCAGCGCCCCTGCCAATTTGATTCACCCAATCTATATGTAGATTGAAGTCACCCATTATAACTGTTTTGCCTTTGTCGCACGCATTTCTAATTTCCTGTTTTATACCATCCCCAACTTCATTACTACTGTTAGGTGGCCTGTACACAACTCCCACTAGCGTTTTCTGCCCCTTAGTGTTTCGCAGCTCTACCCATATCGATTCCACATCCTCCAAGCTAATGTCCTTCCTTTCCATTGCGTTAATCTCCTCTCTACCCAGCAACGCTACCCCACCTCCTTTTCCTTTCTCTCTATCCCTCCTGAATATTGAATATCCCTGTATGTTCAGCTCCCAGCCTTGGTCACCCTGGAGCCATGTCTCCGTGATCCCAACTATATCATACTCATTAATAGCTATCTGCACGTTCAACTCATCCACCTTATTACGAATACTCCTTGCATTGAGACACAAGGCCTTCAGGCTTGTTTTTACAACGCTCTTACCCCTTATACAATTTTGTTGAGAAGTGGCCCTAGCACTAGCAAACACTCCCCCAAGGACATTGGTTCCATTCCAGCCCAGGTGCAGACCGTCCTGTTTGTACTGGTCCCACCTCCCCCAGAAATGGTTCCAGTGCCCGATGTACAGACCCTCTCGGCGGGATGATCAAACCTCCGACATTGGAACGGTCGACCACACTCCGCGGCTTGAAGTGCACGAATTGCCACTTCCTTATCGGAGCCCGCGGCTTCAGGATGTTATAATCCGCAAGTCGGCATTCGGAGCTCTTCTCCGGCGATCCCCGGCAAGGGATCTCAGATGCCACGCCCGCGGCTTCAGGAAGTCGTAGTCCGCAGGCCAGCGATTGGAGCATTCATTTCAGGTGATCCCCGGCAAGCGTTCGCCCGCTCCGCGTTGGAAAAAGTCCACGCTGCGCCCGCTGCTGAAGCTCCGGGCCGTACTCCAGGAAAGGCTGCTCAAATCCAAGCTGTTAGGCCGCGAGAGAGACACGGCAAAGGTCGCCTCTCCGTCGAGGGTGACTGAAGAACGGTTTCCCCTTTCACACTTATGCCCCTGTCCCACTTAGGAAACCTGAACGGAAACCTCTGGAGACTTTGCGGCCCACCCAAGGTTTCCGTGCGGTTCCCGGAGGTTTTTGTCAGTCTCCCTAATGGTCGAAAGTGGTTTCCGTTTTTAAAATCGGTAATTTTTTAGTCGAAGTCGGTTGCGATGCTAGGACGACAAAAACCTTGGGTGGGGCGCAAAGTCTCCAAAGGTTTCCGTTCAGGTTCCCCGAGTGGGACAGGGGCAGCAGACACACCAAAAATACCAACAAAAGTCAAAATAATGGACACGCTGCTGGCAGGGCAGCCGCCTCGCAGCGCCCACACCGACCCAAATGCAGCGCCGGAGACCCAGGTTCGATCCCCGACTACGGGTGCTGTCTGTATGGAGTTTGTACGTTCTCCCCGTGACCTGCGTGGGTTTTCTCCGAGATCTTTGGTTTCCTCCAATACTCGGAAGGCGTACAGTTCTGTCAGCACGGACTCGGTGGCGTTGTATCTCTAAGTTAAACTAAACTATGCAGGTCTGCAACTCGCAAGGTCCCATCAACCGAGATGCCAAGATTAACACATCTCATCTGCCTGCGCATGATCCATATCCATCCATTCCCTGCATCTCCATGTGTCTATCCAAATACCACTTCAGGCTACACCACCATCCCTGCCAGCACATTCCAGGTGCTCACCAACTCAGTAACAAAAACACTTCCCTGTACATCTCCTTCAGAGATGGGATCGTCCTTTAAAGGTGGGATAAATAATGGGCTTGTGGTTAATGCTAATGGGTGATCAGTGATCATTGGTCAGTGTGGGCCTGATGCGCCGAAGGACCTGTTTTCACACTTTAGTTTAGTTTTTTTAATTTAGATTTTTAATTTAGATCCCCACACATCAACACTACACACACTAGGGACAATGTGCACTTATACCTCTACAATTAACCTACAAACATGTGCTTCTTCGGAGTGTGGGGGGGAAACCATGATCTCTGAGAAAACTCATGGGGAGAAGGTACAAATTCCGTTCTGGCGGCCCCCGTAGTCAGGATCGAACCCGGGTCTCTGGCGCTGTAAGGCAGCAACTCCACCACTGCGCCACCGTGTCGCCATGCACCGTTAAATGAAACTGCAGGTGATGGGCAGGAATGGGGCCTTCAAAAAACCATGAACCGTTGAAAAGAATTGGCAGAGTTTAAAACATTCAAATGCCCAGAGGCAGCCACAGTGGGTGTAGATTTTGCTGTCTGATACATTATGATACAGTTGATGGACCAAGTCTATAATGGTGGAGAATGCACAGTCATGGACACCAGGTTCTCTTCTCCACAGGTGAAAGTACCGATGAAATTCGACGGTACCTCGGGGGTCCAGGTGAGGCCGCCTAGCAACCCGGGTGACCTGATGGCATACACCTCGCTGTCGTTCTACATCCAAAGAGACAACAGAAGGAAGAGGCAACTCGGCGACTCCAGCCAGTTTATCCTGTACCTTGGCGGGCAGAACGTAAGAGCAAATCCTTCTCTTTCAACTCGCTGCTCTTGACGATTGCAGCTGAGAGGTTTTTACAGGAGATTACTCTTTTGTAGGTCTATGGGGATTACATGGGCGTGGCAATGAAAAATGGCAAACTATTCTGGGTGTACAAGCTGGGCGATGAAGAGACTGCCCTTCAAACCGACTCTGAAATCAGCAGCAACAGATTCGACATGGTCAAACTAGAAAGGTACATCACTTATTTGCCTTTTCCCCATGAACAAACTGGGAGGACATTATTGTCAAAGTCTAAAGTGGTAAATGTTCTTATTTGGTAGAGTGCTCAAAATATAGGGAACTGGTTAAAATATTAGCCATTAAGTTGGTACGGTGGCGCAGCAGTAGAGTTGCTGCCTTACAGCACCAGTGACTGGGTCCAATCCTGACTACGGGTGCGGTCGATACAGAGTTTGTTCATTCTCCCCTTGACCATGTGGGTTTTCTCCTGGAGCTCCGGTTTCCTCCCAGGCTTTGGTAAAGCTTGTAAATTGTCCCTCGTGTGTAGGATTGTGCTCGTGTACGGGGATCGCTGGTCGGCGTGGACACGTTGGGCCGAAGGGCCTGTTTCCACGCTGCATCTCGGTACAGCGGTAATAATGTCAAGCATTTTCTCATTACCTTACTGGTGTATGATTAATGGAGGTAAAATAGGATGTAAAATGCAACGATGGTGAGACTGTATTGCCGTGAAATGAATGGCCATTCTCCAATGCAGGATACTGCAATTTTGGCGAATCTCGTACGAGACATCTGAAGTGAGGGGCACGGTGAATGAAGCCAGGCGAGAGGGGATGGCAAAAGGCGACAACGTCTTACTCAATCTAAACTCTGAAGACTTGGTGTTTTATGTTGGAGGCTATCCTTCTAATTTCACTGTAAGTACCACTTCATTTCACTTCATCTCCTGCAGTTCTTCTGCATCAACCCCCAACAAGAAATAGGAAAGCTGTTGCCAGGCTGGAATGGGCATAGAGAAGTGTGTAGGAAGGAACTGCAGGTGCTAGTTTACACCGGAGATAGACACAAAATACTGGAGTAACTCAGCGGGACAGGCAGCATCTCTGGAATGAAGGAATGGGTGACGTTAAGGGTCTCGATCTGAAACTCGATAGACAGAGATGCTGCCTGTCCCGCTGAGTTCTTTCAGCATTTTATGTCTATCAAGGGTACAGAGAAAATTTACGAGGATGTTGCCATGACTCGAAGCTCTGAGCTGCAGAGATAGGTTGAGCAGGCTAGGACTTTATTCCTTGGAGCAAAGGAGGATGAGGGGTGATCTTAAGGAGGTGTATAAAATGATGCGAGGAAAAGATCGGGTGGACGCACAGTCTCTTGCCCAGAGTAGGGAAATCGAGAACCAGAAGGAATAGTTTAAGGTGCAGGGGAAAAGATTTAACACGAATCTGAGGGGTGACTTTTTCACTCAAAATACGGTCGGGGTATGGAACGAGCTGCAAGAGGAGGTAGTTGGGGCAGGAACTATTGCAACGTTTAAGAAACAATTGGACAGGTACATGGACTGGACAGGTTTTGAGAGATATAGGTGAACACAGGCAAGTGGGACTAGTGTATTTGGGACATGTTGGTCAGTGTGGGCAAGTTTCCACAATGAATAACTCTATGACTCCAAGAGGCAAATAATCCAGTCTTTATCGGATAACTCAGTCACTTTCCAGTTGCAAACTGTTTTGGTAATTTTTCCCCTGAGGTGATGTGCCCTCTAGTGGTTAAAGAAATACTTGTCAGTATCACATCACTTCATCGAGAAGGAATTCCTCCAGGCACACACACGCACGCACACGCACGCACGCAGCAAAAGCATCTTCTGAGGCATTTTTCTTTGGAGAAGGTGCAGAAGTGGTTTACCAGAATGCTGCCTAGATTAGAGGGTATTAGCTATAAGGGAAGGTTGGACAAACTTGGATTGTTTTCTCTGGAAAGTCAAAGGTTGAGGGGAGATCTGATAGGAGTATGTAAAATGATGAGTGGCAGAGATAGGGTCGACAGTCTGAATGTTTTTCCCAAGGTGTAAATATCAAACACAGGAAGACATAGCTTTAAGGGAAGAAGGAAAAGTTTAAAGGAGATGTGTGGGCAACTTGCTTGCTTGCTATCCAGTCAGCGGAAGACAATACAAGATTACTATCAAGCTCTTTGCAGTGTATAGATACATGACTAGGGAATAACATTTAGTGCAAGTTAAAGCCTGCAAAGTGATCAAGGATAGTCTGAGGATCACCAATTAGCTAGATGAGGTAGCCCTGTAGTTCAGGATCTGGTTGTGGTAGGATGATTCTGTTGCCTGATAACAGCTAGGATTTCCCTGATTTTCCCTTACGTTGCGTGCTAACCAATCAGCGGAAAGAATGTATGTGATTACAATCGAGTGGTGGGTTCCTGGAACATTCTGCCAGGGCAGTGGTGGAGGCAGGTATGATAGGGGTATTTAAATGGGTATTAGATAGGTACATGGATATGCAGGGAATTATGGATTGCATGCAAGCAGAGGTGGTTGGTTTAACTTGGCTTGGACATTGTGGGCTGAAAGGCCTGTTCCTGCACTGTACTATCCTATGTTCTAAATTGATAATTATCATCCATGTTTCTTAGATTTTTGGAGATTATCTCATATACAGAGAAGTAACTGCATGCAACAAAAATAACCTTAAACAGGGCTCCCACTTAACCTTTTTTTTCCCTGTTGCCAGCTTGGCAACCTAGGCAACTTTTTAGGTTTCCTAATGACAGTTTAGGTGGTCCTTTAAGACGGCTTGCATGACGCGTGCAATAATGTGCTCGGACTAAGCGCGTAGTTACCAGTCGGAATTATGCTCAATGAAGCATTCACATATTATTTCTGCTTCAAATAAAGTCACAAATTAAACATATTCACCAATCAAGACATGATATATACCACAATGACGCAGCAAAATTATAATACAGTATCTCAACTCTTTTTACGCATTGCAATTAATGCAATTTCTAATATTTCTTTCCACTTCCAAACAAAAATGTGGTTGGATTATTCAGCATATGATCAACCTGTGTCAATAAATCCTGGACCATGGTAACATATATGCTTAACCATGCACACCACAGATTGATGCAAGCATGTTTTCTGTGACGGACTGAAAATTATCATGACATGGGTCGTAATTGCTATTGGTACAGAAACACTTCCCACATAATTTATCCACAACAATATATACAGGTTGCAAGAAAATTTCTAAAGGCATTTTATGATAATAGCTGTTAAAACCAACTATACCCATCTGACAGGTTAAACAGTACACTAACTGACAAGAGATGGCCAAAGGACATAACTGCAGCAAATGTTCATTTGGTAATATGTTTAAAGGTGTCAAAACGCCACATTACCGGAGATTCAGATTAGATGTACGTGTTGTGAACAGCAATGAGGATACCCAGTTTGTACGCACCAGATTAAAAAAAAATATTGATAAATGCTGTTTCCATCATTCCCACTTCAGAATTAACATTAAAATTTCAACTGAAATATCTCCTGATCAAATTTGAGATGTCTATGACCGACTGTGGAAGTAAAACCTAGATAAATCCAACGTATAGTTGTGAATGTTGCTCATTAAATAACTACAGTACGGATACTCCATATTAAGAGCATTGATTTGCTCATGTCAATGTTAGCAGTGACAATCGAACACTGTGGTTTTAATGTTTCACATGTTCACAATTTAACTAATCCATCTTTATGGATTAAAACAAATAATAACATCGGGAATTGAAACACATTTGATTGCATTCTGTTATCAAACATAGTCGATGTTCGCTCTGAAGACATATAACAGCACAATAGGGTCGGGGGGGGGGGGTGTGCGAATCAGTGTGGGGTGGATAGATGGCAGGGGGTGTTGAGAAGGCAATTGGTGCGGAATGGATGCATTGAGGCAGGGGAATTAGTGCGTGTTGGTTGGAGTAGGTAAAATTGTGAGGGGAGAGCGCGGGGGATGTCAGTGGGGTTGAATGGGGGGGATTAGTACGGGATGGATGGGGGGGGATCTGGGCAGGATAGATGGGGGATCAGTACAGGATGGATGGGGGGGGTCAACGCAGAATGAATGGGGGGATTAGTACAGGATGAATGAAGGGGGTCAGTACAGTGTGGATCGGAGGGCCTGTGCAGGATGAATGGGAGGGATCATTACAGGATGAATAGGCGGCTCACTACAGGATGGATGAGGGATCAGTGCAGGATGAATGGTTGAATAGTACAGGATGAATGAGGGGATCAGTAAAACATGAATGGGAAGATCAGTACAGGATAGATGGGGGGATTGGTGCAGGATAAATGGAGGGGGGTCACTACGGGATGAATGGGAGGATTAGTACAGGATGGATGGGGGAGCAGTGCAGGATGAATGGGGGACCAGTGTAGGATTGATGGGGGGGTGGCAGGAGAATCAATGCGAGGTGGATAGGGAGATCAGTGCAGGATGAATAGATGGGGGGGGGGGGGGTGGTAGATGGTGAGGGGAGCACAGGGGATGTCAGTGGCCTCCCCCTTCCTCCCTCCCTCCCTCCTCGGTGTGCAGAAGGGTTTGTTTTGAAAGTGCTGTTGGCAAGCAGCGGCACTATCAGGGCGGGCGGGGTGTGGGAGGAGGAGGTGGAGCCGCTGTCGCTGCCAAAGATCCTATAGCGCTATAGGATCTTTGGTCTCTGTGCGGGCCCGACATTCGCTCCGACCCTCTGTCACGCCGCACCTAGCATCTTTGCCCCGCACTACAGCCGCCGCCGACACGAAACGTCACATTCCTTTTCTCCCGAGATGCTGCCTGACCCGCTGAGCTACTCCAGTTTTTTGTGTCTATCTTCGGTATAGACCAGTATCTGCAGTGCCAAGCCGGGCAAAATGACTCTGCATTTAGGTTGCCCGGCGGCACTTTGGGTGATCATTGGCACCTGGGCAACCGCTAATTTTGAGCCCTGTTAAAGATATCTGAACAAGTTAGACTTGTTAATGACATTGCAATTCAGGGATCATCTCCAGGAGACAGTCTTGCCCTGTTCTGCTATCCCATTGGCATGGGACTGTGGATATATAACTGATCCAACCACATTTCCACCCTCACTCTCCCGACAGTGACCGCCTCCATTCAGTGGCAAACACCATCAGCACCCCGGTCGAGCTGCAAAAGTGTGTTGGGATAATTGTCAATTTGTTATTTAAATTCTTCCAATGCAGCAAAGTTCAAGTTCCTTATTACTTTCCCTGATATTTGAAGAAAATGTCTTTGCCACTTGTTCACTAGAGTGAAAAAGTGCACATAACCCTGATATATTGCTCCAGGGCACGTACAACCGTTGCAGTAACAAATTAGATTTTTACCACTCAGTGGCACAGCAGTAGATGCTGCCTTACAGTGCCCGAGACCCAGGTTCAATCCTGACTATGTGTCTTGTCTGTACAGAGTTTGTACGTTCTCCCTGTGACCGCATGGGTTTTCTCCAGGTGCTCTGGTTTCCTCCCACACTCCAAAGACGTATAGGTTTTAGGTTAATTGGCTTTAGTAAAATTCTAAATTGTCGGTTACTGCTCGTGTACGGGGGTGATCGGTGGTCGACGAGGACTCGGTAGGCCGAAGGGCTTGTTTTCACGCAGTATCTTTAAACTAAACTAAACTAAACTCAGGCTGCTGGCTGCTGCAACTGGAGAGCGAACCAAGGCCCAAATGCATTGATGGTGTTTTCCTCACACTGACTGCAATCATCATCTATCCTGAAACAAACATCACAATGCTTCTAACCTTGTCACCAAATCAAGCATGCGGATAGTAAACGTGAGAAATCACAGTAACAAACTCTGCAATATCATCAAAAACTCCTGCCCATTGGCCTGAAACTTCACTTCTTTCTCCGTCAGATTGCAGAGTATTCCAGCACTTTGTTTATTACCTGTGATATAATTACTTGGTCCAAACACCAACAAGTTGCTCTTAACGAGGGTTGCGAAGTAAATCCCATTATGGTCCAATTTATTCCCTCTGACATCATCTTCCAACTTACCACTTGCTTGAATTGATTGATTGATACAGCGTGAAAACAGACTTTCGGCCGACCGAGTCCACACTGACCATCGATCACCCGTTCACACTAGTTCTAGGTTATCCCACTTTTTCATCCATTCCCTATGCAATAGGGGCGATTTATGGAGGCCGATTAACCTACAAGTGGTTGGGATGTGGAAACCGACGCACCCAGAGGAAACCCATGTTATCACTGGGAGTTTACACAAAATGCTGGAGAAACTCAGCGAGTGCAACAGCATCTATGGAGCGAAGGAGATAGGCAACGTTTCGGGCCGAAACCCTTCTTCAAACTGATGGGGGGTGGGGGGAGGTGGGGGGAAGAAAGGAAAAAAGAGGAGGAGGAGCCCGAGGGCTGAGGGAGAGGTAGGAAGGGGAGGAGACAGCAAGGGTTAACAGAATTGAGAGAATTCGATGTTCATGTCAAGTGGATGCAGGCTCCCCAAGCAGAATATGAGGTGCTGTTCCTCCAAATTGCGGTGTTGCTCACTCTGGCCGTGGAGGAGACCCAGGACAGAGGTCGGATACGGAATGGGACGGGGAGTTGAAGTGCTGAGCCACCGGGAGATCGGGTTGGTTATTGCGGACCGAGCGGAGATGTTCGGCGAAACGATCGCCAAGCCTCCGCTTGGTCTCACCAATATAGATCAGCTGACATCTAGAGCAGCGGATGCAGTAGATGAGGTTGGAGGAGGTGCAGGTGAGCCTCTGTCGGACCTGGAACGACTGCTTGGGTCCTTGAATGGAGTGGAGGGGGGAGGTAAAGCGACAATCACGGGGGTAATGTGTAAACTCCACACAGACAGCACCCAAGGCCAGGATTGAACCTGCGTCACAGGCGCTGTGCCACTGTACCGTTGCAGTTGGAGATTGTGTCAGTTTATTGTCATCATGTGAGGCACACGCTCCTTATGTTTCCCGATGTTCTTGCTGCTGCCTAATAGAGGTAAGGATGAGTATGTTTACAGAGTCTGAAGAAGGGTCACGACCCAAGACGTCACCCATCCTTTATCTCCAGAGATGCTGCCTGACCCTCTGAGTTACCCCAGCACTTTGAGTCTATCTTTTGTATAAACCAGCATCTGCAGTTCTTTGTTTCTACTAGTCCGTTTACACAGGTTTGGTCATTCCGACCCCAAGATATCACTGGTCCATAAACAAGTTGCTGGAAGAACTCAGCAGGTCAGGCAGCATCTGCAGAGGGAAATGTCCTGTGTTACTCCACCAGTCTATTTTTAGCTCCAGATTACATCATTTGTGACTTCTGTCCCTGGTTTATTTACTGCTGTCTCTTCCAGCCTCCTGTCTCCATACACTATCCCAACTTTAAAGGGAGCATCGAGCTTGGGACTCTGAACGAAGAAGTCATCAGTCTGTACAATCTGGTCCAAACATTCAATCTGAACACTACGGCTGACCAACCGGACAGGAGGTGAGATGAGATACCGTGGGACTGACGTTGACTTGTTCATTGCTCACACCTCTTGCTGTTTCAACGTTCATAAGTTCTAGGAGCAGAATTGGTCCATTCGGCCCATCTAGGATACTCCACCATTCAATCATGGCTGATCTATCTTTCCTTCTCAACCCCATTCTCCTGCCCTCCTGTCATAGAATCATAGATCGATACAGTGCGGAAACAGGCCCTTCAACCCAACCTGCCCACACCGGCCAACATGTCCCAGCTACACTAGTCCCACCTGCCTGCGCTTGGTCCATATCCCTCCAAACCTGTCCTATCCATGTACCTGTCTAACTGTTTCTTAAATGTTGGGGTAGTCCCAGCCTCAACCACCTCCTCTGGCAGCTTGTTCCATACACCCACCACCCTTTGCTCTCTCACCATAACCTCGTCATCTCGTTCCTCGTAATCCCAAAGTCTCGTTCCTCTTGCTACAACTAGAGTAACTATGAATGGAATATTATTCTTTGGCAGCCATTGAATAGAGTGGAGTGTTTATCTTTTCCTCACCAGGCATAAAGTCATAAGGAACAGGAGTAAAATTAGGCCATTTGGCCCATCAAGTCTATTCTGCCATTCAATCACGGCTGATCTATCTCTCCCTCCTAACCCCATTCTCCTGCCTTGTCCTCATACACTTTGACACATGGACTAATCAAGAATCTATCTATCTCTTCCCTAAATGTTAAAAGTGTGGTACAATGTTAAGTGTGAAAGGGGGACTAGTAGCAGGTGGTCCAAGCAGAGACAGAGTTGAGAAGCTCTCTTACATGCTGTATGCAATGCTCTCTGCGCCAGCTGAACCTGTACAAATATCATGTTGATATTATGTTTTGGTGGAGCTAGATTTAGTATCAGTCTGTTAAATCGTGGTCAAATCTTGAACAAGGGAAATTTGGCCCGGCAATCTTAGAGTTTTTTTTAGAGGTAAAGTGTGGAGAAAGGCCCTTCGGCCCACCAAGTCCGCGCCGACCATCATTCATCCGTACACTAGCTCGACGTCACCCTACTCTCACATCCTACACACGAGGGGCAATTTACAGACATCAATTAACCTAGAAACGAGCTCGTCTTTGAAATGTGGGAGGAGCACTCGTAGAAAACCAACGCGGTCGGAGGGAGAATGTACAAACTCCGTACAGACACCGCCTGTAGTCAGGATCGAACCCTAGTAACTGGCACTGTGAGGCAGCAACTCTATTGCTGTGGCACTGTGCCTTTACTAAGATGCATTTTACAATATAACCATATAACCATATAACAATTACAGCACGGAAACAGGCCATCTCGGCCCTTCAAGTCCGTGCCGAACAACTTTTTTCCCTTAGTCCCACCTGCCTGCACTCATACCATAAGCCTCCATACCCTTCTCATCCATATGCCTATCCAATTTATTTTTAAATGATACCAACGAACCTGCTGCCACCACTTCCACTGGAAGCTCATTCCACACCGCTACCACTCTCTGAGTAAAGAAGTTCCCCCTCATGTTACCCCTAAACCTCTGTCCCTTAATTCTAAAGTCATGTCCTCTTGTTTGAATCTTCCCTATTCTCAAAGTGAAAAGCTTGTCCACATTAACTCTGTCTATCCCTCTCATCATTTTAAAGACCTCTATCAAGTCACCCCTTAACCTTCTGCGCTCCAGAGAATAAAGACCTAATTTATTCAACCTATTTCTGTAACTTAGCTGTTGAAACCCAGGCAACATTCTAGTAAATCTCCTCCGTACCCTCTCTATTTTGTTGACATCCTTCCTATAATTGGGCGACCAAAATAGTACACCATACTCCAGATTTGGTCTCACCAACGTCTTGTACAATTTTAACATTACATCCCAGCTTCTATACTCAATGCTCTGATTTATAAAGGCTAGCATACCAAAAGCTTTCTTTACCACCCTATCTATATGAGATTCTACCTTCAAGGAACTATGCACGGTTATTCCCAGATCCCTCTGTTCAACTGTATTCTTCAATTCCCTACCGTTTACCATGTACGTCCTATTTTGATTTGTCCTGCCAAGGTGTAGCACCTCACATTTATCAGCATTAAACTCCAACTGCCATCTTTCAGCCCATTTTTCCAACTGGCCTAAATCACTCTGTAGACTTTGGAAATCCTCTTCATTATCCACAACACCCCCTATCTTGGTATCATCTGCATACTTACTAATCCAATTTACCACCCCTTCATCCAGATCATTGATGTACATGACAAACAACAAAGGACCCAACACAGATCCCTGAGGCACCCCACTAGTCACCTGCCTCCAACCCGACAAACAGCCATCCACCATTACCCTCTGGCTTCTCCCATTCAGCCACTGTTGAATCCATCTTGCTATTCCTGCATTTATACCCAACAGTTGAACCTTCTTAACCAACCTTCCATGAGGAACCTTGTCAAAGGCCTTACTGAAGTCCATATAGACAACATCCACTGCTTTACCCTCGTCAATTTCCCTAGTAACCTCTTAAAAAAATTCAAGAAGATTAGTCAAACATGACCTTCCAGGCATAAATCCATGTTGACTGTTCCTAATTAGACCCTCTTTATCCAGATACTTATATATATTATCTCTAAGTATCTTTTCCATTAATTTGCCCACCACTGAAGTCAAACTAACCGGTCTATAATTGCTAGGTTTACTTTTAGAACCCTTTTTAAACAATGGAACAACATGCGCAGTACGCCAATCCTCGGGGACTATTCCAGTTTCTAATGACATTTGAAATATTTCTGTCATAGCCCCGGCTATTTCTACACTAACTTCCCTCAATGTCCTAGGGAATATCCTGTCAGGACCTGGAGACTTATCCACTTTTATATTTTTCAAAAGTGCCAGTACTTCTTTTACTTTGAAACTCATAGTATCCATAGCTACTCTACTAGTTTCCCTTACCTCACATAATTCAATATCCTTCTCCTTGGTGAATACCGAAGAAAAGAAATTGTTCAATATCTCCCCCATCTCTTTTGGCTCTGCAGATAGCTGTCCACTCGGTCTCTCCAATGGACCAATTTTATCCCTTGTTATCCTTTTGCTATTAACATAGCTGTAGAAACCCTTTGGATTTACTTTCACCTTACTTGCCAAAGCAACCTCATATCTTCTTTTAGCTTTTCTAATTTCTTTCTTTAGATTCTTTTTACATTCCTTATACTCCTCAAGCACATCATTTACTTCATGCTGCCTATAATTATTGTAGATCTCCCTCTTTTTCCGAACAAGATGTCCAATTTCCCTTGAAAACCAGGGCTCTTTCCAATTTTTACTGGTTCCTTTCAACCGAACAGGAACATAAAGATTTTGTACTCTTAAAATTTCCCCTTTAAATGTCCTCCATTTCTCCTCTACATCTTTCCCATAAAACAAAATGTCCCAGTTCACTCCTTTTAAATCATCTCGCATCTCGTTAAAGTTAGCCTTTCTCCAATCAAAAATCTCAACCCTAGGCCCAGTTCTGTCCTTCTCCATAATTATATTGAAATTTCCTTGGTGGAATGTCCTTGGTGGAAAGTCCCTCATCTTTTACAACATGGACGGAGCCCATTTGATCCATCGAGTCTTCCAGATCTGAGAGCACTCTCAACAATCCCATTCACTCATCTCCCCAAGTCTCTCTCACTTGCTCATTGACTGTCCCATCTTCTCCTACATCAGGCATAATGTACAGTCGCCAAATAAACTACCGACCAGAGGAAGAAGCCAGAGAATCAGGCGAAGCCCATCGAGTTAGAAGGAATGCAGACTCCATGCAGACAGCATTGGAGACTGGGTTGCAGGGGCTGTGAAGATGGCAACTTCACCTTTTGTTGCAGAGACAATATTTAAGACATTTGGACTGATACATGGATGGGAAAGGTTTAGAGGGACATGGGCAAAACGTAATAGCACATTTAAAAACAACTCTCGTTGACCAAAGCCCTTTACATTAGTGCAGGTACTAACGTGCTACAAACAGTGGTACATAGATCAACAATACATATATAAATAAATACGAGCAGCGCTCCCTCAAAGGACCTCAAGAAAGGCTTGAGAGTAGAAATAAGTTCTAAGTCTAGACATAAAAGAGTTGATGGAGGGGCAGTTCTGATGGGAAGAGGGATGCTGTTCCACAGTCTAGGTGCTGCAACCGCAAAAGCGCGGTCGCCCCTGAGGTTATGCCTAGACCGCGGGATGTTCAGTAACCCCAAGTCGGCCGATCTGAGGGACCTGGAGGTGGTGTGGTGGGGAACGAATTTTTGATATAGGTGGGTGCGAGCCCGTTAAGGGCTTGTAAACAAAAAGAAGGAGCTTGAAATTGAGTTGGAACCGTACAGAGAGCCAGTGGAGAGAGGCCAGAATCGGGGTGGTGATGTCCCTTTTTTGGGTGCCCGTCAGGAGTCTCGCTGTGGCATTTTCGACCAATTGCAGGCGGGACAGGAAAGATTGGTTGATGCCAGTGTAAAGGGAGTTGCCCTAATCAAGACGGGAGGAGATAAATGTGTGGATGATATTTTTGAGGTCTTCAAATCGGAGGAAAGGTTTTATTTTTGCTATCGTTCAAAGCTGGAAGAAGCTAGCTTTTACCATGACATTTACTTGTTTGTCAAATTTCAACCCGGAGTCAAATATCACGCCAAGGTTTTTGACGTGAGGTTTGAGTAATGGGGTAAGGCTATCAAGACTGCCTGCTATCATTTTGATGGATTCTGAGGGGCCGAGTAGGATGACCTGAGACTTACTCTCGTTTAGTTGGAGGACGTTCTGGGCCATCCAACACTTTATATCCTCATGGCAGTGGGTAAGGCTGAGTAGATTTGATCGGTTGTTGGGTTTGAGGGGGAGATAGAGTTGTGTATCGTCTGCGTAGCTGTGGAAGGAATGGCCGTGCCTTTGGATGACTTGGCCTATGGGTAGCAAATACAGGGAGAAGAGATTGGGGCCTAGGATGGAGCCTTGTGGAACCCTTCAGCAAAGGGTTACCTATGTTTGTAGAGAAACTCCTATCTTTGAGATAGGAGACGAACCAGCTCAGGGCAGTGGGACTAGTGTAAATGGGGCATCTTGGTCGGCATAGGCAGGTTGGGCCGAAGGGCCTGTTTCCATGCACTGCGACTCTAAGACTCTAACTGCATATGCTGCAAATCTAAACAAATGGTTGTTTAGAAAATGTTGAAGATGCTTTGCAAGTTAGGCAAGAGCTTTGCGAGAGAAGCAGATTTAATATATGGCAGTCATAGAGTGGTAAAGCATAGATACAGGCCCTTCGGCCCAACTTGCCCATGACGACCAGGATGCCCTTCTACGCTTGTCCCATTTGTCCACGTTTGACCCATATCCCTATAAACCTTTACTGTCCACATATCTTTTCAAATGTCCTTAAAATGTTATTGTGGTACCAGCCTCAACCACGTCCACTGGCAGCTCGTTCCATATATGTACTGTGTTAGAAAGATTAGTGTTAGGTTAGTGACCTTTCATCAGAACTGAAGAACGAGAAGCCATTGAATGAAACAACATCTCTGCGTGGATGCCGCCTGATCCGCTGGGTCTTTCATATATTTGCCTCATTAACTGCCTCTATATAGTCACTCAGTGCCATCTTATGGACTTTATCCCATATTTGTGCTTTCCGTGGTAGTCGAGGGAAATTAGATCCCAAATGCAAACGTTTGCAGCTCTGTTTTTAATCAATGATTCTGCATGTCTCGTTACAGGTATAAATCTACTCAAGGAGTAGACAACGACAGTTCTTACTTTGATGGCAGTGGTTATGCCAAAATCAAAATGCCGGGTACATTTTCCTCTGTGTCTCGGTTTGATCAAGAGGTTCGCATTGCTTCCTATAATGGTATCCTCTTCTTCATGCAGGAAAAGGTGAGTCTGTGTCCTCTGTTCATGTGATAGTAGAAGTAGGCCATTCGGCCCATCAAGTCTACTCCACCATTCAATCATGACTGATCTATCTCTCCCTCCTAACCCCATCCTCCTGCCTTCTCCCCATAACCTCTGACACCTGTACTAATCAAGAATCGATCTATCACTGCCTTAAAGATATCCACTGACTTTGCCTCCACAGCCTTCTGTGGCAAAGAATTCCCCAGATTCACCATCTGTTGCCTGCTTGGATTTGAGGCACCAGTCAAATTGTTAAGGTCACACCCACACTGGCTGCTGTTTGTTGGGGCTCGCAGCCCAGCTTCCCTCTCTATACAGAAAGTTTCATTATGTTTGAATTAGTCAGACAGCATAGAAATGCACCCTTCGGCCCAACTTTAATCGGATTTTACTGCACTTTATCTTGCACTAACTATATCCCCTTAATCCTACGCTATGGATGGCTTGATTGTAATCACGTATAGTCTTCGCTGACTGGATAGCACGCAACAAAAAAGCTTTTTACTATACCTTCGTACACATGACAATAATAATAAACTAAGCTTGTCCATGCCATCCAGGTTGCCCCATCTCAACTAGGCCCACCTGCCTGTGTTTGGCCCATATTCCTCTAAACGTTTCATATCCATGTTCCCGTCCAAGTGCCTTGTCCAAACGTACACACTCTGTATGTACAGCACCCTTAGGTAGCATCAAACCCAGGTCTCCGGTGTTATAAGGCAGCAACTCTACCGCTGTACCGTCTATGATGATTGTTTGCTTTCCATTGGATCCTGTTACCCCACGATCAATGCACTCATGAGGAACAGTGGGTTGGGTGAAATACCCGACGTTGCTTTGCCTGTGGTAGTGTGGCAAAGCATGATAGTGCTGCCCTCAGTAAAGGTGCTCCATCAGCAAGGAGCCATGAAGTAAACTTGGGAACTAACCACAGCAGTGTGAACGAAGGCAGTGATGCTTTGCGTGTTATTGGGTGCGGATCATTAACGACACCCATAACCCCAGTCACCTTTGCTTGACTTGTTTCTTTCTCTGCTCATGATTCAGAGACTACTCATTAAATATAGCTTCAAGATGAATAACGGAGAGTTCAATGAGTCAATTATACTCTATTGTCACATGTACCTCGGTACAGTGAAATTCTTAGTTTAGCACACATACAATCCAGTAAAATCCTGCTACAGATAAGCACAATCATAGTAAAAAAAGTGCAATAATTTTAGTGTAATAGTAGACTTGACTGAGACCGAACACAAAGACTCACCACTTCTCTTGCACCAACAAATTTTCAAAGTTCATAAGTTTACAGTCTTATTTTGGCCTTAAAGGCCCGTTGCCCTGGCAACATTGATCCTCTCCATCTGCCACCATCTTGATGTTGGCCCATTGTCCAGCATCTGCCACTGTTGCCAGCTCCCTCCACCCTCCTTGCCGGTTCCTGGTCTTCGGGGTCGAGCAGGAGACGAGCCTCGGACACTCCGGGGGGGGGTTCCTGGTTTGGTGGCGGGTGAGCCAGGCCTGCTGTCGGGGTGTGGCCAAGGCTCATCGGGAACTTCCGCCAACACGCGCTGTCCTTTCACATGTTGCATCTTGGAGTGCTTCCAGCTGGTTAGCCTTGGAAACCATCAGAATAAGCAGGCAAAATATGAAGCTTATAACAATAACTCTTATTGTTCCCGGCTACATCTAAATCTAGTGTTTCTTTTTTCAGGGCAAATACCTCTGCTTAGCCATCGAGAATGGGAAGTTCGTGCTGTTCATTAACTTAAACAGTCAACTAAAAGTTGAACATGATAACAATCAAAACCAGACATCTGTCAGCGACGGACTGCAACACCAGGTAACTGCTATATTATTCAGATGTCCAGGTTAACTGGCAATTCCCAACTCCAAAAAATCCTGAACAAAATGGAACATAAGAAGAAAATTAAACAGAGGTGACCATATATGTATTTAATTTAAGCCACACCAGCTGTTCAGAGCTATTTTAGAATGAGCAGAACATGCCAATATTTTATTTTTGAGTAAAAATTTATATGTACTTATGCTGAACCTCCAGTGAACATGGCAGGACTTTCCAAAATGGCCACGGCACGAAATTTGGTCATTATGGCTCCTGAAATGACTGCTCGTGGCAATGTGCCTGCTCCAGGCTCCTGTTTCCTAATGTGAAAATAGTGCATTCGAGGAAGGGTGAATTGTTGTTAAGGGGGCTTTGGGGATTGATGGGTACGAGGAGTATCGGCGACATGTTCAAAGCTCCAAAGTTTCAGAGGTGAGACAAAGTCCTCAGGACAATAAAATTACATTTGAGGTTTGAGGTTTGAGGAAGGGAAGTTCAAATAAGATCTTTCAAAGAGTTGAACTGCATCATAGTTCCACTTTACGTTTAGAGATAGTGTGGAAATAGGCCCTTCAGCCCACCGAATCCATGCCAACTAGCAAACACTAGTACTACTATAGACACTAGGGACAATTTACAGAAGCCAATTAACCTATAAATCTGCACATCTTTTTATAATGTGGGAGGAAATCAGCGCACCCAGAGAAAGCCCATGTGGCCACAGGGAGAACGTACACACTCCATACAGACAGCAGCCGTGGTGAAGATCGAACCCCGGTCTGTGACGCTTTAAGGCAGCAACTCTCTCGCTGACCCACTGTGCTGCCCTTAGCAATTGGGAGGAGTCGTTCCTGAGGCACTGTCTTTCTCCATCTTAGACCAGCCTTATTTTCAAACGCTTTAAATAGCTACGTTTTATAATCCATAATGTGTCCTCTTAATTCAATCATATTAACTGCTATCCCAAACTATTGCGATTTTGCCATTGACAGACAAACCCAATAAATTTTAGAGAAAAGTCAGAATTCATTTCCTTTGAACCCTTGCTTTCAAATGTTTGTTTGTATAAAAGTGATTTAGATACCCAGTGTTCAGGCCCCTTGGCCCACAATGTCTGTGCCGAACATGATGCCAAATTAAACTAATCTCCCCTGAGTTTATGATATGATCCATATCCCTACATTTCCTGCATATCCAAGTTCCCCTCCAAATGCCTCTTAGTTGTCACCATCATGTCTGCCTCCACCTCCACCACCACCCCTGGCAGCACATTTCAAGGATTCACCACTTTCTGTGTTTAAAAGGAAACTTGTTCCATACATCGCCATAAAACTTTGCCCCTCCCACCTTAAAACGTTGTCCTCTAGACATTTCGACTCTGGAAAAAGCTTCTGATTATCTATGACTTTCCTAATTGTATGCCCTAGATCAGGTCTCCCCTCAATCTGTGACGTTGCAGAGAAAACAATTCCAATTTGTCCAACTTGTCCTCATAGCTGATACCGGATATTCCAGGCAGCATTCTGGTAAAATTCTTCTGCACCCTCAACAAAGCCTCCACATCGTTCCTGTGGAGCCACAACCAGAACTGTAAACAATACTCCAATTGCAGCCGAACCAAAGTCTTATAAAGCTGCTTCTGGACTTGCTGACTCAATACCATAACCAGGGTATTGGGCTTGGACCCTAAGATCCCTTTTTACATCAATGATGTTAAGGATTTTGTCCGTAACTTGTCAAACTGTGTTCCATTATTCAGAAGCCTGTAGTTATTATTTTTCCTTCCCAGTAAAATATTTAAGGATTCCAGATGACCAACCTATTGCTAAAATGCATTAAGTGTCAAGTTCACCATTAATTATTTTTTTAAGTATTTCTAATATAATAGAACTGCCATTATTTGTATTTGACCAAAAGGTCCTAACAAAAAAAAGACTTTTGTACTATATATATATGTATATCTATATCTATATGTATATCTATAATATTTGAATTGGTGTTACTAAATATATATATGTGTGTGTGTGTATATCTATAACTCTGCTAACTTCATCTGCGTTGACAGGTTGACCAAGGGACCTTGTTTACGATAAAATACCCTGTCCAACGTATATTAGCGTCCAGCTAAAACAATTCCGTACTGTCCTTAACTATCATTTAAATTGAACGATGTCTGTTTGTCTTTCAGATCCAGATAATTATGGTGTTTGTCAAAAAAGTGAAGATTTACGTGCGTGTGGACAGGAAAACGATTCTTACTACTGAGCAGGATCTCCTGCGCCCGTCCATTTCTGAGTATTATCTTGGTGGTGTTCCTGTAGAAATACTCCCAGAGATGTAAGAGTCACTGCCTGGGAGGGGGGTGGGTGGTGGGGGGAGGGGGGTCGGGGGGGGGGGGGTTATATAATTAATTTATTTATTTATTATATTTCTTCTGCAGTTGTATAGTGCTCTGGTAAGACTACATCTGGAGTATTGTGTACAGTTTTGGTCTCCTAATTTGAGGAAGGGCATCCTTGTGATTGAGGCAGTGCAGCGTAGGTTCACGAGATTGATCCCTGGGATGGCAGGACTGTCATATGAGGAAAGATTGAAGAGACTAGGCTTGTATTCACTGGCGTTTAGAAGGATGTGGGGGATCTTATAGAAACATATAACATTATAAAAGGACTGGACAAGCTAGATGCAGGAAAAATGTTCCCAATGTTGGGCGAATCCAGAACCAGGGGCCACAGTCTTAGAATAAAGGGGAGGTCATTTAAGACTGAGGTGAGAAAAAACGTTTTCATCCATAGAGTTGTGATTTTGTGGAATTCCCTTCCACAGAGGGCAGTGTAGGCCAAATCACCGGATGGATTTAAGAGAGAGTTAGATAGAACTCTAAGGGCTAGTGGAATCAAGGGAAATGGGGGAGAAGGCAGGCACGGGTTATTGATTGGGGATGATCAGCCATGATCACAATGGATGGCCGCCTCCTGCACCTATTTTCTATGTTTCTATGTCATTGTTTCTAAATTCCCTAGCCACTGTGGTGGGATTTGACCTCATGTTGCCAGATCTTTAGTCCTGGCTATTGGATCACCAGCAACATAGTCACTGTCCTACCTCTGTACTGCGATGGTGTGTCCTGTTTTTCAGTACATACTGACTACTCAATATAATATAAATATAAATATTTCAGTCATATAGATGACTATTGAAAATAAATGACAGACGGAAAATGCTGGAGTAACTCAGCGGGTCATGGCAGCGACCCTGGAGAAAATGGATAGGTGACGTTTTGGGTCGGAACCCTTCTTCAGATTGAAGAAGTTACCAGAAGTTTAGTAACTCCAATTCAATTGTCAAATATATAGTACAAAAGTCTATTTTTTTCCAGAATGAAGAAGGGTCTGGACCATCCCCAACATCACGTATCCATTTTCTCCAGAAATGCTGCCTGTCCCACTGAGTTACTCCAGTATTTGGTGTAAACCAGCATCTGCTGTCCATTTTTATTACATGTGGGAAAAAAATGCTAGGGTTGCTTGAAAAATGAATATGGTGATCGATACAAGTCCAGTCTCGTGTGTGGAGCCCTCCATCCAACTTCTCTTTCCTCCCACGTCTTTTTTCAGCTCTGGCATTGGTAAAATGTCTCCTTTGAGAATTTCCATAGCTCTGTGTTGTAACTGTCTGTGGAGATCCAGCTAAATGCATAGTTTGTCATTGCTTTGAACTGAGAGATACTTTCCCCTTTCAGCCTGAGGAACAGATTTCCCGCAGGTGGCTCCATAAAGGGCTGCATGCGAACCGTGAAGGCCCTGGACAAGAATCTGGACCTGAAACGGGAAGTGACCAGGGGAGTTAGTTACGGATGCTCAGCAAACCTGCTGGTGAGTCTTATCCTTCCTGTCGCCCAGTGACCACAGACAAGTAATGGGGTAGGAATGTTTGGCTGCGGTATTAATGACCAATCATAAGTTTTGGGAGCAGAATTAGGCCATTCGTCCCATCAAGTCTACTCCGCCATTCAATCTCGGCTGATTGTCCTGCCTTCACCCCATAACCCCTGACACCCTTACTAATCAAGAATCTGTCTATCTCCACCATGACGACCTCCACAATGAATTTCACAGATTCGCCACCATTTGACTAAAGAAATTCCTCCTCATTTTTCTAAAGGTATGTCCTTTAATTCTGAGGCAATGCCCTCTGGTCCTAGACTCTCCCACAAATGGAAACATCCAGTCCATATTCACTCTGTCCAGGCCAAAGATGTGCAGGTTTATAGATTAATTGGCTTCTGCAATTGCCCCTAATGTGTAAGATAGAACTAGTGTCCCCCTCCATCGACTCCTTTAAGTCGAGACTTAAAACTCATCTTTGCTCTCAAGCCTTTCTTGACGTCCTCTGAGTGCGAGCTATATGTATGTATTTATGTATGTACTTAATCTATGAACCACTTTGTATAACGTTAGTACCTCCACCAATGTAAAGCACTTTGGTCAACGAGAGTTGTTTTTTAAATGTGCTATAGAAATAAAAGTGACTTGACTTGACTAGTGTATGGGGGAAGACTGGTCAGTGTGGACTCGGTGGGCCAAAGACCCTGTTTCCATGCTGCCTCTTTAAACTAAACTAAACTAAACTAAAATCACCATGAGTGTGTGGGTACTTTTCTTGTCTTTGTCTTTAACTGCCCGTTCTTTACCTGCATCTACACATTCAAATGATTTGACAGTAAATAATTCCAAGTGGGAAAGTACTTGGGTCCAAGTTTCTTTAGCAATGATCTTTTGTGCACAGTCAATATGATTCTGCTCACTGTCCACATTAGGTGCAATGCATATCTGCTCCTTCAGATACACTCCCTACAATCATCTCAGAGCAGCAGTGACCGATTCTATTGTTCAGCTACTTCTCATTTCAAAGTCTAGTCCAGGAAAGCACAACATGAAATCTGAGCTACTTTTGCCATTGGGAGCGGGGCTTTGGTACAGCACATTTAATATGTGTAGTGTCCAAGTGTGGATGACCTGCTGCTCTGAAAGATGGCAAATCATTGCCACTGACGGCGGTGGAGGCTAAGTCATTGGGTATTGTTATAGCGGGATTGATAGGTTCTTGATTAGTAAGGGTGTCAAAGGTTACACAGAAAATGGGGTTGAGAGAGAAAAATTGATTAGCCGTGATAGAATGATGAAACAGATTTGATGGGTCGAATAACCTAATACTAATTGTCCTAATAATGTATGTGCGCGCGCGTGTGTAGGAAAGAACTGCAGATGCTGGTTTAAAGCGAAGATAGACACAAAATGCTGGAGTAACTCAGCGGGACAGGCAGCATCTCTGGAGAGAAGGAATGGGTGATGTTTTGGGCCAACACCCTTCTTCAGAAGAAGGATCTCGACCTGAAACGCTGAGTTACTCCAGTATTCTGTGTCTACATACACACACATACAGTTAACAAAGCTGTTAGTGCCAGAATAATTCAGCCTGACATTATTCTGCCTTTTGTTTCAGGTCTCACGCTCTGTCGACTTTACAGGCCAAGGATACATGAGTCTGATTCCTCAGAATATTCCTGCACTTCGTGACGACTTCATGTCAGGCTTTGGTTTCCAGACCCAGCAACAGAACGCTCTGATGTTTTACTACCGCACAGCGGTAAGTGCGAGCTGTAGGTGGGCAGCGTGGATAGACGCAGGGCACACCTGTACTGCTCAGGCCAGGTGCAGAATGAACCCCCTTTAGGGCGGCTAGAAATGTACAGGAGAGAGAGGCACAAGAAACTGCAGATACTGGAATCTTGAGCAAAACACCGAGTGCTGGAGTAACTCAACGGGCAAGGCAGTGGGTGGGGGATGTTTCGGGTCGGGAGCCTTCTTTAGATTGATGGATATGTGCACAGGGCTGGGCTGTTGTTGAAGCCATTGTTTCTTCAGTGCAAAAAATGGCTGTGAATCTTGGGGTTGGGAATCTCTGCCTCTGACAGAACTGGTGCAGAATGCAAAACCAAGTGCATATAGCAGGCTGATGGGCCTTGAGTTTTCATTTACAAGCTGCTCCTTTCATAGAAACATAGATACATAGATATTTTGTAAGTTTCTATAAGATCCCCCCTCAATCTTTTAATTTCTAGCTAGTACAAGCCGAGTCTATCCAGTCTTTCCTCTTATGAAAGTCCTGACATCCCAGTAATCAGTCTGGTGAACCTTCTTTGTACCCCCTCTATGGCAAGAATGTCTTTCCTCAGATTTGGAAACCAAAACTGTAGGCAATACTCCAGGTGTGATCTCGCCAAAACCCTGTACAACTGCAGTAGAACCTCCCTGCTCCTATACTCAAATCCTTTTGCTATGAATGCTAACATAGAAATGTAGAAAAATGGTGCATAGAAACGTAGAAAAATTCGGCCCTTCGAGCCTGCACCGCCATTCAATATGATCATGGCTGATCATCCAACTCAGTACCCTGTACCTGCCTTCTCTCCATACCTCCAGATCCCTTTAGCCACAAGGGCCACATCTAACTCCCTCTTAAATATAGCCAATGAACTAGCCTCAACTACCTTCCGTGGCAGAAAATTCCACAGATTCACCAGTCTTTGTGTGAAAAATGATTTTCTCATCTCGGCCCTAAAAGACTTCCCCCTTATCCTTAAACTGTGACCCCTTGTTCTGGACTTCCCCAACATCGGGAACAATCTTCCTGCATCTTGCCTGTCCCACCACTTAAGAATTTTGTAAGTCTCTGTAAGATCCCCCCTCAATCTTCTAAATTCTAGCGAGTACAAGCCGAGTCTATCCAGTCGTTCCTCATATGAAAGTCCTGACATTCCAGGAATCAGTCTGGTGAACCTTCTCTGTACCCCCTCTATAGCAAGAATGTGTTTCCTCAGATTTGGAGACCAAAACTGTACGCAATACTCCAGGTGTGGCCTCACCAAGACCCTGTCCAAACTGCAGTAGAACCTTCCTGCTCTTGTAGTCAAATCCTTTTGCTATGAATGCCAACATACCATTCACTTTCTTCACTGCCTGCTGCACCTGCATGCCTACTTTCAATGACTGATGTACCATGACACCCAGGTCTCGTTGCATCTCCCCTTTTCCTAATCGGCCACCATTCAGATAATCCTGTTTTTGCCACCAAAGTGGATAACCTCACATTTATCCACATTATACTGCATCTGCCATTCATTTGCCCACTCACTCAACCTATCCAAGTCACCTTGCAGCCTCCTAGCATCCTCCTCACAGCTAACACTACCCCCCAGCTTCGTGTCATCCGCAAACTTGGCGACGTTGCATTCAATTCCCTCATCCAGATCATTAATATATATTGTAAATAGCTGGGGTTCCAACACTGAGCCTTGTGGTACCCCACTAGTCACTGCCTGCCATTCTAAAAATGACCCGTTCACTCCTACTCTTTGCTTCCTGTTTTCCAGCCAGTTCTCTATCCACATCAATACTGAACCCCCAATACCATGTGCTTTAGGTTTGTATACTAATCTCTTATGTGGGACCTTGTCGAAAGCCTTCTGGAAGCCCAGATATAACACATCCACAGGTTCGCCCTTATCCACTCTACTAGTTACATCCTCCAAAAATTCTATAAGATTTGTCAGACATGATTACCTTTCATAAATCCATGCTGACTTTGTCCAATGATTTCACCACTTTCCAAATGTGCTGCTATCCCATCTTTAATAACTGACTCTAACATTTTCCCCACTACCAATGTTAGACTAACTGGTCTGTAATTCCCCATTTTCTCTCTCCCTCCCTTTTTAAAAAGAGGGGTTACGTTTGCTACCCTCCAATCCTCAGGAACTACTCCAGAATCTAAAGAGTTTTGAAAAATTATCACTAATGCATCCACTATTTCTGGGGCAACTTCCTTAAGTACTCTGGGGTGCAGCTTATCTGGCCCTGGGGATTTATCTGCCTTTAATCCATTCAATTTACCTTACACCATTTCCCGGCTAACCTGGATTTCACTCAGTTCCTCCATCTCATTTGACCCCCGGTCCCCTGCTATTTCTGGCAGATTATTTATGTCTTCTTTAGTGAAGACCGAACCAAAGTAGTTATTCAATTGGTCTGCCATGTCCTTGTTCCCCATACCATTCGCTTTCTTCACTGCCTGCTGCACCTGCATGCCTACTTTCAATGACTGGTGTACCAAGACACCCAGGTATCGTTGCATTTCCCCTTTTCCTAATCGGCCACCATTCAGATAATAGTCTACCTCCTATTTTTGCCACCAAAGTGGATAACCTCACATTTATCCACATTATACTGCATCTGCCATGCATTTGCCCACTCACCCAGCCTATTCACGTCACCTTGCAGCCTCCTAGCATCCTCCTCACAGCTAACACTACCCCCCAGCTTCGTGTCATCCGCAAACTTGGAGATGGTGCATTCAATTCCCTCGTCCAAATCATTAATATATATTGTAAATAGCTTGGGTCCCAGCACTGAGCCCGTCTCAGTTAGATCGCTCTGCAAATCACCTTGCATGATCTGAAGAGTTTAGCACATGAAAAATATCTGCTCCAGGTTATTGGATGGCACCCTTCAGGAGCCAGCTTGTGTTTGTTACACTTGACAGGATAAGCTGTGCAGGAAGGAACTGCAGATGCTGGTTTACACCGAAGATAAGCACAAATTGCTGGAATAACTCTGCGGGTCAGGCATCACCTCTGGAGAAAAAGAATAGTTGACATTTCAGGTCTGAAGAAGGGTTAGAGTTTGCATATTCTCCCTATTGCAACATGAGTTTCCTCCGGTTACTCCGGCTTCTTCCCAAAGTGGGATAACGTCGAACTAGTATGAAAGAGTGATCAGTGGTTAGTGTGGACTCTGGCTGAAAGGCCTGTTTCCACATTGTATATTCAATTAACAAACATAAAATAAATAGGTTTAAGGTGGGGGGGAAAGATTTAATGGGAACCTGAGGGGTAACTTTTTTACACAAAGGGCGGTGGGTGCATGGAACAAGCTGCAGAAGGAGATAGTTGAGGCAGGGACTATTGCAACGTTTAAGAAACATTTGGACCGGAACATAGATAGGGCAAGTTTAGAGGGATATGGGCCAAAAGCAGGCAGGTGGGACTAGTGTTATTGGGGCAAGTTGGGCCAAAGGGCCTGTTTCCACACTGTATGACTCTGACTAAATGAGTGCGTTTGCCATTGCTACAAGCAAATAAATATTTCATATTCATAAAATATGGGGCGGATTTTGAAACAGTTTAAAACAAAATCTGTTTTTCTAACACACAACTTGCTATTATATTGTGTAACAACTTTAATTTTTATTATACAACAACTTTAATTTTTTTTGCTTTGCCTTGTTAGGAAGGGAACTGTCAAGTCTCTTTGAAGCAGGGACTAGTGGCCCTTAAGGTATTTAATACGGAAGTTAAAAGTCAAAAGAAGTATACAGATGGGAACCTGCACTATGTCTCATTCTTTATCAAGAATGATCAGTAAGTCCTCTGATTTTACAGCTCCAAATGTTAATTAATTTTAAAAAATGTACAGCAACATCTGAAACTGGCAAATTCTAATGTAGTTATTATTTTATGGGAATATCTGAAAAATATCCAGATATGTCACAGAATTGCGTAACAGCGGCAGAGCGATAGAGCTGCTGCCTTCCAGATCCAGAGACCTGGGTTCAATCCTGACTACAGGTGCTGTCTGCATAGATTTGTGCATTGTTGGCTAGGGAAGGTCTGATAACAAAACATATACAAGGACGCGACCAGTGGAACTGGTAGGATGACTAGGGTGAGGGATGGGGGGGGGGGGGTGGGGTACATGGGAGGGAGAGGCCGACTAGGGTGTAATCCTGGTTAGATATCAACCTGCACCTTGTGTCTCAGATTTATATGATGCATTTCACATGTCATGAAGCATTTTGCAGCCATTAACTAACTTTATGAAATGTGGTCACCGCTGTAATTGAAATTTAGCTCTAACCTGCCATTTTCCTTTCTTTTCCTGAGGATCAAAATGGGCATCGATGATCAGGAGAAACTGCAAACAAAACTGTCCAGGAGAAAGAGGCGGCAGCCGAGAGAGATTAAGGAGGGACACCTTTACCTGGGCGGTGGGCCGGCAACTGACCTGGGAGCTAACTTGACCGGCTGCATAAGCAACGTTTTCTTGCATCGGTGAGTACACAGGATCAACAGTCAGCTAACCTGGTCCTCAGTGGGAATGCCATTCATTCCCTTCTCGAATACTTGAAGCGTGGATAAGACCTGCTGTTCACTTTACTAGTGCAGTACTGCCTGATATTCTGTGCACGACTCAACGACTAAATTATTTAATAAAACAGAAAATACTGAGAATACTCAGCTGATCAGGTAACATCATTAGGCAAAGTGGGGCGGCACGGTGGGATAGTGGTAGAGTTACTGCCTTACAGCGCCAGAGACCCGGGTTCTATCCCAACAACGTGTGCTGTCTGCACGGAGTTTGTAAGTCCTCCCCGTGACCTACGTGGGTTCTCTCCGAGATCTTCAGTAAAAATGTGTAAATGTAAAATTGGCCCTAGCGTGTGTAGGATAGTGTGAATGTGCGGGGAGCGCTGGGCATCATGGACTTGGTGGGCCGAAGGGCTGGTTTGCACTGTATCTCTCAGCTAAACTAAACAGAGATAGGGGGATAAACCCGAGCTCATTGAGTCTTCTGTATTGCAATAACCTCTGTCCTGGCAACATCCTTGTAAATCTTTGCACCCCCTAGGTCCAATTACAATTTGCCCATAGCCTGGTCAACCAAACATGATGGCACGGGGTTGCAGCTGGTAGAGCCACTGTTTCACGGAGTTGTAAACTCGGGTAGTTCACTCCCAATCATTTTACACTCTATTTTAGACCCTTAGAGAGACAGGTTGGAAACATCGGCCCATCAGCCCACTAAATCCACGCCGACCTACAATCACCTGTACATCAGCACTGTCCTACACACTAGGGACAATATACCATGTGTGCACTGCCCAGGTGAACTTTGCTGTACGATTTTACCGAATTGTGTGCAAAAGCAAGGATTTCACTGTATGCGTATCGCTACATGCGCCAATAAAATATCATTGAATAATTTTACCTCGGCTACAAACCTGTACGTCTGTGGGGTGTGGGAGGAAAATGGAGCACCCGGAGAAAACCCACGCAGGTCACAACCCACGTGGCCATGGGGAAAAGATAGGAACTCCACACAGACAGCATCAAACCCGGGTCTCTGGCGCTGTAAGGCAGCCGCTCTAGTGCTGAGCCACGGTGCCACATCTTGGCTGCCGTCTGTGTGGAGTTTGCACGTTCTCTGTCTGACCACCCATGTTCCCTCTGAGTGCCCCAGCTTCCACATCCCAAAGATGCAAGGTTTGCTAGGCTGATTGTCCACTGTAAATTGCTCCTAACGTGTAGATAGAATGGGAACTGAAATTGACAAGAACGTGGGGAGAATAAATCTTGGCATTAATGTAGGATTCATGTCAATCAATGATTTGACGGTTCATTTGGGCTTTAGAGTTTAAAGATACAGCGTGGAAACGGGTCCGTCAACCCACGCTGACCACCAATCACCCGTCCACTAGTCCTATCCTACACACTCAGGACAATGTACAGAAGCTAATTAACCTACAAACCTGGAGCAAAGGAACAGTTTGGCATTTCAGGTCGGAGATTCTGAACCAAAACATCACCTGCTCCTTTTCTCCAGAGGTGCTGCCTGACCCGCTGAGTTGCTCCAGCACTTTGTCTCTATCTTTGGTATAAACCTGCATCTACAATTCCTTCCCACATATTTAACCTACAAACCTGCACATCTTTGGAATGTGGGAGGAAACGGGAGAAAACCCACGCGGTCACAGGGAGAACGTACAAACTCTGCACAGACAGCACGTGTAGGCAGGATCGGAGCTGGGTCTCTGGCACTGTGGGGCAGCAACTCTACAACTGAGCCACTGGGTGGGCCTGTTACTCAGCTGTATCTCGCTATAACTGGAAATGCACACGTCTGTTCAACACAAAAGAATAGAAAATATAAATGTGGCGTGGTCACATTAATATTAACCTGCGTGCAAAAGGATGAGTGTTTATTGCCTTTCTTGTGCAGTAAAGATGCAAGCCAGCAGTCAGTTGTGAATCTCCAGAAGCACGAGGTGATAGTGGGTGCAGAGTTGAACAGTTGCCCTGGGGAAAAGCCACCCCAGCAGATACGACTTCACAAGAAGGAGAAACCCAGACAGGTAAGTGAGATTGGAGTCTCATCCTCACATCATTACCCCATCTCATTAAATGACAAGCATTCACAAGCATCACAGTGAAAGGCTTGGACAGGGCGGGTGTGGACAGGGTGTTTCCACTGGTGGGAGAGTCTAAAACTAGAATTAAAATATGTTCCTTTAGGAAGGAGATGAGAAGGAGTTTCTTTAGTCAGAGGGTGGTGAATCTGTGGAAATCTTTGCCACAAAAGGCTGTGGAGGCCAAGTCAATGGATATATTAAAGGCAAAGATAGATAGATTCTTGATCAGTACGGGTGCTAAGGGTTATGGGGAGAAAGCAGGAGAATGGGGTTAGGAGGAACAGATAGATCAGCCATGATTGAATGGCAGAGTAGACTTGATGGGCCGAATGGCCTAATCCTGATCCTGAGTCTGAGTCTTATGGTTTTAAGATTATGACAAGCTAATTTGATTTTTAAGGATTGAGTTTATTGTTTTTAAATTGATGTATAGCCTTTGCCATCCCTAACTATACAACCCAATTGTTTCCATTTCTCCTCTGCAACATCTGCACTCTTCAGCTCTGGTCTCTTCACCATCCTTATAGACAATAGACCATAGGTGCAGGAGTAGGCCATTCGGCCGTTCGAGCCAGCACCGCCATTCAATGTGATCATGGCTGATTATCCCCAATCAGTACCCTGTTCCTGCCTTCTCCCCATATCCCCTGACTCCGCTATTTTTAAGAGCCCTATCTAGCTCTCTCTTGAAAGCATCCAGAGAACCAGCCTCCACTCCCCTCAGAGGCAGAGAATTCCACAGACTCACAACTCTCTGTGAGAAAAAGTGTTTTCTCGTCTGCGTTCTAAATGGCTTAGCCCTTATTCTTAAACTGTGGTCCCCTGGTTCTGGACTCCCCCATCATCGGGAACATGTTTTCTGCCTCCAGCGTGTCCAAACCTACAATAATCTTATATGTTTCAATAAGATCCCCTCTCATCCTTCTAAACTCCAGAGTATACAAGCCCAGACACCCCATTCTCTCAGCATATGACAGTCCCGCCATCCTGGGAATTAACCTTGTAAACCAACGCTGCACTCCCTCAATAGCAAGAATGTCCAACCTCAAATTTACATTCCACCATTGGCAACTCTGCACTCTACGGCCAAGGCCTTTATCTATGTCCCCAGCACGTCTCCAACTTCATAAAATAAACCTTAACCCAAACTCTTTGAAACTTCCCTCCCTTAACCTTGGGTCTGCTGAAGATAAACACAAAATGCTGGAGTAACTCAGCAGGACAGGCAGCATCTCTGGAGAAGAGGAATGGGTGATGTTTCAAGTCGAGACCCTTCTTCAGACTGAAACGTCACCCATTCCTTTTCTCTCCAGAGATGCTGCCGGACCCGCTGAGTTACTCCAGTATCTATCTTTGGAGTAAACCAGCATTTGTAGTTCCTTCCTACACACTTGTATCTCCTGATGTGGATCGGTGTTGTTTAGTTTGGCGGCTCTTGATTAAAACTCTTTTGGATGATTCACCATGTTGAAGACGCAATATAATAGGCCAGTTGTGCTGTTATAAAGAATGGGACTTTTTAACCTGAGTGTGTGGCCTTTGAGGCATATTGTCATTTTGATTTTGAATCTTGAAGGCGACCAGCAAGATTATAAGCAAACAGCGAATGCAGGAAAGTTGCCGGTTGCCAAGGGAACCGGCCGCTGTGAGCAACGCCCAATACTTCAGAGGTTCCCACCTCAGCCGCTTGGAATATGACAACATTCCAGAATCCTTCCGTACGAGGCAAGTTTCTCCAATCTCCGCTCCTTTAAATGTAGACATTCAAATGTTTTCCTTGTATTTACATTGTTCATTTCAGGTATATGGTTTGTGAAATGTTGCTCTTTTTTCCTGTGTGGACATATATCTTGGAACACAATATGTTCAGTGCACAGAGGCAATTAAATTGTTTGTCACGTACATTCTTTTATGGAAGGAGTATTTAAACATTAAAGATAACTATGCTATTGAATCTCACGGTTGGCTCATTCATGAGATTAGAGGTGTGCAAAATCATGAGAGGAATAGATCGGGGAGACGCACAGAGTCTTGTGCCCAGAGCAGGGTAATCGAGAACCAAGAGACATAGATTTAAGGTGAGGGAGGAACCTGAGGGGTAACTTTTTCACACAGAGGTTGGTGGATCAAGCTGCTGGAGGAGGTATCTGAGGCAGGTAGTATTGTAACATTTGGGCAGGTACAGGGATAGGATAGATTTTTGGAGGGATATAGGTCAAACGCGGGCAGGTGGGACTAGTATAGATGAGACATGTTGGTCAGTGTGGTCAAGTTGGGCTAAGGGCCTGTTTCCACACTTTATGACTCTGATGCATGGGAACTACGGTGACATGGTAGTTTGGATTCAGAACTATAGCAGATTCTGTAGCATAGAGACAGAGGGGAGCGATGGAAGGGAGTTATTCTAGCTGGAGGTCTGTGACCAGTGGTATGCCACAGAGATCTCTGCTAGGACCTCCATTGCTTGTGACATATATAAATGACTTGGAGAAAATGCAGATGGGTAGGTTAGTAAGTTTGCAGATGACTATGGAAATGCTGTCAAAGAATACAGCAGGATATCGATCAGCTGCAGATATGGTAGGAGAAATAACAAATGGAGCTTAATCTGAGCAAGTGTGAGATTTTTCACTTTGAGAGGTCAAATATAAAGGGACAATATTACAGTTAGCAGCAAGACCATTAACAGCAATGATGTATAGAAGGATCTTGGGATCCAAGTTCTTTGCTCCTTGAAGGTGGCAACGCAAGTGGACAAGAATGGTGAAGAAAACGTATGGTGTGCTTGCCTTCGTCAGTGGGGGAATTGAGCATAAGAGTCAGCATGTCATGCTGCAACTTTATAAAACTGTGATTCGGTGAGGGAGCTGATATATATCCTGCTGGATTCTTTGACAGCATTTCTCACTGTCGATAATTCCGCCATATCCTTAGTCATCAGCATTTTCTCTAAGTCATTTATATATGACACAAACAATGGACATCTCTGGCCTAGCACTGGTCACAGACCTCCAGCTAGAATAACAGCCCTCCATCACTCCCCCCTGTCTCTATGTGGTGGTTAGTGGGGGAATTGAGCACCAGAGTGAGGATGTCATGCTGCAACTTTATCAAACTGGGCTTAGGCCTCTTTTGGAGAACTGTGTAGTTATAATTTGCCACACCACAGGAAGGATGAAGAGTCTTTAGAGAGGGCATGGAAGAGGTTTTAGCAGGATGGTGCCTGGACTAACTTGGGATTGTTTTTTCTGGAGTGTTTTAGGATGAGGGTGAGCTGGTAAAAGTATATAAAATTATTGAGGCAGAGACCAGATAGACAGTCAGAACCTTGATTCCAGGATGGAAATATCGAAGACTAGAGAGTGGAGCTTTAAGGTTAGTGGGGGAAAGTTTAAAGGAGTTGAGCGAGTGGTGGATACATGGAACACACTGCCAGGTATTGTGAAAGCAGATACGATAGCGGCGTTTCAGATATTTTTTACATAGAAATGTTAAAATTGTACAAGGCATTGGTGAGACCAATTCTGGAGTATGGTGTACAATTTTGGTCGCCTAATTATAGGAAGGATGTCAACAAAATAGAGAGAGTACAGAGGAGATTTACGAGAATGTTGCCTGGGTTCCAGCAACTAAGTTACAGAGAAAGGTTGAACAAGTTAGGTCTTTATTCTTTGGAGCGCAGAAGGTTAAGGGGGGACTTGATTGAGGTCTTTAAAATTATTAAAGGGATAGACAGAGTTGACGTGGATAAGCTTTTCCCATTGAGGGTAGGGAAGATTCAAACAAGAGGACAGAAGTTTAGGGGTAACATGAGGGGGAACTTCTTTACTCAGAGAGTGGTGGCTGTGTGGAATGAGCTTCCAGCAGAAGTGGTGGAGCCAGTAAAAGTAAAGTGGATAGGTATATGGATGGGAAGGGAATGGAGAGGTATGGTCTGAGTGCAGGTAGATGGGACATGGGGAAAATAAATGGTCGGCACGGACTGGAAGGGCCGAGAAGGCCTGTTTCCGTGCTGTAATTGTTATATGGTTATTATATGGTTATATGGTTAATATGCAGAGAATAGAGGAATTTCTAACGTGCACAAATAAAGGATTTTAGTGATAATTTAGCATCTTGTTCGACACAAACATTGTGAGCCGAAGAGCTTGGTGCTTTGTTGCACTGTCTTATGGTCCATGGTTTTCCAGCTCAATCTGACAGATTTTGCTCACATTTCTTCGAACCTGAATGTTTTTAAGAAATTGAGAAGGCTTTGTGCTATTTGTTTTCCTCTTATTTCTCCAGGTCTAGTTTCTCCATGGAGGTTCGCAGCAATTCATCCCATGGGATGCTTTTTTATGTATCCAACGATTGGGAAACCACCTTTATGGTTCTCTTGCTGTCCAAGGGCCGTTTTGTCTTCATGTTTGAAATCAAAGGGAAGAAACTACGGATTGCAACCAAAGAAAAGTATAACGATGGATTGTGGCATACCGTACGTATTGCAGATTCAGAAATAGACTTAAAAAAAAGCTTCTGTTCCCAGTATTAACATGACTATTCAAGAATATTTCTGGCCTTCAGAGAGTAGGTTAACTTCAGTTCTCCATTTTTATTCCAGTGCAAGGACAAATGGCTCAATTTAATTGGGGTAATTTAAAATTAGTTTTCATAATTTAAATTTTGTCCAAACAATATGGATTTTATTTTTAAGAATGGGGAAAAGCTGTTTTTAGTAGGTTTTCTCATTCAGCTGAATATACTTGGGCGCAATGTATTGTCTTGTATGTTAACATGGAAGTGCTTTTAGGAGCTAGTTTGTGGTGGGCGTATCGTTGACCTCACAACAATGTAGCATCCTTGTGTAAAATCTGGACGGGACAGCAAATACAAACATCAAGTAATTGTGATAGGAGATTTCATCCCAAAGACAATCTTCCAACAATTTATAGTAAAAAATCCAGATTTTGACTAATTTTTTATGTTCCTAAAATTAAGTCTACACTGCCTTGCAGACCAGAAACATTTAGAGTCAATGCACAAGTTCCAGTTTTGTCCGTGTAGAATTATGGCAGCTAGGTTGCACTGTCAGCTGCTTCAGTAGTGTCATTGTAAATGCTGGAACTTTGAGAAAAATGCAAACTCCTACTCCTCATCTGGACCCTTCCTCAGTTTGAAGAAGGGTCCTGACCCAAGACTTTGACTGTCAGTTCTCTCCCCAGTTGCTGCCTGCCCACTGAGTTTCTCCAGCACTTTGTGTTTTCCTTCAGTAACAAGTTTGAGTGCATATTTGACAAAGACAAGCAGGCCATGCTAGCAATCCCTTTCAGCAGAGGGTTTCTATTTGTGCAATAGATTAAAAAAGATGGGGAGATTTGCAACAGAGCAAATGAATGTAAGATAAAGGGAGGCTCAGTAGAAGTGAGTTCAGTCAGTTTGACTTCATCAATGACTGGACTTTTTATCATTTTGTTAAGCAGTAATGCTTGAATAACATTCTGGCCCAAACTTGGAGAACAGAATATTACCTAAACTCATACAAAAGCCATTGTTTTTGTGGTTTCTAATCTTCACACAAAATACCTTGTCCCGTTAAAAGCTGCAGGAAACGTTGTGCTAATATGGTGTAGAATCCCAGCCCTGCATTGGGCAGTACAGTGGCGCAGTGGTACGAGTTGCAGTCTTGCAGTGACAGAGACACGGGTTTGATCCTGACCACGGGTGCTGTCTGTACGGAGTTTGTACGTTCTCCCTGTGAGTGTGTTTTCAGCGGATGCTCCAGTTTCCTCTCGCACTCCCACAAAGACGTACGGGTTTGTAGGTTAATTGGCTTTGGTAAAATAAATTGTAAATTGTCCCTAGTGTGACAACTTAGTGATCTGATCGTTAGTCGGCGTAGACTCGGCTGAAAGGCCTGTTTCTGTGCCGTAACCCAATAGTCTAAAATAAACCCGGCTGGAAGAAACTAAATAGATTCCTCAACCTCCAATGTGAAGGACAGCAAGACCAGCTCATTAAGCCAGATATGTACTGATGAAGGCCAAACTGTCAGCATGCTTTTCTACCAGAAGAGCAGACCAAAATAACCTAACCAAAATTAGCATTTAAAATATAAAGCCAGTGTGAGGCTTGGGAATGCTCTCAATTCACATCTTGAGGGACAATTGGCATTGTTAGTATTTGGGAAGACCTGATCTAACCTTGTTTGATTCTGCAGCTGATTGTGGTTTAACTAAATACAAAATGTGTCTTTTTCCACCAATATATGGCGAGATTTGCATATATCTGCTTCATTTTGTTTTAACATTGTATATTATTGACCAATGATCATAATTAAACAAAGGAATATTCACCATTCCCCTTCCTGCTGAAATTGAGTAACCCGATGTCAGGCAGAAACAGATTTTAGTTGTCTAATTGTGAAATGTATTGTTTCTAGATATTTTTCAGCAGAGACCGACACCAGGGGCAGCTGGTCATCGATGGTTTACGGGCACAAACACGGAGCATCTCAGTAACAGCTTCCTTGGAGGTCAAAGCTCCATTCTACGTGGGTTCCGTGCCGAAAGGAAAAGCAAGGAGGATTGCTCAGGTAAAAAGCACTGGACAGCTTAAAACCTCAGCTTGTGATATAAAACACAAAATGGTTGCACCTGTTACTCCCATGTGAATTTAGGCATGATGGTGTTGGAAAACAGTAGCATATTAAGTACCTTGCCATCCTGAAACCCATTCCTTGTTATGTTTGCCCCTTCTCTTGCTTGTAAATTTCAACACTAGCGTCCATTTCCTGGCATCTGTTGGTCAGCATGTGGAAGACTTGGACCCCAGGGAGAATTACAGATAGTTGTTCCCTAGGTCCTTTCCTTAGTCCAGGCCAATGTTACTCCAATAATGTTAATGAAGCTGTTATGGGCCTAACTCAACAAAGCACCAGTGAGGGGAGATATCCACTTAGCAACCCCAATGATATACTGGCATCCACACGCCTAGTTTTTTTTTTTGTCCCATATTTTAACTGTGTAAAGACATTTTGGATTCTCATGTGGCATTGGGTTTGTTGGTTAACCATGTAGTTTGTGTGTTGTTAACAAGTAGATAACTTATTACTGAATATGTAGTTAGTTATTGTCCTGTAGCCTAAGTGTGTATCGGTAGTTCAGATACTACATTGGCATTGAGCTTGGTTTTCTTGGTTGAGCGCTTATCCTGGTGCTATAGCACAAGTACTTTGTGTTTTAACAGTAATTAAAAAAAAAAAACCTTTGTCCTACTTTAACAATCTCTTTCCTTGCAGAGCTTGCCACATTCCTATTCATTTAGATATGACTGTGTGTGAAATACTCTGAACGTTGAGTGAAGTCCAGTATCTATTTTATTTCAGGGCACTTCCACCAAGTTTAACGGTTGCATCCGCAACTTCCAACTGGATGGAAAACCTGTGGAACCACGTTCACGTGCTTACAACGTCACACCGTGTTTTGAGGGAAGTCTTGAAATGGGAACCTTTTTCTCCAGTGCAGGAGGCTACATAATTATAGGTATTAAAATTTAAATATTACTATTTCCATTTTCTCTTTAACAGCGACATGCCCATTTGATTAAAAAAATCAAAGTTACCGACAATATTATAGCTTTGCAATAGCCAGTATTCTCCTCAAGGGTTCCCAAGCACAGAAGCGAATGCTGGACGTGATTTTATTCTAATTTCCAAGTACCTCTTTCTTTTTTGAGGAATGCACAGACTGCAGTTAACTGCGTGTAAATCACATACTGTCCCTGTATGATGATACTTTATAGTCACATGTACCTACGTACAGTGAAATTCTTTGTTTTGCATACAATCCAATATGGTCATACAAAGGACAAAGGACATTTATTTTCACATACACCAAATGTGTAGTGAAATTTGTCTTGCCAATGCAGTACACTAATAAAGATAAGACATAACATTAGAGAATTTAACAACATAAAAACATCCCCCCACAATGGTTCCCACTGTGGGGGAAGGCAGCAAAATCCAGTCCCATCCCCTGTTCACCCATAGTCAGGCCTATTGTGGCTTCAGCAGCCAGTGCGATGTTTTCAGGTGCTATACTATAGAGAAACACAGTCATAGACAAGTACAAAAATGCAACAATTGTTGAGTAATAGTAGACTTCACCGAGACCGTACACAAAGACCGCCCACAAAGTTTCAAAGTTCTTAAGAGTAGTCTTATCTTGGCCTTAAATGCCAGTATAGGGCATACTGTCCCCATTTGTTGATCATACATGTTACATGAAAATGAAAACACTGCAAATGTTAGAAATCTGAAATAAAGACAATACTTGAAATATTCAGATTAAGCAATATCTGTGGAAGGAGAAACAAAATGAAAGCCTCAAGTTGAATACCCTCCGTTTGTGCTACTATCATCTGACAAAGTCAATCAGTCCAGTGGTAAATCTGCTTCTCTTTCCATAGCTGTTGCCTGACCCATTGAGTGTTTCCAGCATTTTCTGTTTTTAGGTTTAGGTTAATTATTGTAGCATGTCCTGAGATGCAGTGAAAAGCTTTTGAAAAATTCATATTACAGACATCGGTTCCTGCGCTGATTACTTTCCACAGGTTACAATGGTTAACGATCAGGAATGGGACACGTTGGTTCCCCACGGGTGGCGACATCTTATTCTGCCTTCCGCAATATTTTCATTTTCCTTTTTTTGCTTAGATGAGTTCTTTGATCTTGACAAAGATTATGAGCTAATGTTTGAAGTGCGTCCCAGGAGTTTGTCGGGTATATTTTTCCATGTTGGAAGAAAACAGAGCTATCACTTCAGCCTGTATGCAGAGGATGGGCAGGTAAGAAACATTGTTTAATCAAGATCTGGCTCAATTATGATTCAGAGAAGATTTCTTAGATTTGGAAATATAACCAATTGCCCAGCAGTGAAATATACTAGGGTTACACAAAAAGCTGGAGAAACTCAGCGGGTGCAGCAGCATCTAAGGAGCGGAGGAGATCTCCTCCGCTCCTTAGATGCTGCTGCACCCGCTGAGTTTCTCCAGCTTTTTGTGTAACCCTCGATTCTCCAGCATCTGCAGTTCCTTCTTTAACACAACAGTGAAATATACTAAATGGCAAACATCCATGGAGGTTATGACATATTGGATGGGACAACATTTTGTTGCTTGCTTGGGTAAATAGAAATGTTCTCACGATCTGCTGGAGTTCAGGAAGAGTGATGATTAGTCACTGCTGAATTTGCTTAGGGACTTGTACGTAAACGGAATCTCATTAAGCACTTCATATCCAAAATAGTTGACAGCAAGCAACAAGAGAAATGGAGGTGATTAGATCAATGAACATCAAGATTTTTTGTGGCAATGTAACAACTCAAGAAGCATGTCAGAGATAGTGAGCTCAGCATTGACCAGAATGTAGGCAAAGTTCAGGTTTTATATGGATTTTCCAATTTGTTCGTCTGCTTAACACTTAGCTCCAGCTTTGGGGTGTTAGTATGATTAATCTTCCTAGCTAGATCATTATTGGTTGAAGTTTGTGATTCCACGGGAGCGGCACAGTAAATGGAAGGGCTTTGGGTAGTGTTGTAGAGCAGAGGGATCTAGGAGTGCAGGTGCATGGTTCCTTGAAGGTGGAGTCGCAGGTAGATAGGGTGGTCAAAAAGGCTTTTGGCACATTAGCCTCCATCAGTCAGAGTATAGTTGGGAGGTCATGTTGCAGTTGTATAAGACTTTGGTCGTATTTAAAGTATTTAAAGTATTGTGTCCAGTTCTGGGCACCATGTGATAGGAAAGATGTTGTCAAGCTGGAAAGGATACAGAGAAGATTGATGAGGATATTGCGTGGACTAGAGAGTGTGAGCTATAGGGAGGTTGAGTAGGCTGGGACTATTCCTTGGAGCGCAGGAGGATGAGGGGCGATCTTATAACGGTGTATAAAATCATGAGAGGAATAGATCAGGTACATGCACAGAGTATTGCCCAGTGTAGGCGAATCGAGGACAGGAGGATATATGTTTAAGGTGAAGGGGAAAAGATTTAATAGGAATCTGAGGGGTAACTTTTTCACATATAGGGTGGTGGATGTATGGAACAAGCTGCCAGAGGAGGTAGTTGAGGCAGGGACTATCCCAACATTTAAGAAACAGTTAGGCAGATGTGGAGAAATATGGGCCAAACACAGGCAGGTGGGACTAGTGTAGCTGGGACATGTTTGGCCGGTGTGGGCAAGTTAGGCCAAAGGGCTTGTTTTCACACTGTATCACTCTGACTCCAGAATCATAGGTTGAGACCTCTGGATATCCATGACCAAATCTAACCTTCAATTCTGGAGATGAATTTTATACTTACGGTGTTTATAGTATTAAACAGATTGTGTGGGTAATAAAATAGATGAACGTATTGGTTTTGACCTTTCACTACCTTTCATTTTAAAGGTTATTGTTCAGTTGAACAATGGAGCTGGAGAATTCTCAGCATCAGTCACTCCAGAACAGTCTCTGTGTAATGGGCAGTGGCACCGGATAGCAGGTAAGAATGAAATATCAAAATATTCCCCCAGGGTAGGGAAGTCAAAACTAGAGGACATAGGTTTAAGGTGACAGGGGAAAGATTTGAAAGGGACCTTCATACAGAAGATGGGAACAAATTTAGCAAATTTGCAGATGACTCTGGGTGGCAGTGTGAACTGTGAGGAGAATGCTATGAGAATGCAGGGTGACTTGGACAGGTTGGGTGAGTGGGCAGATGCATGGCAGATGCAGTTTAACGTGGATACATGTGAGGTTATCCACTTTGGTAGCAAATACAGGAAGGCAGATTATTATCTAAATGGTGTCGAGTTGGGAAAAGGGGAAGTACAACAGGATCTGGGGATCCTTGTTTATCAGTCAATGAAAGTAACATGCAGGTACAGCAGGCAGTGAAGAAAGTGAATGGCATGTTGGCCATAGCAAGAGGAGTTGAGTATAGGAGCAAAGAGGTCCCTCTGCAGTTGTATATGGACCCAGTGGGACCAAACCTGGAGTATTGTGTGCAGTTTTGGTCCCAATTTGAGGAAGGACTTTCTTGCTATTGAGGGAGTGCAGCGTAGGTTTACAAGGTTAATTCCCGGGATGGCGGGACTGTCATATCCTGAGAGAATGGAGCGCCTGGACTTGTATACTCTGGAATTTAGAAGGATGAGAGAGGATCATATTGAAACATATATGATAATAATCTTTGGACACGATAGAGGGAGGTGACATGTTCCCGATGTTGGGGGAGTCCAGAACCAGGGGCCACAGTTTAAGAATAAGGGGTAAGGCATTTAGAACGAAGATGAGGAAACTTTTTCACACAGAGAGTTGTGAGTCTGTGGAATTCTCTGCCTCAGTGGGCAGTGGAGGCCGGTTCTCTGGATACATTCAAGAGAGAGCTTGATAAGGCTCTTAAAGATAGTGGAGGCAAGGGATATGGGGAGAAGGCAGGAACGGGGTGCTGATTGGGGATGATCAGCCATGATCACATTGAATGGCGGTGCTGGCTCGAAGGGCCTACTCCTGCACCTACTGTTTATTGTGTGTTTTTGTAAATGATAGAGTTGAATATAATTGTGGCATTGGACAAGAAGGGACTAAAGATGGAAATTAGCTATTGGCCATCTTGCATATTTACATGTAAATGTTCTTCAATATGCACTGTCCCTGTTTTTAAAAAAAACAACAAAAAAGTGAAACAAATGGGACTAGCTTACTTAGGCAACATGCTCGGCATGGATGAGTTGTGCCGAAGGGCTTGCTTTCATGCTGTACAGTAATTCATAGAAACATAGAAAAATAGGTGCAGGAGTAGGCCATTCGGCCCTTCGAGCCTGCACCGCCATTCAATGTGATCATGGCTGATCATCCAACTCAGTATCCTGTACCTGCCATCTCTCCATACCCCCTGATCCCTTTAGCCACAAGTGCCACATCTAACACCCTCTTAAATATAGCCAATGAACTGGCCTCAACTAGGCCTCAATTCTAAATGAAGCAACACACAAGCCTGATGCTTGTCTATAGGTGGGCAGGAAGATCATTCTTTGCAGATCATGATCATTCCATTTTCTGTTTGCAAGTTCTATGAGGTCATGGACCTATTATCTTGGTCCATAAATTGCTTTGTCAACCCAGTCAGTTATTTACCTTGTGCTTTGGATATTTTTCACATACATAAATATTCGTCTTGTCATTTGTAGCATTGATTCTTATTTATTTGCCTTTTGTAGTTATCAAAACGAAGAATGTGATACAGCTTGGTGTGGATACAGAGAATAATTACACAGTGGGACCACTGTATGTTCCACGTATGAATTCCAAACAGATCCTTTACGTGGGAGGCATACCAGGTACGTTACACGAGTTGTATTGCAAATGGAACAATTATTGCTCTAAGTATGTGCAACAATAAATCCCATTATTTTGTCACACATTGCCAGAGATATTGTCCATTGGGAACCCTCGCACTAGTCAGAAGCCTCTGGTGGAACGATAACCAGATGTGGCTCAATTGTTGGTTAATAGCCCAACACTCCCAGTCTAGGCTACAAAATAAGAATTTCCCTTGTTGGGCAAAGTACTCACTGGATTGTACCTCATCCCCTTGAAAAAAAATGATTGATGATATTGATAAGATTGAAAAACAAAAATGTGGTAACTGCCAGAAAGATTGCTACATCCCAGCTTCCCCAACAAAGTCAATTTTGTTATTGAACTGTGCTGATCTGGTGAGATAAATGTACAGAGGGCCATCCCCTTTCAGGTATAGAGTTAGGATGAGCCAGTGACTAAAACCTAGGACGCTGCAGTTTGGTTCACTGGCAGCACCAAGTCTGGGACAGAACCATGGAGCTTTAAATCGTTCATCACCTCAAAATGTGTTCTAGATTGATCAATACCCTAGCAGGTAGAAAGCAAAGGGCAGTCAAACCCAAGCACCTCCAAAAGCAAAATCATTTTAGCCAAGTTAACGTACTCTTTGATAAAAAGCCGCATGCTGAACAAAATCCTTGCATGTTTTCAGTAATTATTGAATGAGATTTGAGAATTGGATGTTACGCAGATGGGAGCAAGTGCGTGGATGGAGTAGAATGCTTAGGAATTTTTCATCAGCCCATTTAACTACATGTATAGTGATGTTTAACAGTAAATGTTTGTTGAAGTAATAATATGAAGTCTAAGACTTTGTTCTGTCAACCTCTTTAAAATCACTGTGGTGATTACGCACAGGCACAGCAGCCATAGGATCCACCTTAGTGGATACAATCTATATGGACTTTAGTAAGGCTTTTATGGTGAGTCTGTCAGGGCAATTAGATTGCTTGGGATCCAGGAGGAGCTAGCTAATTGGATACATAATTGGTTTGATGGCACAAAGCAGAAATTGATTCATTTTGTTTCCTCAGGCTGGAGACCTATGGAGTGCCACAAGGGTTAGTGTGGCAACACTGCTATTGTACATTCTCAACCAAATTGGTTACATAAATGATCAAGGCAATTTTAGTATGTTTGCAGATAGCACTAAAATAGGTGATATCATAGGCCGTGCAGAACGTAATCAACAATTTCACTGGTATTCAGATGAGGTGTTGTTTTTGAGAAGTCAAACCAGAATGGGACTTCGAAGTGAACAGAGGGGGCTTGGGTTGGAGATGGGAATGACGTAAAAGGAAACCGAGCGGCAAATTCTTCACACAACATATATCAGCAAAAATGGTTGAAGCACAACAAAATTTGCGATTAGCTCAGGGGCTTAATAGAATGGAAAATGGTTTTGTGTCATATGGCTGAATATCTAATTGATTAATCTAGTCTTGTTTTGTTGGATCTAGTCTTGAGAATGCTGCACCACATTTCTATGTTTGGCATGACTTGGTCATCACATTTGAGTTTTGGATGAACTCTCCCTATTTATTTAAGCAACTGCTTCAATTACAAAAGTTGGAATGTTTGAAGCAGCTCGGGTAGCTTGTTCCAGCTTAAATTTTGAAACTGACGTTTGACATTCTCTTTTAAAAAAATAACATAATTAGATGTCCAACCATACTTAGGAGACAGCAGTAACTTAATCAATTAAACAATTTATAGTGGAATATTGTATGTATAGTTCAGAGCTTGTCATTTGTTTAAGTGACTGTTCCCTTTTTTATTACAGACACTGTGCAAATTCCAATGTTGTCACCAATACGTCGCTCATTTGTTGGCTGTGTAAAGAATTTCCTCATTAATCAAAATTCAGTACAGTTAAATCAACCAACATCTATACAGAGTGGTGGTATTAGTAGTGGCTGCCCATTATTGTAATCAGAGTGGAAGGACTACAACTTTCCCAAATCTGTTATGATTTTCAATCCACTTATGCACTTAAATTTGTACTGTATTTCAGAATTTTGCTACGAATTTTTATAAGCTATTTTAATAGCCTTTTTATTTGGTATTTTGGGAGGAAAATATTAAAGGGGTATAATTTATCCTGCAACACTGGTTTTACGATCCTGTTTTACATTTGTAGCACTATGTGCAGAACACTGGTACATAATCAAGTCAAAATAAAACTTTCTATACTGTGTGACTTGTCCAATTTGAATCGGCATTCATTTTATTTTAGGTTTATTAAAAAATGGACTGAGGTATTTCTGTAACACTACTGTAATTAAAGTAATCCAACTGGGAAAATTAAAAACATAATCATGACAGTAGGTTAGTTGAGCTAAATTAAGAATCCAGTTATGTTTTGTCAGTTAAAATTCAAGTGCATCATTAATTATTTGCAGTATAATCTGTAATTCTTTAACTGTAACTGTGCATTATTAATTTATAAACTTAGATCATTCTCAAATAGCCAGTGAAGTGTTTCTGATGACCACTTTTTTAGGAATGAAGCTTACCAATACTTCAATATTCTTTACCAGTGACCTATACTGAATTATTGAGGTCAGAAGTAAAATTCTTGGAGTCCTCAGTAGCCCTTTAACAGGCAGTACTGTATAAATAGAGGAGAAGCGGACTATTTTGCACTGAAACCAATATTACAAAATAAAATAGGTCTCCTTCCTCTGGCTGGAAAATCAGTAACTAAAGACAACCTAATTTAAAAGTAGGAGACTGACAGAGCAGTTAATGTGATGGGATTTTTTAAAGCGCAGTGCAAATATAGGAATAGAACAGATAGGGCAAAGGCAGACCAAGAGTACTAAATTCTAATTATGAGTCCTTTACAGCCTCGATGCAGCGTCGGGAGAATTTAGAGACTTTTCACATTCTTGCTAAACAGTCAAAGTACAGCGTGGTGCCCAACAGCAAAATCACAAACAACTTCAGGATACGAATTGGGCAGTTCCTGTATTAGAGGGTGATAATACTGTAACTCAGGCAACCTTGACCAAACAAAAGTATAAAATATTAAATAACTGACAGAAACAAAATTCACTTGTCCAATAAAGAACCTTTAATATTGTGTTTCAGGATTAATAGAAGACTACTACAGTTCACTACTATTCATTGAACTAAGCACACCAAATAATACTTTAACATCTTTATGACAGGTTTAAAGAAAAAACAAAACCACTGAAGAGTTTTCAGTCTAGGCTCATATCCTCCTCTTCATCTTTTTTGTCTTTTGAATCATTATCTCCATCCTTTTCATCAGACTGTTTCTTTGTAGAACTGTGCTGCATGGCTTTTGCAAATCCTTCAACATCTACAGAGGGAAGAATACACACACCCTCTAAATTTCTGGTTGCAAATTTAACAATTAAAACACTGAAAAAGAAATCACAAGGTTATGTCCAACTTTAGATTCAACAGATATCTTACCAAAGATTCGCTAAACATGGACATATCAGTACTAGTACAATTCCCTCTGATTTCTACTAAATTCAGAGTGTAAGATCAAAACAAACACTATTATCAAACTAGCATGTTTAAAGAAAATTATAAACATTGAATTCTTGCTCTGCATTTCATCCAAACTTTGAAAATGGCTAGTAATAAGCCATTATCAAGGAGTGATACAAATTATGCAATATCCATTCCCATTGTTTTAATGCGTACTTTACAGCAGATAATCAAGTCTTAACAAAAACATTAAATCACGAAACAGATGGATGAATGTTATTTTAGCTTAGATCTAGGTTATCCCATTCGGGGAATTTTTTTTACAGCAGCCAATTAACCTACAAACCCGCACATCTTTGGGATGTGGGAGGAAACTGTACCACCTGGAAGAAACTCACGTGGTCACAGTGCCTGAGGCCAAATGACATGGGAGCAGAATAGGGCCATTCAGCCCAATAAAGGCAGCAAAGTTCTATTTCAATCTTTAGTCACTAGCTTTGCAACACAAGTATTGTGTAATTACATTAAAATAAAACAAGTGTTACAAAATAACAAATAAATGTTTACACTCTCAGAATCTCAAATTCATGGGATAATAGGCAATGATGAATGCATCAAACAATGCACGGGCAGACTATTGCACAACAATTTCCCAAGTCTATTAAGCATATCAGACAATATTGAGTATTGATGCTATATGATGCGCTCCCTCCCCAAAGTCAACCCTAACCAGATTGTTAATGAAAAGGTACTTACCACCCTTTCCAGCTGCTTCCACAGCCTCTGCCGGTAAACCAAACTGACTCATCAAAGGACCCAACTGTCCTGAGGCCAAGGCTGCACTGAACATGCTCATGGCCTGCATAAAGAAATCCACACGGTGCAAAGATAGCATCATTTAACATCTCCCAATATAGCCAAACACACAAAACTAATTTATGTACATATAGATATCAATTGTTTCTTCATTACAAAATGATTTTTAAATGGAAAACAGCAAATATAAAAGATTAGTCTTTGTAGATCTGTGCCTCATTCAACTCATTTTAAATTAGTTGTTTGTTTGTGGTAGCATGTATTTACTGAAAACAAAGTCTTAATGTAGATAGTATTAAACTAGCATGTTCTTCCATTTATCATTTCTCGAATAAAGCATCTTGCTCCTGTGCAAGGCAGTTTCTCAATGCCAATGTATTTACACTAGGGAGACACAACCCGCTAACACTAAGCTGTCCCTAAGCTTCTGAATGATGCCACTTCTGCCTGGTGAATCCAATCTTGCCATTCAGGATATATACCTGCAGTCCATTAGGTGAAGCAAACCTACAATAACATGAGCAATGCACTACCTACAGTACTTGGACATTAAACAATTTTAATTTCCTGTTTGTTTATTATAAACCAATAAATAATAATGATACTCCAGAATTTGAATCCAACCGAATAGTAACTTCACATTGCCCGTGGACATCATGCTCATATCTGGTTTGTACTTTGAACTTTCCACATCTGCGTCACAAACATTTGAAATATACATTTATTTTAATGTTCTGTTCATTTTTTGTTTTAAAATCATACTTAAATTGATATGTTTGAAGATGTCAAAGAAATTACACACCTGTTGAAACTGAGGAGACGTTATTGTATTCTGAATTTCTTCTGCAGGCTGTGGCAGTGATTCCCCTGTTGGAAGGTATGGTAACAATCGTTCTTGAACCTCTGCATTTGCCAGGATAGGTGCCATAACCTCCGGGGTCAATACACTAGATAAATCCACTGCTATAAAATAAAGATAAATATACAATAATTGCAGACTTAAGTTATTCATAATCCCCACACCACCCTGGAGCAGCCGTATTAAAAACATATGGAATATAAAGACCAGGTCTTTGAATGCCAGGGCATTGCAGATCTCATCTGAAATGCAAATCCATCTTACTTCACGATACATGTAAATAACTCGCAGAATTAATGTCAGAGAACCATTTTGATATCAATTCCAGAATTAAAGCAAAGAAGGCCCCACCAACTGCACGGTTTTCTTTCTACAATGTTTGTTTGGTAGCCTGGTCATCTTACATTAGATAATTTTATGCAATTCATCCTCTAATAATTCTAAATGCCAAAAGCTTGAAACCATGGAGCTCCAAAGAAAGCGGGTAAAAATAATCCATGTCTAAAAAATATTCAGAAACCAAACTAGCTAATTCCAACCATTAGTCGCACAGATAAAATATCACCAAGGAAAGATATTCTTGTGTTTTAGTGTTTATCATGTTTGCAAAATCATGGAGCATTATTATTACCCAGTGGATTATAATTAGTAAGTAGTGCAGGGGCCATCATCTCTCATCTCGATCTGAAAATCTTTATCAAGTTCAGAGTGGTACAAACATGACACGTTAAAATTTGAATATTTGGATTTACTAGAAGAGACAGAGTGTAAAAGCCCAAGTGTTGCATTTAAATTATTAAAAGATTGGTTGGGCCATAGTGAGTGTATTTTGTTTAAATTATTTTGTTTATGAATAATTATAGGAAGGATATCACATTCAATTTATAAAGAATTTCCTCGCAGACTTCAGTTACATGTCAAAGAGAAGTCAGTTGTTGCTCTATGTACACCAACTATTGGGAAGATTTGATGTTAGATTGACTTACTAGTTGTTTTGATACAATAAATGGTTTTCAGCAACATAAAAAATTGTAAATGAAAGATAGAATTAAGGAGAAGGACAAAAGCCCAAATAGGGACCAAATAGTAAAATTATTTTACACAAATTGTCGTGAAATGAAATAGTGTATGTTAGGTGCAAACTGATTTGGAGCATAGTAAGGCAAGTGCAATGAAGTGGGTTTGGATAAGTACATGCCAAAAATTGAACAATGTACAATGGCTGAATATTCTTTAAAGCTTTATCATTCTATGATCCAGCCACTATTCCAAAAATGTTGGTTCAGAGTAACTTACAAAATTCACATTTTGGTGTCACTTTAAATTACATACTAAAGGCATATACAGTGCAACGCATAATGTTTGGGACAAAGACCCATCATTTATTTATTTGCCTCTGTACTCCACAATTTGAGATTTGTAATAGAGACAATCACATGTGGTAAAGCGAACTTTGTCAGATTTTATTAAAGGTAATTTTTATACATTTTGGTTAAACCATGTAGAAATTACAGCTGTGTTTATATATAGTCCCCCCATTTCAGGGCATCATAATGTTTAGGACACATGGCTTCACGAGTTTGCAATTGCTCAGGTGCGTGTAATTGCCTCCTTAATGCAGGGATAAGAGAGCGCACAGTACCTAATCTTTCCTCCAGTCTTTCCATCACCTTTGGAAACTTTTATTGCTGTTTATCAACACGAGGACCAAAGTTGTGCTAATGAAAGTCAAAGAAGCCATTATGAGACTGAGAAACAAGAATAAAACTGTTGGAGACATCAGCCAAAACTTAGGTTTACCAAAATCAACTGTTTGGAACATCATTAAGGAGAAAGCGAGCACTGGTGAGCTTACTAATCGCAAATGGACTGGCAGGCCAAGGAAGACCTCCACAGCTGATGACAGAAGAATTCTCTCTATAACAAAGAAACAAACTAAAACATCTGTCCGACAGATCAGAAACACTCTTCAGGTGTGGATTTGTCAATGACCACTGTCTGCAGAAGACTTCATGAACATAAATGGGTGCAAGGTGCAAACCACTGGTCAACCACAAAAATAGGATGGGCGGGTTAGTTTGCCAAGAAGTACTTAAAAGATGAACCACAGCTCTGGAAAATGGTTGCGTGGACAGACGAGACGAAGATTAACTTATATCAGAGTGATGGCAAGAGCAAAGTATGGAGAGAAGGAACTGCCCAAGATCCAAAGCATACCACTTAATCTGTGAAACACGGTGACGGGGGTGTTATGGTCTGGCCATGTACAGCTGCTGAAGCTACAACTGCTGATGGTAGTAGCATAATTAATTCTGAAGTTTATAGTCACATCCTATCTGCTCAAGTTCAAACAAATGCCTCAAAACTCATTGGCCAGTGTTTCATTCCACAGCAAGACAATGATCCTAAACATACTGCTAAAACAACAAAGTTTTTCAAAGCTAAAAAATGGTCAATTCTTGAGTGGCCTAGTAATCACCCAACCTGAACGGAATTGAGCATGCCTTTTATATGCTGAAGAGAAAACTGAAGGGGACTAGCCCCTAAAACAAGCATAAGCTAAAGATGGCTGCAATACAGGCCTGGCAGAGCATCACCAGCAGAGACATGAATCGCAGATTTCAAGCAGTCATTGCATACAAAGGATATGCAATCAAATACTAAACACGACTACTTTCATTTACATGACATTGCTGTGTCCCAAACAGTATGGTGCTGTGAACGGGGGGGGGATTATGTATAAACACTGCTGTAATTTCTACATGGTGAAACCAAAATATCTGACAATGTGCACTTTAACCACATTAGATCTTTTCTATTACAAATCTCAAATTGTGGAGTACAGAGGCAAATAAATAAATGATGGGTCTTTGTCCCAAACATTATGGAGTGCACTGTTTTATGCTGCAAGCCATTTACTGATGCACGACTGAAAACTATTTTGACCTCTAAAGCGTAGTATTTCTTACATTAAGTGTCCAACCTAGATCCCTACCCTGTTGTCCTGTCCCTTCTGCTGCAGCAGGAACAGTCATGCTAGCCAAAATACTCTGCAGGTCACGCAGCTGAATGGGCTGAGTTGGGCTTGTCACAGACCCCGATGCTGCGACAGGCGCAGAACCAGATGCAGAGCCAGAACCACCTGTAGAACCTGTGCTTGGTGCTGCTGGTGTAGTCAGCGCCGCTGCTGCCGCCGCCGCTGCTGGCACGCCCGGCGATGCCACACTCGGGGATGGTACTGGTGCCATTGCCGCAGCGACAGAAGGCACTGACGTCATACGGACTGCGGAGGTCGTGGAGGACGGAGCAATGGCTGCAGACTGGCTTCGTGACCTAGACAGAAAATGATAGCATTTACGGAAAGGTTTAATGATTTAATAAGCTGAAAGTATCACTAAGGAGGGAAAATGTAGAAATTCTGAGAATGCTCCAATCTAGATTTAAACCAATTTTTGATTATACCATCTAAATGACTGTTACATCAGAACACACAAGCACAAACTTCATTTTCAAACTATGGGAAACAGTCTTCATTATTAAAATTGCAGCATTTAGTAAAAAAAAATGATTATCACTACTGTGGGGTCATTTTAGTTATTTAAGACATTGATGAAGCCACATTCAGAATATTGTGTTTTGCTCACCATGTTATAAGAGAGATGTTGTCAAGCTTGAAAGGGTTCAGAGAAGATTTACCAGGATGTTGCAAGGATTCAAGGGACTGAGCTGTAGGGAGAGATTGAGCAGGCTAGGGCTGTATTCCTTGTAACACAGGAGGAGGAGGGGTGGTCTTATAAAAGTGTACAAAACCATGAGAGGAATAGATCGGGTTAATGTACAGTCTTTTGCAGAATGTAGGTGAATCATGAACCAGAGGACATAAGTTTAAGGTAAGGGAAAGATTTAATGGGAACACGAGGAGTAACTTTTTTTTACACAAGGGTGATGGGTGTATTAAGAACCATTTAGACAGGTACAGTGCATTAGGAAGGTATTCTTCACTTCTTCCACATTTTGTTACGTTACAGGCCTTCTTTTAAAATTGATTAAATTAATTTCTTTAATCATCAATCTACACACAATACTGCAGAATGAAGAAGTGAAAACAGGTGTTTAGAAATGTTTGCAAAGTAATTAAAAATAAATAACTGAAATGTCACATTTACATAAGTATTCAGACCCTATGCGATGACACTCAAAATTGAGCTCAGGTTGCATCCTGTTTCCATTGATTTATCCTTGAGATGTTTCTACAACTTGATCGGAGTCCACTAGTCCTAAATTAAATTGATTGTAAATAATTTGGAAAGGCACACAGATGACTATATAAGGCTGCACAGTTGACAGTGCATGTCAGAGCAAAAACCAAGCCATGAAGACGAAGGAATTGTCCGTAGACCTCCGAGACAAGATTGTGTCGAGACACAGATCTGGGGAAGGGTAAAAACAATTTCTGCAGCATTGCAGGTTCCGAAGAGCACAGTAGCCCCTGTCATTCATAAATGGAAGAACTTTGGAACCACCTGGACTCTTCATAGAGCTGGCAGCCTGGCCAACTGAGCAATCGAGGGAGAAGGGCCTTGGTCAGGGAGGTGACCAAGAGCTCGATGGTGACTTGACAGAGCTCCAGAGTTCCCTTGGGGAGATGGGAGAACCTTCCAGAAGGACAACTATATCTGCAGCACTCCATCAATCAGGCCTAAATGGTAGAGTGGCCAGACAGAAGCCACACCTCAGTAAAAGGCACATGACAGCCCACTGGGACTTTGCCAAAGACAGTTAAAGAACTCTCAGACCATGAGAAACTAGATTCTCTGGTCTGATGAAACCAAAACGGAACCCTTTGGTCTGAATGCCAAGCGTCTGGAGTAAACCAGGCACCGTTCATCACCTGGCCAACACCGGACCTACGGTGAAGCATGATTGGTGGCAGCATCATGCTGTGGAGATGTTTTTCAGCGGCAGGAACTGGGAGACTGGTCAGGATCGAGGGAAAGATTAACAGAGTACAAAGAGATACTTGATGAAAACCTGCTCCAGAGCGTTCAGGACCTCAGACTGGGGCAGAGGTTCTCTTTCCAACAGGACAACGACCCTAAGCACACAGCCAAGACAACGCAGGAGTGGCTTTGTGACAAGTCTGTGAATGTCCTTGAGTGGTCCAGCCAGAGCCCGGACTTGAACCCGATTGAACATCTCTGGAGGGACCTGAAAATAACTGTGCATCGACGCTCCCCATCCAACCTGACAGAGCTTGAGAGGATCTGCAGAGAAGAAATGGGAGAAGTTACCCAAATACAGGTGTGCCAAGCTTGTAGTCTCATACCTAAGAAGACTGGAGGCTGTAATCGCTGCAAAAGGTGCCTCAACAAAGTAGTGAGTAAAGGGTCTGAATACATATGTGATATTTCAGTTATTTATTTTTAATTATTTTGCAAAAATTTCTAACCACCTGTTTTCAGGTTTTTATTATGGGGTATTGTGTGTAGATTGATGATAAAAAAACACATTTAATCAATTTTAGAATAAGGCAGTAACGTAACAAAATGTGGAAAAAGTGAAGGGGTCTGAATACTTTCTGAATGCACTGTACATGGATAGGATGGGTTTACAGGGAAATGGGTCAAAAGCAGGCCGTTAGGACCAGTGTAGATGGGGCATATTGATCGCCATGGGCAAGATCGCCCAAAGGGACTGTTTCCATGCCGTTTGATTCCATGACACTGAACTCCATTTGCTCTTGGAATACAAATTTGTAAAATGAGGAAATTTACTGCATGGTATGATGCATGATGATGCATGCTATTACAGGCCTGATTATTTTTAAATTCTCCCTGTATTAGTTGAACTTTAGTCATATTTCTCCAATCCTCTTCTTACCCTGAAGAACTACTAGTAGCTGAGGGACCTCCACTGCCAAGTAGGCCAGCAAGACCAGCCGGACCTGCCAGAGCACCAAGGCTACCTGAAAAAAGAGAATACATGGTTATTAGAAACATAGAAACATATACCACAGTTGCTAGGATTTATCATCAATAGCATTTCATTATGTACAGTACTATACAAAGGAGAACTGTTTGGCAGTTTTATATGCACAGTTAAAATATAAAATGTTTTCTTGGTTTGTGTGACAATTTAGTAAAAGGATCACTTACCAATTTTTTTAAAATTCAGTGGCATTTAATGCTTACGGCTAAGCTTTGACATTGAACAATATATATATTTAAAATAAATCACAACCAAGGCAGACAAGTTGAAGACTATACAACACTAAAGAGCAGTCCTCACCAACCCCACCCTCATCCCTGTATGCCCAGAAATATGCACAATATACTGAATATTGTCAAGAACCTCCTGTTTATTATATTAAGAAAAGTGGGCTCTAAATAACTGTGCAGGTGGCATTATTAATATGTTCTCATTGCTGAAGACATGGAACACGTTCTTTACCACTTATTCCATACTGACACAAAATTAATTTATTACATCCCAAATATCCTGAAAACACAAGTTTTATTAATGATGTAACAAAACACTTTTAAGAGTGATTGTGAAGAAAATTCATTAATCATTGTTTGAAGTAAACTCCATGAACTATGACGAGCATTTAAAAAAAAAAATCAAACCCCGTTTTGGACACGAGTGGCTCTCATGAACCCCTGTATCCCTTCACCATCTTTCCACGCGACTACAACCGGGGCCATGCCAAACTGAACTTCTCTAACCCTTTTGAAAAATGAGCTGGGCTCTCAGCTGTTTTGTCCTGTTATGTACGGAATCCTACGAGTTCCTTGACCAATGCAATTTTTTCCCCACCCAAAGGTTCAAAAGGGTGGTTCTGCACAGTTTGCTGTTTGTTAAATATCAGTTTATAAAATGCAATTCATATTTACCAAGTCCACCTAAACCAGTTGCTCCCATCAGCTGCATCAGCTGGTTATGACTCATGTTACCCAAAAGACTTTGCAGACCACTTTCTCCTGGAATAAAGAAATTAATGACAATCACAGGAGTCTGTGTGGGGCTCCTCTTATTTACTATATATACTCATATTTAGGGAAAATATGAAATCTGTGAAAAACTGCGGGATAGCAGGTTAGAATGGGGGGGAAAAATGGGAAAAGTATGACAAAAGACTCAAAAATAACAAGGAAATAGACTTTAAATAGTTAATTGATATACAGATACATTCCAGTATCAAACAATTCAGCAAACATTAGGTCTCAGGCTCTATGGAGCCGGTGTATAATAGAACGCTGAACAGTACAACACAAGAACAAGCATTTAGATTCATGATGGTCCCATCAAACATGATGCCAAATTAAACCAATCACTTATGCCTGGACCAAGCCTCACTAACCGATCTTAATGAGCCCATTCTCTTCAAAATTAGATTAAATACTATCACCAAGTATCCCCTTCAATAGCTTCCCTACCACTAATGCAAGGCTCACCAGCCTAGAAATATCTTGGATTATCCCCATTTCCCTTCTTAAAGAAATTATTTCCACAACTCCAGGAACTCACCTGCGGCTAAAGATTCAAATATCTTCTTCAAAGTCCCAGTAATCTCCTCTCTCAATAACCTCAGATAGATCCCATCAGGCCCTTGGAACTTATTTACCACAACATTCGACAAGAAACCCAGCACCACCTTCCTCATGATCTCAAATGTCCTAGCATTATGTACAGCCCCATACTAATCTCATAATCATCCATGTCCTTCTTCTTGATGAATACCAAAAGTATTAATTCAGCACTTCACCCACCTCCTGTAACCCCAAGCATAAATTTCCTCCTATCTATAGGTGCTCCTACCCTCTCCCTGGCTACCCACTGGCTTTAAATGCACCTGTATAAAGTTCGGAGACTTTCTTTAATGCTCAGCATTAGATCAACTCAAAAACAACAGAAATCCTACTCAAAGTAGGCATGGATATAAAATACTAGAACTTTGAAAAACTTGTAAAACTGTTTATAGCTTTCTTCAATCAAAATGTACCAAGAACAGGTAGTCAATTGAAATATACATTGCTAAAAAGTAGACCATTTGTAAATTTGGACAAATGCAAAATCAGGCTAATGATAAGAGAAAAATAAACTACTAATTTCTGTGCATACAAAAGGAAATTTGTAGTCATCTTCACATGCCTAAACTAAAAAGCACCGCAGCCTAAAATACACAGTTGTCAGATTCAGGAATCCATGTTATCTAGATTTCTATGTGACAGGAGCAGTATAGTACTTGCCTTAAGTGATAAAAGTAACATATAAAGAATGAGTGCACATTTTTCTAGCTTTTCTTCCTGTTGCTCTGCACATACAATAACTTCACAATTAAGCGACAATATCAACAATACAAATCAGTGGTAAATTATGAATAAAAAGTTCCAACTTGTAAAATAAAACATATGTGGGCCACCTTAGGTTAAATCCACAGCCCTACACTGATATCAGCTACAAAGATGGAATAGTTAAAATTTATCTGTTGCTTATGGATTTAAAAAAAAACAGAACATTGGTCTAGTTTCCCCATTTATGATATTTATCTACAATTCACTGCTGTCTGAAAACCATTAGATTAGCGACAAGGCATATCCAACACAACAGTCGATAAACTATATGTAATACTAGCTGTCAAGAAACATTCCTGTAGAACTGCTCTTTTTGCAAGGTATTGATAGCACTTTCAGGACAAATGTCATGGAGGAGTTAAGTCTAAAGTGAGATGGGAAAAGGAAAGAAATTGGTGAAAAAAAACATTTATTCTACATAGTTGTAACTATTGCTATGACAGGATAAATCAGTATGAAGATTAAATCTAAGACATTACAGGCATAAATAAAATATTTTAATGATTGGTTACACAAAATGTAAATCCTAATGAACTAATACCTCCAAGTGCAGCAAGCTCATGCCCCCCGCTGCTGCCACCACTACCCAAAGCACCCGGCATTGGTGGGTTGTTCAGATATTCATTCACTTTACGACAGAACTCTTCATCTTTATCAGGTTTGGGCTCCTGAAGAATTAAACACAATAGTTAGTCCCAAGTAGTCTAAAACTATCTTCCAGGTTGCATGATGTCTTGGGAGATCTGCACAAGGAAAACAAATAAAATTTAAAATATTTTTTAAGTAATGTTTTCCAAGAAAAAGATGTAACATGGTATGATGAACTCATGGATCAAGAAACTTTCAGGCTCTTTCTGTTAAAATCACCAGTTGATGACAACCATACAGTTTTGGAAAACTAAGATGAGAACATTACTTTTGCATTTATAACAAGGATCTCAAGGTCAATGAGGTAAATTTTATTTTCAACACTTAAACATTATTTTTCACCTGCATCCAAAAGAAAAGGCGTTTGGATCCTGCCTTGAATTTCAGCACGTACACTCGACCAGTAGTACATTGTGCCACTCGCTTAAACTCACAGTCATCTGGAAAAATTATTAGATCCTGCAGAAAAATAATATAGACACTAAACTAAATTATAAAGTTAAAACATCTTTTACTGTTCGTCAGAACATTTCACTTTACATCTTAAAAATCCGATCACATGGCACATGGCATAAAGTCCAAAAATATCATAACAGTTCTGCTTTAAAATTGTGAGTTTTCTATGCCATATAGTAAACGGGCCTTTTTCAGAATGGCAGGCAGTGACTAGTGGGGTACCGCAAGGCTTAGTGCTGGGAACCCAGCTATTTACAATATATATTAATGATTTGGACTAGGGAATTGAATGCAACATCTCCAAGTTTGCAGATGACACAAAGCTGGGGGGCAGTGTTAGCTGTGAGGAGGATGCTAGGAGGCTGCAAGGTGACTTGGATAGTTTGGGTGAGTGGGCGGATGCACGGCAGATGCAGTATAATGTGGATAAATGTGAGGTTATCCACTTTGTTGGCAAGAACCGGAAAGTAGACTCTTATCTGAATGGTGGCCGATTAGGAAAAGGGGAGATGCAACGAGACCTGGGGGTCATGGTACGCCAGTCATTGAAAGTAGGCATGCAGGTGCAGCAGGCTGTGAAGAAAGCGAATGGTATGTTAGCATTCATAGCAAAAGGATTTGAGTACAGGAGCAGGGAGGTTCTACTGCAGTTGTACAGGGTCTTGGTGAGACCACACCTGGAGTACTGCGTACAGTTTTGATCTCCTAATCGGAGGAAAGACATTCTTGCTTTAGAGGGAGTACAGAGAGGGTTCACCAGACTGATTCCTGAGATGGCAGGACTTTCATATGAAGAAAGACTGGAGAGACTCGGCTTGTGCTTGCTAGAATTTAGAAGATCGAGGGGGGATCTTATAGAAACCTACAAAATTTTTAAGGGGTTGGACAGGCTAGGAAAATTGTTCCCGATGTTGGGGCAGTCCAGAACAAGGGGTCCCAGTTTACGGATAAGGGGGGGGGGGGGTCTTTTATAGCCGAGATTAGATTTTTTTTTTTCACATAGAGAGTGGTGAATATGTGGAATTCTCTGCCACAGAAGGTAGTTGAGGCCAGTTCATTGGCTATATTTAAGAGGGCGTTAGATGTGGCCCTTGTGGCGAAGGGGATCAGGGGGTATGGAGAGAAGGCAGGTACAGGATACTGAGTTGGATGATCAGCCATGATCATATTGAATGGCGGTGCTGGCTCGAAGGGCCGAATGGCCTACTCCTGCACCTAATTTCTATGTTTCCATGTAAATTCAAGTATAAATCAAAAGCCAAGACATGGGCGTTGAACTGATACAACTTTTACCTCACATACCGACTGCTCGTTTCACAAATGGGACACCCTGAATTAACGCTCTCCTCCCCCCATTGCCCCCCAGTTCTCCCCCTTCCCCAGCCCCACACACCAGTCCCAGTCCAGTCAACCCCCTCCCCCTGCACCCCGCCACCCCCGGGCCCTGGCGGCGGCGGCCTCCATCCCCGCCCGCGGCCACTCACGTCCTCCACGGTGCCGGCGGTGCGGTCCTTCCAGCAGAAGTGGATGAGCGAGTCGTCCGTCTGCTGGATGTACACCTGGCCCTTGCGCTTGTCCGGAGTCACTGTCGAGCCCTTCAGCGACATCTTCCCGGCGCGGAACTCCACCAGGTACTTGCTGGACGAGCCGCGGCTGCCGGCCACCAGGTTGGGGAAGAGAGCTCCCGAGGCGGACATGGCGGCGTGTGGAGAGGGGGAGCGAGAGAGAGATGGACGGACAACGACAACGACAACGAGCGCCCGATGAAGCCCAGGCCGCGCACACAACCTAACCTGCTGCCTACCCCCGCCCGATCCCGCCCTCTCCGCGCACTGATCCTCGCCTCTGACTGGCTCATGCGGCTGTCTGTCAATGACGCCACAAGGCCTCATATCATGCTCGGTTGAGCGGAAGTGCTGTGTCATTAGCCGTGACTTGGCCCATTACCCCCCCCCCCTACAGTAACCAGTTGGTATTGCAGGCCTGCCCTTTAATAAGAATTATGCGGTTTGGAGACGCCCTAATAGTTTCACAGTTCGTATCCCTTCGTTATCATCTCATCCACTGCCAACAATGGATCTTCATCATCAGTCTGAAGAAGGGTTTCGGCCCGCAACGTTGCCTATCTCCTTCGCTCCATAGATGCTGCTGCACCCGAGTTTCTCCAGCATTTTGTGTACCCTCGATTTTCCAGCATCTGCAGTTCCTTCTTTAACACTAATAGTTTAACAGTTTGTATCCCTTCGTTATCATCGCATCCACTGCCACCAACGGATAATTATGGGCTCCTTAGCCCTCGGTACCAGCTCTGATTTTTTTTTGTTCCTTTTCATACCTCGTTTCCCTCTCTCCAAATCTCAATCCAAAACGTCACCTCTTCCTTTCCTTTTGACCCGCTGTGTTACTCCTGCATTTTGTATCTATCTTCTTGTCCATTCATCCAATAGATAGATATAATTCCACACCCACACAGTGGCACAGCTGGTAGAGCTGTTCCCTCACAATGTCAGATAACCAGCTTCCATCCTGACCTTGGGTACTGCCTCTGTAGTTTGCACCTTCTCCCTCTGAAACACAGCCCAGTATAGCACAAGAACAGACCTTTTAGCCCACAATGTCTGTGCCAAATATACCAAGGCCATCACTTACCTACCTGCACATAGCCAATATCCATACGCCTAACCAAAAGTATTTTAAATCCCTCTAAGGTAGCTGCTTTAATCACTGCCCACCCCACCAGTAATGTGTTCAAAGCAGTCACCACCCACTGTGTATAAAACTTGCCCACACATCTATCTATCTATCTATCTATCTATCTATCTATCTATCTATCTATCTATCTATCTATCTATCTATCTATCTATCTATCTATCTATCTATCTATCTATCCATCATATCTATCTATCTACTTTTAAAACTTGGTGTGTGTGTTTGTGTGATTTTGCTTTAGAAATGTATCCCCTCGATGCCGAAACGGGGCGATTTTTACATATTTCAGTAGAGATTTTCCTTGTGATTTTAGAAATTCATTCATCTGTACATTTGGTACATTATTCTCCTGACTTTTTTATTTAAATTGTTGACCAATCTGACCTTTTTTTAAAATCTGAACACTGCCCAGCTACTGCCGTTACAATAACAGTGAATTTTTTACATCTTCTGGTAGAAATTGTCCTTATGATTTCAAAAATCCACTCCTATATAAATTTGGTCAATTATTTCCCGAGATATTTACTAAAATCTATCACCAAACTGACATTTTGTTAAAATATAAAGGCTGCCCAGTTGCTGACCTCACAACTCCTTTCCTCGTGGCCCCGCCGCCCCCCCCCCCCCCGCCCCCCCGCCCCACCGCCGCTCTGGATTAATGCAGCTGGTGTCATCGCACATGCACAGTTTTCCATGAGGTATGTTAGGCCACCCACCCCCCCCCCCGTTTTTCAAAAGGTGCAGAAAAACGAGAAAGTTCTGCAGCAAAGATCCTACAGCTCCGCTCCGCTATAGTATCTTTGTTCTGCAGATTGAGAGGTCAGCGGCGCTGAAGAACTTTCTCCTCACTGCTGGCACAGCTTGTGAAGCCACGCAACTCCCCTCCCCCGCCCGGCTGCTCATTCAGCTGTGGGTTTCCAGAGAGTCATGCCGGTTCTGTCTCTTGCGCATGCCACGATCGGCTGGTCCCTCCCTCTCTGCTCCCCTTCCCTCTCTGCCCCCTCCCTCTCTGCCCCCCCCTTCCTCTCTGCTCCACTCCCTCTCTGCCCCCCTCCCTCTCTGGCCCCCCTTCCTCTCTGCCCCCCTCCATCTCTAGGGAGTGGTGAATATTGGGACCTATGGGTGAGTGGTGGAGTATTGCGTTCGGCAACCAGCCCTCCCCTGTGATGCTGTGCCCTCCTCCACCCCCAATCTCTACCCCCTCCGCCTGCGCAGTTGGGGGTTATGCGTGAGTGGATAGGGTGGGGGATGGGGTAAAAGCAGCGAATGAATATTAATATAATATCAAGGGGGCACTAGTGTGTGTGGGGGTGGTTAGCGTGTATGTGATGCCTAAGGCCCCCCCCCCCCCCACCGTGCGTTGGGGAGACAGACCCAATGGGTCTGCACTTCGTCTAGTATACTTTTAAACCTCTGTGTGTTTGTGTGTGTGTGTGTGTGTGTGTGTGTGTGTGTGTGTGTGTGTGTGTGGGTGGGGTGGGGGGGGGGGTATGTGACATTTTGCCTTTGAAATGTATCTCCTCGAAAACCAGATGCAAAAACGCGGAGATTTTTACATATTTCGGTAGGGATTTAACTTATGATTTCAGAAATCTGCTCCATTCTAAATTGGGTTAATTATTTCCCAAGATTTTACCCGCTGTGGATTAAAGCATTGTTATTTCATTTTATCATAGCATTGAATGTTATTGTTTCTCTGTGTCCCTCCCCGTGTTCTAGTATATTACTAAAACTCTAATTTTCTTTGTTTCTATGTCTGTGTGCGTGTCTGCGATCTCTGATTTGGTGATGTTGTAAATTATGCCAAAACTGTACACGATAGCGCTAGAAATTTTGGACCACCCTACTCACAATTGTCATGTGGTGGTTTGTATCAAGTTTTGTTCAGATTGATGTTATTATTATTTAGATTGATGTTATTATTCACATTTTTTTTATTTACACCCCAATTTGAAAAAAATCCTCTTCCCACTGCACTGGCACTTACAGCTATGTCACAATTGACCCTGCTCGCTGCAATGTTGCTTTCCCAGGACACTGAGTCCTACCAGCCCTAGCAAGTGCAATTGCAAGCTACAAATTTGGAATCCATTTTTTTAATATTCCTGGCAGCAAGGATTTTTTTTTAAGTTTATTGAGGGAGGGTGCATTTAAAAAAAATTATTCCTGGCAATAAGGATTCGTATTAAAGTTTAATGAGGGAGTGTGAATACGGGGAAATGAGCCACCCCTGCGCAGTTGGGAGTTATAGGTGAGTACTGGAATATTGTGTTGGGGGAACGGGTGAGTGGTGGAATATTGCATTGGGGAACGGGTTGCGTTACGGGACCATGCCTCCTGTGGGGGCTATGGGTGAGTTGTGGAATATTGCGTTGAGGTACCAGGCCTCCCGTGTGACAGGGACCCAACGGTTCCCACTTGGTCTAGTATAATTTAAAAGTGTGTGTGTGTGTGTGTCATTTGTCTTTGAAACGTATCTCCTCAAAGACCAAATGCCGAAACGGGGAGATTTGTACATATATCAATAGACATTTTCCTTGTGATTTTAGAAATCCTCTATACATTTGGTACATTATTTTCCCGACGTTTTATTAAAATTGTTGACCAATCTGATCTTTTTATAAAATCTGACCGCTGCCCAGTTGCTGACGTTGCTAACAGTGACTTTTTTACATCTTCTGGTAGAAATTTTCCTTATGATTTCAAAAATCTACTCCTCTATAAATTTGGTGAATTATGTCCCGAGATATTTACTAAAATCTATCACCAAACTGACATTTAAAAAAAATATAAAGGCTGCCCCGCTGCTGTCTTTCCTCCATGCCCCGCCCCCCGATTAATGCAGCTGCTGTCAATATGTATGTGCAGTTTTCCATGAGGTACGTTAGCCCACCCACCCCCCCGTTCTTCAAAAGGCGCACAAAGAAAGAGAAAGTTCTGCAGCAAAGATCCTAAAGCTCCGCTCCGCTATCGGATCTTTGTTCTGCAGATCGCGAGGTCAGCGCGCTCATGCGCTGAAGATCTTTCTCCGTGCAGCTTGTGAAGCCACGCCCCTCCCCTCCCCCACCCGCCCGTTCATTCCAGCTGCCGGTTTCCAGAGAGTCAAGCCGGTACTGCTCTCTCCGCTTTTCACAACCCACTCACTCGCCCGGCTCCCCCCCCTCCTCTTCTTACCTCCTCCCCTCTGCTCTCTCCTTTCTACCGTCACAGGGGACGACTTCCTCTCCGTGTCCGTGGCCCGATCCTCTGTAACGCTGGCGGAAGCCACGATTGGCCGGTCCTCCACTGCTTTTGGCTATCATCAGCAAAGAGCCTATTGCTCTCCCCCCCCCCCCTCTCTTCCCCCCCTCTCTTCCCCCCCCCCACCCTCCATCAACTAAACCCCCCTCCACATCCACCTCTCCACTACCCCCCTTTCTTTCACCCCCTCTCAGCCCCATCTCTCCCTCTCTCCTCCCATCTCTTTCCCCTCCTCCCCCCTCACCCACCTTCCCTCTCCTCCTCCCCTCCACCCCCTCTCCCTCTGTCTCTTCCCTCTCTCTGTCTCTGCCCCCCTTCTCCCTCTGTCCTCACTCTCTGCCTCCCCCCCCCCCCCCCTCTCTAGATGCGCCTGTGAGTTGGGGGGTATGCGTCAATGGATAGTGCAGTTATGGGGTAAAAGGAAAATTAATAATATTAATATAATATCAAGGGGGGTAGTTTGTGTGTGTGTGTGTGTGTGACGCCGCATGTCCTCCCGCCCCCCGAAGGTTCTGGATTGAAACCGCTAAACAGGTGCTCAAGTCATGCTGCGCGCTCCGCTGGGCCTTTAAGTACTATAACATGGTGGCGGTGGTCGTTATCGCAGCGCGGGGAAGCACACTGGAAAAGTGGCCGTGGCGGCCGTCACAGTGGACGATCTCCTCTCCGTCTCCCTCACCCGATCGTCTGTCATGCTGGTGGGTGGGCTTCCTCTCGTGGAAGCCACGATTGGCCGGCCCTCCGCTGCTTTTGACCATCCTCAGATCGCTCCGGGCCTCGCACTGGTCCATGCTGGCCGCAGCCTAGCTCAGGCCCGGCACCTGGTGGGGAGGCGTCTTCTGTCCCCGGGGTAGAGAAAGAGAGAAGGAGGGGGGGGAGGGTGATGGAGAGCAGAGGGTGAAGTGATGGAGGAGGAGGGGAGAGGAGAGAGGGAAGTAGAGGAGGGAGGAGAGGGGGAGGAAGAGAGGAGGAGGGGGGGAGGAGAGAGGGAGGGGGCCTTCTTCCCTCTTTGACCCACCTCCCTCCTGGTGAATATTGGGACCAATACATGAGTGGTGGAGTATTGCATTCGGGAACCAGCCCTCCCCTGTGACGCCGCGCCCCCCTCCCCTCAGTCTCTACCCCCCTCCCTCTCCACCCCTTCCCCCTCCCTCTCTAGCCACACCTGTGCTGTTGGGGGTTATGCATGAGTGGATAGGGCAGGGAATGGGGTAAAAGGAGCAAATTAATAATATGAATATAATATCAAGGGGGGGGTTAGTGTGTGTGTGTGGTGGGGGATGGTTAGTGTGCTTGTGTGTGACGCCGAAGGCCGCCCCCACATCCTCTCGTATTTTCATCCTGGGAAAAAGATTGATGGTCTATCCACTTGCCTGTCTTTCATAATTTGACATATTTCTACCGGGTCATCTTCCAAGCTCTGGTGTTCTGGAGAAACCAATCCAAGTCTGTCCAACCTCTCCCTGTAGCTAATACCCTCTAATCCAGGCATCATTCTGATCATCTCATCTGCACCCTTTCCAAAGCCTCCACATATGTCCTGTAACGCGGCAACCAGAACAGCACACAATTCTCCAAATGCAGCCTAACCAAAGTCCTATAATCTGCATTATGACTTTATGGGTTTCTCCAGGTTTGTAGGTTAAGTGGCCTCTGAAATTTGATCCTGGTGTGTTGGGATTGGATGAGGAAGTGGGTGACATAAAACTAGTGTCAACAGGTGATCAATGGCCAGCTGGATTATGTGGGCTGAAAGGCTGTTTCCATGCTATATCTCCAAACACTGAAAAACAAATAAAAATGAGAGAAACCAACATGTCTGGAATCAGAAAAGAGGAATCCTCCCTAGAATCCTGTTGAACAGACTGGGCCCTCACAGTAAACTTATCTAAAGCTTTAGTGAGAGCTGCAAAGGTGATGACCAAGCCAGTTTGGTGCTTTGACACTTGTTTTGAAGTTGTCTATCGGGGAAGATCTTGTCTACTGTTGCACGTCCATATAGAACGTCTCCGATTCCTTGTGGTAGCATGCTGTAAAGGTTGCAAATTCGATTGCTCCCTTAACTTTTAACTTCCACTCGCCACTCCTTCAATGTTACTCGTGACTATTTGTTTTCAAGACACCGTCTAACTTTTCATAAAGACTTCCGGTGGCGCCATGTTCTAGGAGAGAACAGTGCCAGACCAGCTCTTAAAAAATCTGGAAAAAAAACGGGGTTAGAGGAGGCTGCTAACACTACTTACCGTAGGAGATCGATTTTAAACGGCTCCGGGTGCGATTGTAAGCTGCGTGACGTCATCAGGCGCGCGACTTTAGCGACTCCGGTAAGAAATTTAAAATGAATCCCTCCTCCCCCACACAGCCGAAGAAAAGCTCCAGAAGGGAGGCAGGCCCTACCAAAGCTTCAGGCTCGGGACTGGCTGCCTCCCAAGAAGAGATTTCACAAAGAAAAGCTGAAATGGAAGATTTTAAAAAGTCTTTACTGGCAGATATGAAGAAAATGCTGAAGGAAACACAAACAGAAATGAAGAAAGATTATAAAGAAACTAAGGATGAAATGAAGGCCTTAAAAATGGATATTCGAAATATCAAAGATGAATTAACAAGAGAAGTTAAAGAAATGGTAAAAACCATGATGTTGGATTGGAAAACAGAAATTGAGGAGGACATACACAATCAACTGATCGAGGCAACTGATAAGATTGCTGGGATGGAGCGATTGATGGAAGAGATGATGGATGCGAAAATAGAGGCGAGGTTAAGCCCTATGTCAACTGTACTGGATCAACAAAATGATACGATTAAAGAATTAACTGATGCTGCTCTAACAACTGCGAGAGAGAATGAGAAGATAAACGAAGAGAACAAACGCCTCTCTGAATTATTACGTAAAATTAATGAGAAATGTATTGATTTGGAGGGGCGCCAAAGACGTAAGAATTTGCGCATAGTAGGTCTGTCTGAGGGACGCGAAGGAAACTATGACCCACGTAAATTCTTTGCAAAACTCCTAAAGGACATTTTGGATTTGGATGAAGAACCCCTGTTGGGCCGTGCCCACAGGGCTTTAAGACCGGTCCCTAGGAGGGGTGCACCACCAAGACAAGTAATTGTAAAGGTGGTTTATGACAGTGTCTTTGAGGATATGATGAAGATAATCATAAGAAAAAGAAATCTGAAATACGAAGGAGATAACATCAGTATCTTCAGAGACTACCCGGCCGAAGTGGCTAAAAGAAGAGCTCTATTTACAGAAACAAGACGCATCTTGAGAGACATAAAAGGAATAAAGGAGATCAGATATGGTTTGGTGTACCCGGCAATACTTAGAGTTACCTACGAGAATAAGGATCTTCGTTTCACCAAACATACAGCGGCACTGGAATTTGCTCGGAAAATACTGAAGGAGGCAGAAGAAAGAGAAGAAGGAGAAGAAGGAGACGCTGTGGAAGAAGGAGTAGACCCAACTGGGTAGTGGATGAATGAACTTTATGGACCTGTGGCTGTGAATCATTCACTGAGAAAAAGGCGGAATAATGGACATCGATTTGTAGTTTTATAATGTTTACTAATTAATTAATAAATACTAATTTGTAATTTTTAATTATTAATTATTAATTACTAATTGGTTTGATTTCCCTTACTCCCCTTATATAGTATTACTAATTATGATAATAATTATAGCTGAGATTAACAACTAAAAATTAGTAATATGAATAATAGAAAAATTTATTAAGAAAATAAAGTTAGCACCCCCACCCCAATATACACAGTATTTCAAATAAGAGCTGGAATATTTAACATCTTTTTTTTTTAATACGGAAGTCGTTAGATTAGTAGCCATGTTAGTGTGGCTTTCACTTGCACTCACTACACATTATATAAGTGTAGTTTCTTTTTTTTCTGATCACCTTTTTTTCACCCTTTACTTTTTTTATATTCACATTTGTTATTATTTTTGTTATTTTTTGCATAACACATACTTGATATTATATTATATATTATATAATCATGACTTTTATCTATTTTATATAATCAGATTAAATGAATATGGTTTAACGGAATTGGAAATTCGCATCGGATTGAAGTTGGGGTGTAGTGTCGGGCTGGAGGAGCCAAGAAGGCTACTCCAAAAAAAGCCACCCTAACAATAAAATGCAGGATATGAATGTAAGGAATGGAGATGATGGAATCACCTTCTGTAGCTGGAATGTTAAAGGAATCAATGAACCAATTAAAAGGGGAAAGGTACTAGCTCAGTTGAATAGATTGAAATCTGGAGTTATGTTTCTTCAAGAGACACATCTTAAAAAAGATGCTCAATATAGATTAACCGCGAAATGGATTTCAAAAGTATATCACTCTTCGTTTATACACAAATCTAGAGGAGTTGCAATAATTATTCGTAAAGGTATACCTTTTAAACTTAATTCATTAATAGAGGATAAGGAGGGTAGATATTTAATAATTACAGGGGAACTACATTCAAAAAAAGTAATTCTTATGAATATATATGCACCTAATTTTGATAATCCACTATTTTTTAAGAAAATATTTAATAGTATTCCTATATCCACCCAATATAATTTAATAATTGGAGGTGATTTTAATTGTACTTTAGATAATTATCTGGATAGATCTTCTACAAAAATTAAGGCTCTCTCTAAATCAAGCAAGCTTATAAACTCCTTTAGTAAGACATTGAATGTTAAAGATATTTGGAGATTGGATAATCCTACCGGACGGGAATATTCATTTTTCTCGCCGGTATTTGGAACATATTCGAGGATTGATTATTTCTTAGTAGACTCAAAACTACTCCCCTTTACATATGATGCAAAGTATCATAATATTATTATCTCAGATCATGCCCCTTTAACATTTAAGATAAAATTAAAAGATATGGTTAATAAAACTAATACTTGGAGATTCAATACACAGATATTAAAGGATAAAGACTGCTGTAACTATGTGGAGAAACAGATTAAATTATTTTTTGAAACTAACGATAAACCTGAGACTTCCTCATTACTATTATGGGACACATTTAAAGCATTTATGCGTGGTGCAATAATATCAGCACAAGCTCATTTTAATAAAGAAAATCGAAAGATGGAGCAAAAGTTAGAAAAAGAGATAAACCAATTAGATAGTGAAAATATAATACACCCTTCAAAAGAGTTGAGTAATAAAATTGCAATATTAAAATATAGATTAAATAAAATTTATGCGGACCAAGTGATAAAATTATACCAACAAACTAAACAAGTTCATTTTGAATTCGGTGATAAACCTCAAAAATTATTAGCACGACAACTCAGAAGATTAGACGATGAAAAAACTATACATAGTATTAGATCGGCGCAGGGAAATACGTTGACTATACCAAAAGACATTAATGATACATTTTTACAATATTATCAAAATCTTTATTCATCTAAATTAACAGGGCAAACAGATGAAATGGAAACATTTCTAGAAAAATGTCATTTTAATAAGTTAAATTTTGAGAGTAGGCAATTATTAAATGCTGAAATATCTGTAATAGATATCGAAGAATCAATTGGATCGTTAAAAAATGGTAAAACAGCGGGCCCCGATGGCCTGAGTGCAGAATTTTATAAAAAATTTCACGATCTACTTTCACCTAGATTACAAACAGTGTACAGACACACCTATGAATTAGGAAAATTACCAGACTCTTTAAATGAATCTACAATTACATTAATTCCTAAATTAGATAAGGACCTGGAAGACCCTGGATCATACCGAGCGATTGCCCTTTTAAATACTGATCAAAAAATACTAACTAAAGTACTCTCTCGGAGGCTAAGTTTAGTGATTTCCAAAATAATACATTATGATCAAACAGGTTTTATTCCAAAACGTTACTCATCACATAATCTTAGACGCTTGTTTAATATTATTTACTCGAGAAGAAGGAGAGATATAGAATTAGCAGTTATATCGTTGGATGCTGAAAAAGCATTCGACCAGGTGGAATGGTCATATTTATTTAATATAATGGAAAAATATCAACTGGGGGATGGATTTTGTAAATGGGTAAGAATATTATATTCTAACCCTACTGCAAGAATTTTAACCAATCAAATATTATCACCTAAATTTAATCTCTTTAGGGGATGCAGACAGGGATGTCCGTTATCCCCTTTATTATTTGCCTTGGTGATAGAACCTCTGGCTGAAAGAATCAGATCAGAACCCGAAATATATGGGTACAACACTGACATAACAAATAATAAGATATCTTTATATGCAGATGATATTCTGATTTATATTACTAAACCGGAACGTAGTATTCCAAAGCTATTCAATGTTATAAATGAATTTAGTGTATTTTCAGGATATAGGATTAATTGGAGTAAAAGTGACATAATGCCTATAACTGGTATAAATGTAAATATATTACAAAAATACCCATTAAAAATAGTTACAGATAAATTTAAATATTTAGGAATTAATGTGTCTAAATCCTATAAATTATTAATTAAAGCTAATTATTATCAATTATTAGAGAAACTTAAAAAAAACATTTTATATTGGAAAACACTTCCTATATCTATGATCGGTAGAATTAATGCTATAAAGATGATTTTTTTACCACAATTGTTATATTTATTTCAGGCAATTCCTTTTTTTCTTCCAAAAAGTTTTTTAAAAAAAATTGATACCATAGTTAATAATTTTGTCTGGGATTACAAAAACCATAGAATAGGTAAAAAACACTTATGTAAGTCGAAGATAAATGGAGGGCTGGCACTTCCAAATTTTTTATATTACTATTGGGCAGTCCAGATTAAGAATATGAATTTTTGGTGGGTAAATATGGATGTTGAACCAATGTGGCTAAAAATGGAAAAGGAAGACTGTTTACCCTTCACTATAGAGTCGATTATTTTCGCACCAAAGGAAGTACAAAAAAAGACTTATAGGGACAACATTATCATTCATAATATTAGGCGTATTTGGAAACAGATAGTTAAGACCTTACATCTGGATAATCTTTCTTTTAGGTTATCAATTAGGAATAATCCACTGTTTAAACCCTCAATCTTAGATGCGGGTTTTAGACTGTGGGAGGATTTAGGAATTAAAAGAATAGAACACCTTTATAGAAATGGAAAATTATTATTATTTGAAGAGTTACAAGATATTTTTGGATTACCTTCACAACATCATTTTAGGTATTTACAAATTAGAGATTTTATTAAATGTAACACATACGACTATAAAAATAAAGGACCAGGCTTATTAGATGAAGTGTTTAATTTACATCCAAATACGGATAAGCTTATAGCTTATATCTATAATATTATTTTAGATAAAGAGAACCCAACAACTGAAACATATCGTCAAGCATGGGAAAATGAAATTGGATTACCTATAACGAAAGAAACTTGGGAAGAAAGCTTACAAAGAATACATTGGTGTTCTTTGAATGCCAGACATACATTGATACAATTTAAAGTTATATATAGATTACACTACTCGAAAACCAAATTAAAAAGTATTTTTCCTAACCTTTCCTCTATTTGTGATAAATGTAAGAATTTTGAAGCAAATTTAATACATAGTTTTGTAACATGTCCACGGTTGAATTTTTATTGGATTGAAATTTTTAAAGTTATTTCGGAAGTCCTTAAGGTTAAACTTGACCCAGACCCAAAATTAATAATATTTGGAATCCCGGAGCCAAATTTGGTACTTACAATTAATCAAAGAAATTTTTTTGATTATTGTTTAATAATTGGGAAAAAAATGATACTTAAATTTTGGAAGGGAACATTATCCCCAACAATTAAAATGTGGAAAGCAGAGATGTTGGAGACGTTGAATTTGGAAAGAATTAGATTTGTCCTTTTGGACAAGTATAATTCTTTTGAATTGATATGGTCTCCATATATACAGTATTTAGAGAAGTAGCTATTCTTGGAATCACGGCTTCGACGGGCACCCTATGGATCCGATGCGAATAACTTACCTATAATTGATAATATTGTGTATTTATTAGAGATATTTCTGAATGAAATAGTATCTCGTACAATGTCTTTAGTTTTTGTTTATATATATATATATATATATATATGTAATATTATTGTTTTTCAAATTATCTTTTTAATTTTTAATTGATATATGTGCGAAAATTTTTATTTTTATTTTATTCCCTTTTATTTTTCCTTTTTTCTTTATTCTTTTATATATCTTTTTCTTTATTTCCATAAAAATAGAAGATATTATGTATTGATATGCTATTTGTAGTAATACTGAATTAAGGTGTTAGTTTATAAAGTAAGCTATATATTGTAAACTATTTACTTCAAATAAAAAAATATTATATAACTTTTCATAAAATGTTGATAACACTTTTACACGCCTTAATCGTGAAAAGGATGGAGACAAGAAGAAAGGGAGACTCCCCAAGGAAGGAACAGGGGAAAGCCACAACCACAGCTACAGCTTCTCATTCCAGTATCACAGAAGCAATATCGAAAATGAACGATGAATTGAAAAAATGAGCTGAAAAATGAAATGAAAACAAGATTTGGCAGTTTGGAAGAAATGGTGGAATGTGTTTCGACAAAATTGAAGGAAGTCCAATGAAGACTGTATTTGTTACAAGATTAACTTCGTGAACAAAAGGATGAAATTGATATCTTGCGAACCCTGGGACAGGAGAGAGATTTGAAAATTGAAAAACTGGAACGAAGAATGAATGATAACACTCGAGCACCTCAGCAATACAAGACTAAAAATATGGACCTAGAAAATAGAAGCCGTCGTTTGAATTTACGAATTGTTGGTTTGCCGGAAGGTCAAGAAGGAGATAACGTTATAAAATATGCTTCTAAAATGATAAAGGAAACTTTTAACATTGAGCATAATGAAAACCTTCCGTTTTTGGATAACGCTCACAGGATTGGGAAGAAATCCGGTAATAAAACAAGACATTTGATTATTCGGTTTCATTTTTGGCAAATGAAGGAGAATATTCTCCAGGCAGCAAAAAAGTTGGGTGTGGTTGAATATGAAGGAGGCAAGTTTCGGTGTGTCCCTGATTATAGTTACGAGCTTTTGGAGATAAGAAAGTCCTTTTATAATGTAATGTCTGATTTGTATAAGAAAAAGCTATGGCCGGTTTTATTATACCCAGCTAGATTGTGTATTCGACCCTTCAACGGTAATTTTTGATTTTTTAACAATCCTCAAGACGCCTCTAGCTTTCTGGAGAGCTACGAGGAGGAAGGGGACCAATCGATAGCTGATTAAGTTATCACTGGAGATTTACTGTTCCTATTTTGACAATACTTCGTTTGGTAATTATTAAGAATTTAAATGGATGAGTTGTTTTTCTTTTATATATATTCTTTTAAGACTTTCTTTGTTAATTTTGTGTTCCCCTGTCATTAGACAAACTAAGAGAACGCAGTTTTTGTTTTTCATATCCTGACCTTGGATAATAATATGTAGCTTTTGCTTGTTAACTTCATGTCAGTCTGTATTTTTTTCTTCTTCTCTCTCAAAGAGATAATGGAGAAAGTGTTTTGACTAGGAGTGGTTAAAAATTATTATCTCTATGCCGAGCACTGTTACTAGGGAAATGGGTTCGGGGATGGGATTAGATAACTTGCTGACTGTCTAATGGTCGGTTTGGGGCTTTACAGGGGTGGGAGGAGGGTGGGGGTAGGGGTCCTTGGTTCCCTATTTAGTGTTTTCCATTTGTGCAAAGTTTGAACTACAAAAATGTCTGAAATGTCGTCACTTCTGGCTCCGCCCTAGGCTTTTCTTCTTCCAGTATCATGAACTTTTAGGCTTCAAGAAATTAACCCATTACATCCCACATGATTTTTACAAGCAACATGGATAAAGTTATTAATTTTCTTTCATGGAATGTGAATGGCCTGAACCTTCCCATTAAGAGGAAAACATTTTTTAAAGTTCTATACAGACTAAATGCTCAGATTATCTTTGCTCAGGAAACCCATGAAAGGCAAGATGACAATTTACGATGTTTTAAGTTTTGGAGAGGACAGCAGTTTCATTCAAACTCACAGGCCAAGGTGAAAGGAGTCTCTATTTTTATTGACCCCTCAATTCCGTTTGTTCACAAAGAAACAATTTCTGATCCATATGGCAGATTTCTGGTTATTACTGGTGTTCTTTACATGCAAAAAGTTGCTATGGTGAATGTCTACGCACCAAATATTGATCACCCGAGTTTTTCAAACAGTTAATTGCATCCTTTCCTAATTTAAATGAACACTTTTTAATAATGGGTGGAGATTTCAACTGTTGTTTGAACCTCGCGATTGACAGGTCTACATCTGATCATGTGCTTCCAAATAAATCAGCTAATTTGATTAATTCTTTTTTACTTCTGGAATGTTAGAAGTTTGGAGATTTTTGCACCCAAATGACAAAGAATTTTCATTTTTCTCTCATGTATATCATAGTTATTCTAGGATTGACTACTTTATAATAGATTCTCGGCTAGTTCCATCGGTCACTGCATGCGAGTATGACGCAATCGCTATCTCTGATCACGCACCTTTGAAACTATCAATCAATCTACCTGATTCCAAGTTTAATGCTAAACAATGGCGTTTTAACGCTACTTTGCTTCAAGACTTAAATTTTATGAATTTTATGAAAGATCAGATTGCTTTTTACTTTTTGACAAACTCTACTGAAGAAACATCCAATGATGTAGTCTGGGATGCTTTTAAGGCATATATTCGTGGACAAAAAAACAAAATCAAAAATAGGTACATTGGCTGACGAGATTAAAATTGATAAAAAAAATATTCAAAAGCTCCTAGTTTAGAGCTCTACAAGAATAGAGTTAAACTTCAATTGAGACATGATTTGTTATTAGTATCTCCGATTGAGAACCAGTTACTTAAAACCAAAAGTCAATTTTATTTACATGGCGAAAAATCTGGTAAATTACTTGCTAATCAATTGAAAGCGATGTCGGCCAAGCGTCAGATTATTAAAGTGAGAAAACAGGATGGTACAGTAACTAGACCATGACGAAATTAATAAATCCTTTCAAGAATTTTATACCTCCCAATACCAATCAGATCTTCCTACTGATTCCAATATAATGCATGAGTTTTTAAAGAAACTGAACTTACCAAATTTACCATATAATGAGTCTCTGTTGTTAGATGAACCCATCACGGAAGAAGAAATACAGAAAGCGATCTTTTCAATTAATTCTGGTAAAGCACCCGGTTAAGATCCGTTTACAGTAGAATTTTAAAAATATTTTTCAAATTTATTGTCTCCATGGCTACGTAAGGTATTTAAAGAAGCCCTTTAAAGGAATAGATTACCACAATCTTTTTATGAAGCATCTATTTCTTTAATTCATAAAAAAGATAAAGACCTTACTGAAATGTCATCACATAGACCCATATCAATGTTAAATGTAGATTTCAAAATTATTTCCAAAATAATAGTTATGAGATTGGAAAAGATTTTACCGCAAATTATCTCTGAAGATCAGACTGGTTTTATTAAAAATCGTTATTCATACTTTAACGTTAGATTAATGAATATTATATATACAGCATCTAATAAAACCCCAGAATGTGTCATCTCACTTGATGCTGAGAAAGCGTTCAATAGAGTAGAATGGGATTATTTATTCAATAAACTTGAAAAATTTAAGATTGGTCCAAAATTTATTTCCTGGATCAAGCTGATATATCATATACCTCAGGCTTCTGTATTTACTCATAATCAGAGATCCACTTTTTTCAGGCTCTTTCGAGGTACTAGACAGGGCTGTCCCTTAAGTCCTTTACTATTTGATATTGCTTTGGATCCTTTAGCCACCGCTATTAGGGAATCCCCTAATATTTTTGGTATTGTCCGCAGCAATAAGACACATAAGCTATCTCTTTACGCAGATGATCTGTTATTATTTATTTCTAACCCTGAGAAATCTATTCTGCCAATAGTAGCATTATTTAATCAATTTAGTAGTTTTTCTGGTTATAAACTAAATCTTAGTAAGAGTGAGCTTTTTCCATTAAATAATCTTGTTTTGAATTATGGTCAGTTTCCATTTAGATTGACCACTGCAAGTTTTACTTATTTAGGTATTAAGATCACCAAGAATCACAAGAATTTATTTAAAGCCAATTTTATGCCTTTAATTGACCATATTAAACATCAGTTTACTAAATGGTCACCAATGTCCTTATCTCTAATTGGCCGAATCAATGCTATTAAAATGTGCATTTTATCTAAATTTCTGTATTTATTTCAGACGATACCAATTTTTATTGCCAAATCTTTTTTGACATTATAGACTCCAACATTTCTTCATATATATGGCAGAATAAAAATCCCAGACTAAGTAAAAAACATTTACAGAAATAAATTAAAAAATGGCGGGTTGGCACTGCCGAACCTCAGAGTTTACTACTGGGCAGTCAATGTTCGTTATTTAACATTTTGCACAAAAGATTTAGAAGGTACCCAATGCCCAGAATGGATAAACCTTGAACGTGATTCCTTACAAGGGCTATCAAGCCCTTCTAGGAGCCTCGTTACCTTTCACAATTACGAGATTGCATAAATATTCGACGAACCCAATAATAAGACATACGTTCCGAATATGGTTTCAATTTCTTAAGTTTTTTGGACTAAATGATTTTATTTTATCGAGTCCTATTTTATCAAATTTTTTCTTTCAACCATCTAGTACCGATCAAGTCTTTTTGTTATGGAAGAGGAAGGGTTTAGTAGCTTTTCGTGATTTGTTCTTGCAAGGTTGTTTTATGTCTTTCGAACAACTCTCCAATAAATATAACTTACCTAATTCACACTTTTTTAGATATTTACAAATTAGACACTTTTTGAAGGCTACTCTACCCCTTTTTCCGCTACCACATCAAACCAAAATTTTGGGAAATGTTTTACAGTTGAACCCGTATCAGAAAGAATAATAACGACTATGAGTTGACTTTGAAATTACAAATAGCTACATTTGATAAAATTAAGAATGACTGGGAAAGAGAACTCCAAACTTCTTTATCTATAGAGAAATTGGAGAGGATTCTTCAATTAGTCAATACCTCTTCAATGTGTGCAAGACACGCTTTGATACAATTCAAGGTGGTTCACAGAGCTCATATGTCAAAAGATAAGGTGGCTCGTTTTTATGGGCATATAAACCCTACCTGTGACAGATGTAACTCTGAAGTGGCCTCACTGACCCAAATGTTTTGGTCCTGCCCACTTTTGGAAAAATATTGGGAAGAGATTTTTGATACTATTTCTGTAGTCTTAGGTATTGATTTACAACCTCATCTTATTACTGCAATTTTTGGGCTACAAATGTTAGATTCTATTCATTTGTCCCGCTCCGCCCATCGGTTGATTGCTTTTACCACATTAATCGCCAGAAGATCTATTTTATTTAAATGGAAAGACTCCACCCTCCGACCACACTCCATTGGTATTCTGAAACGATATCATGTTTACATTTAGAAAAAATTAGGAGTGACATTGTTAAACCCTTGGTTAAATTTGATAAGACTTGGGGAAAATTTATTGAACACTTTCATACAATATAAATTGCTCCCTCTTTATCCGTTATAAACACTATTTCACTTCTATATGGTGGAATGGACTTGACGTCATACAGACTTAAATTGTTGAAACTTTTAGTTCAGATTTTGTTTTGGTTTGTTTAGTTTTTATTTATTTTATTTTAATTTTTATTTTATTATTATTAATTTATTTTATTTTATTTTATTTTTTAGTTTAGGGGGTTTTGCATTTTCCTTTTTTCTTTTTCTTTTTGTCTTTTTCTTTTTGTGTTTTTTTCTACATTTATAAGTTTTCTTTTTAAGATTTAACTATATTTACATAGAGACTGGGAGGTCTATACTCAATGTGTATTTTGACATTGGTCTCATATCAGGTTATACCTGTTATTAATGTAATCCTGATCCCTGTGTATCAATATCATTGTTATGTTTATCACTATTTTTTGTTTTGCACTGTTTTTTAAAAAATGTTTTATTTTTGTTTTCTTTGGAAAAAAAACCAATAAAATTTTTTTAAAAGAATGAACATCTCCCTCCCCCACCACAATCAGCTTGAAGAATCCCTATCCCCCTTGTCCAGAAATGCTGCCTGACTCGCCGATTTACTTCAGCACTTTACCTCATTTTTTGAAAACCAACATCTGCAGTTACCCGTGTCCACCTATCTCCTTTTATGTTTGAACTCCCACAAATTTAGAAGGGAAAGAAATAGTTTATTCAATGCTTTGATGGACATTGTGGTTGATCTGTGAACTTGCACCAAATTCACTGGACTACTCTTTGTCCTATATGATATAGGCACTGCCCCCATATATATGTAATTCAAAATAGAAACAATAATAAACCATAAAATATTTTTTTATTTTTCAAAATGAAACAAAACAGTAAGATGGAAACTAATGTTTATTTTTGTATACTTCCACTTTATTTATATTTGAAACGTTTTCTCCTACTTTTTTTAATTGCAAAGTCTTTGATCAGATCCTCAAAATTAATCTTACATAACACATCTGCTTCTATACTTAGTAGAGATAAGGCATCCAGCCTGCCTTATAACCATATAACAATTACAGCACGGAAACAGGCCTTCTCGGCCCTTCCAGTCCGTGCCGACCATTTATTTTCCCCTGGTCCCATCTACCTGCACTCAGACCATACCCCTCCATTCCCTTCCCGTCCATATACCTATCCACTTTACTTTTAAATGTTAAAATCGATCCTGCCTCCACCACTTCTGCAGGAAGATCATTCCACACAGCCACCACTCTCTGAGTAAAGAAGTTCCCCCTCATGTTACCCCTAAACTTCTGTCCCTTAATTCTCATGTCATGTCCTCTTGTTTGAATCTTTCCTACCCTCAATGGGAAAAGCTTATCCACGTCAACTCTGTCTATCCCTTTCATCATTTTAAAGACCTCAATCAAGTCCCCCCTTAACCTTCTGCGCTCCAAAGAATAAAGACCTAACTTGTTCAACCTTTCTCTGTAACTTAGTTGCTGGAACCCAGACAACATTCTAGTAAATCTCCTCTGTACTCTCTCTATTTTGTTGACATCCTTCCTATAATTAGGGGACCAAAATTGTACACCATACTCCAGAATTGGTCTTACCAATGCCTTGTACAATTTTAACATTATTTCCCTACTCCTATATTCAATGCTCTGATTTATAAAGGCCAGCACACCAAAAGCTTTCTTTACCACCCTATCTACATGTGATTCCACCTCAGGGAACTATGCACAGTTATTCCTAGATCCCTCTGTTCCACAGCATTCCTCAATTCCCTACCATTTACCATGTACGTCCTATTTTGATTTGTCCTGCCAAGATGTAACACCTCACACTTATCAGCATTAAACTCCATCTGCCATCTTTCAGCCCTCTCTTCCAAATGGCCCAAATCTCTCTATAGACTTTGAAAATCTACTTCATTATCCACAGCACCCCCTATCTTAGTATCATCTCCATACTTACTTATCCAATTTTCCACCCCATCATCTAGATCATTGATGTACATGACAAACAACAGTGGACCCAACACAGATCCCTGAGGCACCCCACTCGTCACCGGCTTCCAACCTGACAAACAGCCATCTACCATTACTCTCTGGCATCTCCCATTCAGCCACATCTTGCTACTCCGCCATTAACACCCAACGATTGAACCTTCTTAACCAACCTTCCATGGGGAACCTTGTCAAAGGCCTTACTGAAATCCATATAGACAACATCCACTGCTTTACCCTAATCAATTTCCCTAGTAACCTCTTCAAAAAATTCAAGAAGGTTCGTCAAACATGACCTTCCAGGCACAAATCCATGTTGACTGTTCTTGATCAGACTCTGTTTATCCAGATGCTTATATATATTATCTCTTTATCCAGATGCTTATATATATTATCTCTATATTATCGCCTTGTTGCATAGTTGTTCTGATGGGATTTTTAATATACTTCAACTGAGAAACTGAATGCTCTGCTGTGCAATTTGTGACCATTAATGTAAAAAATAAATACGAAAGGCAATGTCTACTATCCCTTAACAATGTTAGTTAATAAACATTAACCAAAAACTGATGTATCCAGACATGACCTTTCAAACTTTTGCATATACAGTACAGTATAAATGTTTTGCAACTTCACTGCCAATATACCCGACTGTAACATTTGGTTTCTGTTCTCAGTTCTTAAATGTTCATCTATTCTATAAAACATTGATTAAATTGCCAATCATGCTTCTAGGTTCCAGGGAAGTTATTAATCAACCATTGAGGGAGACATGCACACAATGTCCTGGAGTAAGTCAATGGGTCAGGGAGCATCTCCGGAGAACATGGATAGGTGACGTTTCAGATCGGGGCCTTTCTTCAGACTGATTGTGGTAGGGAGATTGGGAAGAATCTGGAAGGGGGAAAAAAAAGCAGGACAAATCAGGCCAAGCAACAGATGACCTCATCCAAGGAGGTTCCCAAATAGGCCAATTCACTGGATAAATAGGTGTGAGTCCAAGAGGGATACATAGTTACAAACTGTGGAGCTGGCTGGTGGACTTTCAGTGGGGCAGAGGGGGAGATAAAGGGGGGTTTGTATAAATGACCAAAATAAAGTTACCAAAAAAACATTCAAACAGTTGGGTTAAGCTACATTCTGGTTTCAGCAAAGAATTTGAAACACAGAAAAATTCTTCTGATCTTCTCAGCAAAATAATCCCAAGAGATGTGTCAAGCACCAAACTGTAGCTGGGTGATTACTCTTGTAGATCGCACTAAAGCTTTGGACACTACTCGCCATGAAGGTCTTTGGAGGTTTATGGTAATGTGTAGCTGCCACAAAAAAATAATCGCAATTATCCAACAATGACAGGGACCTCAAGTGCTTACCCCTTTACTGGTTTTGAGTGAGATTCTCTGCAACGTTGTCTGATGACTATCCTGATAAAGTAGATGGAATCAACCTTAAATACAAGACTGATAGTACTCTGTTTAACCCAAGGTGATTCTCAGCCAAAATCAAACTACGAGAAACCATCTTACACTTTTACACATTGCTGAAAGAATCACAGATGGGCAGGACATGTCAGAAGAATATCTGATGACAATACTACAGCATCCACTTTATGGAGAGCAAACTGAAGGCAAATAATCACGTGGAGGAGATAAAAAAGAGATTTCAATACTTTGCAAACATTGCTCAAGAGCTTCAGCGTTGAAGCACCCCACTGGAAACGAGCATATCATCCTATAGATATCAATTTCTGGAGTAACTCAGTGGGTCAGGGAGCATCTCTGGAGAAATTGGACATGTCATTTTGGGTTCTTCAGACAGAATGTAGTAGGGCAGAGTGGGGAAATAAAATTGGGAGCGAAACAAAAACAGGACAAAATCAGGGCCGGCAACAGATGAGCTGATTTCCTGATAGGCCGATTGTTGGCTAGAGACAGGTATGACCACAAGAAGGAAACATGGGTGCGAACTGTGGAACTGGTTAATGGACTTTTAGTGGAGGAAAGGGAAGAGAGGTGCTTGCACAATTTACCTAAAATTTGAGAATTCACTGTTCATACCGTTGAGTTACAATGTTAATGCCCAAGTATTTGAAGCTGCTAACTCTCGGCACTGTTGACCCACTAATGGAAGGATAGGAGTTCCTAAACGGAATAGTACGAAGACAGCATCACTGGACTAAGCTCTGGACCATGTGTAGTGGTTGTGGGTTCAACTGTTGAACTTGAAAAGGGAAGTGGACAAGCATATGAGAGGAAATTATTTTCAAGGCATGGGGCCAAATAAATGGGACTAGCTTGATTGCCGTTTCCTAAACATTATGGAATAAACAATGACATTCTTCCACATTATAACCAGTTAATACACAAACATTTCACCATAAGTTTGAAAGAGGAAGTACAAAATAAATAGAATGCAAGTTATTACTGCCTGTTATGGGACCAGTGATCCCTGGTTTTCATCATTAGTAAAATGTATTATTGGCCACATACCAGTTTTCATTGGTGGGTCAACAGTGCAGAGTTAGCAGCTTCAAGTACCTGGACATTATTATTTCAGTTGACCTGCCCAGAGTCCAATACAGACATAATCACAAAGAGGGCACACCAGCTCCTCCACTTTCTTCGAAGCATAGAGATTCAGTATGTCACCAAATCCTCCAAATCCTACGAGAAATGTAGAAAACATAGAAAACAGGTGCAGGAATAGGCCATTTGGTCTTTTGAGCCAGCACCGCCATTCAATATGATCATGGCTGACCATCCAAAATCAGTACCCCATTCCTGCCTTCTCCCTATATCCTGTGATTCCATTAGCTATGTAATATAGAAAGTATCCCAATGGCTGGTACAGCAATTCCAATGCACAGAAATGCACAAGACTGTCCATCATGGATACAACCCTCCCCACCAACAAAAGCATCTACACCAGGCACTGCTTCAAGGTGGCATCTATTATCAAGGAACCCCACCATCCGAGCCATGCCGCTTTTCACTCCTATGATTGAGCAGGTTGTACGAAAGCCTGAAGTCCCATACAACCAGGTTCAGGAGCTAGTATTTTTCCGACAACCCTCAAGTTCTTGAACCAAGCTGCACTACTCTAGTACCTCAACAACATTGCAACCTCTTGAACTTTCATGATCTTGCTTTACAACTGTGCATTTATGCACTAATATCTTGGTGTTTTGCAGTCTTCTTACTGTCTTTCAAAATTTTGTATTTGTTTGTTTGAGTCTCCCGCAACAACAGCTTCGTCCACTGGACTGGAGGGTGGCAGCTTCGTCCGTCCCGGCCCGTTCGCGGAGCTCGGGTTCGGCCGCGGGACATCACCCGGCGGAGTCACGACATCAGAAGCCTGGATCACTTCATCGCAGAGGAAGATCAAGGAGGGAAGAGACAAGGACTTTAAGACTTTTGCCTTCCATCACAGTGAGGAGGTGCCTGGTAGACTCACTGTGGTGGATGTTAAATCTGTGTTCATTGTGTGTTTTGTTATTTTATTCCATGTTATGACTGCAAGGCGCAAAATTTTGTTCAGACTGAAAAGTCTGAATGACAATAAAGGATACTTTGACTTTGACTTGTGTCAGTGACGCTGCTGCCACTGTATAACTGTATTCTATTATAATTATACTCTACCGAACTTGTGCCTATGACAATATACTTGACTCAACTGTTGTTTACGTGAGCCATTTACATTTTAAAGCATTCACAGAATAAACGTGGGCCAATGTTGTCACACTTAAATTGAAGCAGGTTCATGCTTCAGAATTCTTTTTCAGTCTTTCTCTTTCAGATTCTATTTCAGTCTCTTACCCATAGTTGGGGAATCAAGGACCAGAAGACATAGGTTTAAGGTGAGGGGGGAAAAGATTTAATTGGAATCTGAGGGATAACTTTTCACACAAGGGGTGGTGCATGTATGGAACGAGCTGCCAGAGGAGGGAGTTGAAGCAGGACTATCCCAACGTTTAAGAAAGTTAGACAGGTACACGGATAGGGATGGTTTGGATCAATATGGGTCAAAAGCAGGCAGGTGGAACTAGTGTCTTTGGGCAAGTTGGGCCGAAGGGCCCGTTTACACGCTGTATGACTCTATTCAGAGAGTTGCACATGGGTAGTGTGGAAAAAGGTCATTTATAGTACAGCAATTGGGTCTTAAAAAAAATCAAAGTGCATTGGATGTTTTTGGATGAAATCATTGAAAGTAATATTTCTCTCAATGTAAATGAGAAAAGTAGCATGATTTAACCATGAAGTCATGCCATGTACCCTATGGTTCCTTACAAAGATAGCCTGAAAATGTGAGGGCTTGTCCATTGTGTAAGTGTAATTTAGTGGCACATCAAGTCCTAATTACCATCAAACTTGTGGCATTTTTGATATCTACTCCTCTAGAGTTCAATTAGATATCAGTTTCTAAAAAATAGAAATGTAAATCTTTCTTCCACATATACCTTTCTCAGTTTTGGTCTCATATGTGATTTTGTACTAAAATATTGAAAGCACTTTCTGGTTTAGATTCTGTATGCTTCAACAATAATTCTACAACTTGATTTTTCAAGAAACACACTCGCTCTGTGTTCGCTCAATTCCTGGATGTCCCATAAATAATTTGATATGCGAGCAATGACTAGGTTCCAATTCCAATTAACATTGTTCCATGTTTAATTTTAGTAAATTCCTCTTAACATTTTAGTCATACCAAATATGAAGAATTTGTGAGTTTCCCTCCGGATATGTTGATTGTTGGGATAAATGGCTCCTGCAAATTTCAAATATATCTCACCAATGATTTGTACAGCTGCAGATGTCCAAACTTTTTTACTCAATATCCTTCCCAATTAAGGCAAGCCTGCCAATGCCTTCTTCACCACACAGCTCATCTGACTTGCCACTTTTAGAGAACCATGCATCTGTACTCCCAGATCTCCCTGTTCTGCAACATTCTCCAGGGTTCTGTCATTTACCTGCCTTGATGTGACATACCCAAGTCCAGACCTCCCACAACAACAGCAGCGAGCTTCAGCAGCGGGCGCATCGTAAAGTTACATTTCTAATTTATTAATTTTATTTTGTTATATCTTATAATAAAATCAAATTTTCATGCCATTTTGTAATAAGTAAAGCTTATTTTCAACATTTAATAGTAATCTCCAATTCTCTTGCTCTTCACCTAAATTGGGGCCAATTTACAGTAGCCAATCAACCCACCAACCAAATCCACACAGGGAGAACACAGACAGCACCCAAGATCAGAATTAAACCAAAGTAACTGGAGCTGTGCAACAAACGCATTGACTGCTGAACTGCTGTCCTTGAAGGTCACAGTACTTGAAACAGTAACTGCTTCTCTTTCCACAGCAGCCACTTAACCCATCGAGCATGCTCTGTCGTTTCTATTTATTTCCCATTTCTAGCATCTGTAAAAAATGTTTTACATTTTTGAACACTATTCCTTCTTCACCCTAGCATACTCGCCACCGAAGAAAAATCGCAGCAACTAAACTCCTGCCAAAACTGGGAACTTTCCAGACCTTGGCTTGGGAGTGTCCAAACATTTATGAGAATTACCAGATTGCTTTAAAAATTGGTGGAAAAGTCTTAGTTATCCAAACCCCTTATGTGTGTGCCTGTTTGTATGCATCTGACTTGCATATAAACATACAAAATAGGTGCAGAAGTAGGCCATTCGGCCCTTCCAGCCAGCACTGTATGATCATGGCTGATCAACCAAAATCAGTATCCCGTTCCAGCTTTATCCCCATATACCTTGATTCCCTTAGCCCGGAGCCAAATCTAACTCTCTCTTGAAAACATCCAGTGAATTGGCATCCACTGCCTTCTGTGGCAGAAAATTCCACAGATTCACAACTCTCTGGGTGAAAACGTTTTTCCTTATCTCAATCCTAAATGGCCTACCCTTTATTCTTAAACTGTGACCCCTGGTTTTGGACTCCCCCAACATCAGGAACATTTTTCCTGCATCTACCCTGTCCAATCCTCTAAGAATTTTATATGTTCCTAGAAGATTCCCTCTCATCCTTCTAAATTCCAACGAATACAAGCCCAGTCGACCCATTCTATCATCATACATCAGTCCCGCCATTCCGGGAATTAACCTGGTGAACCTCAAATTAGGAGACCAAAATTGCACACAATACTCCAGCAGCAGTCTCACCAGGGCCCTGTACAACTGCAGTGGGACCTCCTTGCTCCTAAACGCAAATCGGTGGGGGCGCTGCGAGACGGCTTATATGCCAGCAACGTGTTAGTATGTCCAAATGTTAGTTTTAAGGTCTCTTGGTGTGTCTTGTGTGGAGTGGTGAGGGGGGGGTAAGGCGTGAACCGCTTTTGGTCGCCTCCTCCACAGAGAGGTGACTTTTTCCATGTTGACTCCCTCACGGCCTAACACCAAGGATTGGTGCAGTCATTCCCGGAGTCAGGCCCGGAGCTTCAGCGGGCGCGGCGGGGACCTATCATCCGGAGCAAGAACCCCTGCCGGGAATCCTTGAAGAGCTCTGACCGCCAGCCTACGTCATCTTCAACCCGCAGTCTCCGGTACATACACTTACCTAACTGTACATCTGGCCTCCCGCAGCGGCGACTGCGGAGGTTTATGGTCCGGGCGACGGGGGAAAAAATTGGAGGAGGACTGACTGAACTTTGTGCCTGCCACCAGTGATGAATGCTGTGGTGGATGTTTTGTGTTAAATTTTTTATTGTGTATTATGTTTTGTTTTTTTTAAATTGTACCGCTGCTGGCAAGTTCATTTCAGTGCACTTCATTGTGTATGTGACAAATAAATCTGACTATTGACTATCCTCTCGCAATGAAGGCCAACATGCCATTATCTTTCTTCACTGCCTGCTGTAGCTGCATGCTTACTTTAATTGACTGATGTACAAGCACACCCAGGTCTCGTTGCACCTCGCCTTCTCCTAATCTGATACCATTCGGATAATAATCTGCCTTCCTGTTCTTGCCACTAAAGTGGATAACTTCCTCACAGCTCACACTGTCACCCAGCCTTGTGTTATCTGCAAACTTAGATGTTAAATTTAATTCCCTTGTCTAAATTGTTTATATTGTAAACAACTGGGGTCCAAGCACCGAGCCTTGCGGCACCCCACTAGTCAATGCCTGCCATTCTGAAAAGGACCTGTTAATTCCTACTCTTTGCTTTCTGTCTGCCAACCAGTTCTCTATCCATGTCAATACTCTACCCCCAATACCATGTACTCTAATTTTGCACACTAATCTCTTGTGTGGGACCTTGTCAAAGGCTTTTTGAAAGTCCAGTAACACCACATGCACTGGCTGTCCATTATCCATTCTACTTGTTACATCCTCAAAAAATTCCAAAAGATTATTCAAGCATAATTTACCTTTCATAAATCCATGCTGACTTTGACCGACCCCGTCATTGCTTTCCAAATGTGCTGCTAACATCTTTAAAAATCGACTCCAGCAACTTCCCCACTTCCAATGTAAGGCTAACTGGTCCATAATTCCCCATTTTCTCTATCCCTCCTTTTAAAAAAGTAGAGTTACATTGGCTACCCTCCAGTCCACAGGAACTGTTCCAGAGTTGAGAGAACATTCGAAAATGATCACCAATGCATCCACAATTTCTAGGGCCACCTCCTTGAGTACTCTGAGATGCGGACCATCTGGCCCTGGGGATTTATCTACGTTCAGACACAACCGTTCACCCACCACATTTTCTGACTAATATGGATTCCCTTCAGTTCCTCCCTCCCACTAGATCCTCATTCCCCTAGTATTTCCGGGAGATTGTGTCTTCCTTAGTGAAGACAGAACCAATGTACTCGTTTAACTGTTCTGCCATTTCCTTGTTCCCCATTATAAATTCACCTGGCTCTGATTGTAAGGGACCTACATTTGTCTTCACTATTTTTTCCCTTTTACATACCTATAGAAACTTTTAGTCAGTTTTAATATTCCTCGCAAGCTTTATTTCATGCTCTTTTCTCCCCCTCTTAATTAACCTTTGCCCACTCCTGTTGAGTTCTAAATTTCTCCCGGTCCTCTAGTTCGCCGCTTCGTCTGGCCAATTTATATGCCTCTTCCTTGGCTTTAACACTATCCTTGTGTATCCCTCGTTAGCCACAGTTGAGCCACATTCTCAGTTCTATTTTTTCGCCAGTCAGGGATGAACAATTTCTGGAGTTCGTCCATCCTAAACTAAGATGGCACCTACCTGCGGCGACATTTTGCCAGCGGCACAACAGAAAATCTTCAAATATAGTATTTCTGAGCTCACCTGTATCAAAGAATATAGAGAAATCAACACTGTAAGAAGCGAGCTGCTAACGCATTTAAATGCATTAGCGCTACAGCAAACTCCCAAAGATGCGACTGTAAGGGAATCCCCGATCGGAGGGGAATCCCCGACCTCGCGGAGGCGTGCAGGTACAGTAAGAACTGTACCTGTAAACACTGGGGAGGCCTTCATGGAGTCCGGAATCGAGGCCGTTAGGCAGGATCTCCCAGCAGCAACGGAGCTGGAGGTGCCGACAGTAAGGGAATCCCCTATCTCAGGGGAATCCCCGACCTCGCGGAGACTCGGAAGTACTGTACCTTTAAACACCGAGGAGGGCTTCATGGAGTACGGAAACGTGGTCGTCGGGCAGGACTACAAGTAAGAATGAAGCGTAGGGGACTTCGGCCCCCTCTCCCTGGCCAACGTACAGTCACTAGAAAACAAAGTGGAGGACTTAAGGTCAAGGCTGCATTACCAAAGGGAGCTGAGGGAATGCTCTGTGTTCTGTTTCACAGAGACATGGTTCACCCCCATCTCCCCAGACACAGCGGCCCAGCCTGAAGGGTTCTCCATCCACCGTATGGACCGTACACAGGCATTGGGAAAGGGAGGAGGGGACTTCTGCCTCATGGTCCACTCCTCGTGGTGCTCAGACATGGCAGTCCTATCCAACTCTTGCTCTCCACACCTCGAACAGAGGAACAACTCCAGGACTGCTTGGAGTCTGTAGACTGGGCAATGTTCAGGGACTCGGCAACTGACCTGAATGAATACGCCACAGTCGTTACAGACTTCATAAGGAAATGTGTGGAGGGCTGTGTTCCAACAAAAACCTTCCGAGTGTTTCCTAACCAGAAGCCTTGGATGAACCATGAAATCCATATTCATCTGAAGGCAAGATCCCGGGCATTCAGTTTTGGCGATGCAGAGGTCTATAAGAAGTCCAGATACGACCTTGGTAACGTCATCAAAAAGGCCACAAGGGGCCTCTGCAAAAGGATGAGACAGATGTTCGGCAACTGTGGCAGGGCTTGAATGCCATCACCTCCTACGAGGCGAAATCAGCAGGCAGCTCTCAAACAACAGCGAAGCATCACTCCCTGATGAGCTCAATGCATTCTACGCACGGTTCGAAAGGGAGAACACTGATGTGCCTTCCCGAGCCCCTATTCGCCCTGACAGTGTTACAGTCATAGTCAGACGTCAGAAGATCCTTCAGAGGGGTGAACCCTCGAAAAGCGCCTGGACCTGATGGTATACCCTGTCGAGTTCTCAAGATCAAGTGGCTCTCCACTCCGCACTGGACCACTTGGGACAATAAAAACACCTACGTCAGGCTGTTGTTTATAGACTACAGCTCGGCGTTTAATATCATCATCCCTTCAAAGCTGGTTACGAAGCTCACGGAACTGGGCCTCTGCGCATCTCTCTGAAATAGGATCCTCTACTTCCTCATCCACAGACTGTTCAAATTGGAGGAACACTTCATCTTCAGTAACAATTAGGGTGTGAAAGATTGCAACCTTCACGTGGTCCACCCTGTTTTGACTAATGCAATCAACTCGACGTGCACAAACGGAAGATAAAATAGAACAAGTTGTCCAACAACTTTAGGCTGTGCACGCCACACGAAAGAAGAAGTGACAATTAGTACAGGAGCACCTCAAGGCTGCATGCTCATCCCCCTGCTTTACTCACTCTAAACCCATGACTGCGTAGCCGGTCATAGTGCGAACTCCATCATCAAGTTCGCCAGTGACATCACTGTGGTTGGACGAATCACAGATGGGGACGTCAGAGTATAGAAGTGAGATCGACCAACTGACCAAATGGTGCCAGCACAACAACCTGGTTCTCAACTTCAGTAAGACCAAGGAACTGATTGTGGACTTTAGTAGGGGAAGGATGAGGACTCACAATCCTGTTTATATCAATGGGACGATGGTGGAGAGGGTCAATAACTTCAAATTCCTGGGCGTGCATATATCAGAAGATCTTTCCTGGACCCAGCACACCGATGCAATTGTAAAGAAGGCACATCAGCGACTCTACTTCCTGAGAAGATTACAGAGATTTGGCCTGTCGAAGAGGATTGTCCTAAACTTCTACAGGTGCACGGTAGAGGATTCGGGCTGCTTGCATTGTGGCCTGGTTCGCCAATTTGAACGTCCAGGAGCGAAAACTACTACAAAAAGTAGTGACCACTGCCCAGTCCATCACTGGCTTTGACCTCCCCACCGTCGAAGGGATCTATCGTAGTCGCTGCCTCAAAAAGGCAGCCAAAATCATCAAGGATCCACACCATCCTGGCCATCCACTTATCTCACCACTGCCATCAGGAAGAAAGTACAGGAGCCTGAAAACTGTAACGTCCAGGTTCAGGAACAGTTTCTTACCCACAGCCATCAGGCTATTAAACACAACAAATAAGCTATGATCTCTGAACTGCAAACGACTATATTATTATTTGTTATTTGCACTATAATTGTTATTTATTGAACTTTTTCTTCCCCCCCCCCCCCGTTATATACAATGTTTACATATTCACAAATTCTGTTGTGCTGCAGCAAGTTAGAATTTCATTGTCCCGTCCAGGACATATTACAATACAACACTCTTGCGGTCTTTATTGGTGACAGTGGATATTCGCCATTGCATATCCACTGTCAACCATTTAAGTATAATTTGCCAGTCTATCCCAGCCAATTCCCGTCTCATACCTTCAAAGTCTCCTTGATTCAATTTCAGGACCCTAGCCTCTGAATTAACCGTGTCATTCTCCATCCAAATGCAGAATTCCACCATACTATGGTTACTGTTGCTCAAGGGGCCTTGCACAACAAGATCACTAACTAATCCTTCCTCATTATACAATGCCCAGTTATAGGATGGCCTGCCCTCGAATCGGTTCCTCTACATATTGGTTAAAAAACCCATCTCGTATACATTCCAGGAAATCCTCCTCTTCAGCACTGTTACCAATTTGGTTGGCCCAATCTATACGTAGATTAAAGTCACCCATGATAACCGCTGTACCTTTGCTACAAGCATCCGTAATTTTCTGCTTGATGCTATCGACAACCTCCCCACTGCTGTTTTGTGGTCTGTATACCACTCCAACAAGCGTTTTCTGCCCTTGGCTATTTTGCAGTTCTACCCATACCAATTCTACAGCATCCAAGCCAATGTCTCTCCTTGCTATTGCATTAATCTCCTCTTTAACCAACAATGCTACCCCACCTCCTCTTCCTTTCTGTCTATCCTTCCTGAACATCGAATACCCCTGCATGTTTAGCTCCCAGCCTTAGTCACCCTAGAGCCATGTCTCCATAATTCCAATTACATCATATCCTTGTACTTCCAGGCTTTCAGGTCCTAGATCACTCGCCCCTTTTGGCATGTCTACACACACATGGAGCCTACTATTAACAGAAAACTTACTACCCGACTACACACACAAACCTAATTCTGCCATTCTGGTGCATTTAATTTTCAAATAGTCAATTCACATTTCAGCAACTCCACCAAAAAACAAATGTTCATTGCACCTGGTCATCTGCATTGCAAGCAACAAAATGAACCACACAACAAATGATAAAAATATCACCATCTTACTCCTTGACATTGTTGAAAACAATGTATTCTTTTTAACTTCAAGTTTTTGGATTTGGCAATATTTGTAACATTTACATATTTGTTGCCCACATTTTCATAACTTTGTAAAACTTTTTGCATTCAATTTTCAACCTTAACAACGCATTCAAAGGTCTTTTATATTCCTTCAATATCGAAGCTTCAACTCAATTGCATCAATACAAAATGCATACCATATTGTCATCCACCAATCATTTACCATTTCTTGGGTCTCTCAAAGTTCATTAACCAATACTGAGAAAACTCCTTCGTCCCCGCCCCACTACACTGTTATGTAAATCATCCTTCGATTTGGTATATGACTATACATAATAGATACGTTAAGTGATATTCAGACTTTAAAATGTGAAATGCATGCTTTGCAATTACTTGCACGCTTTGACCCAACAATATCACTCCTTTTATCACCACTTTCCCCAAGGAATAAGTAGAGCTCAGACATTATCGGTGCAATATTCCAAAAACGCAAGATATTTAAACGGTGTCACTATTTTTCAAGTGTTTATTATTCTCCAGTCCTAAACTTGAGACAATACTTTCCTGTCTTGCTGCAGGCATAGTAAATCTAGTTGCTGCATAAAAACTGATAAACACTTCAACAGTTTTTTATTTTTAATATTTATACATTTGACTTGTTAACATACATTAATTTAGAATTATACAGGCTTTTCTGAAAAATATTACAACTGATTTGAAGCTTTATTAATGGACTTTGACATTTAAATATAAAAATAAGTCAATTTTACATAAGTGTCTGTTTTATGAACTGAACTCATCATGCAACATTTAGTAAGGCAAAAAAACTGTTTTAACAATTCAACTGAGAAGCAGCTGTCTGGGAAGGCAAAATGAGTTGAACTTGTGTAGCTCAATACTGAATACAAATCAGTGTACAAGATTATTTGATATAAACTAGATAGCAAATGGAACTTCAATTTTGGAACATCAATTCAAATAAACACTGCACAAGCTCAAATAACATTATTTTGTTTAGAATGTAATGCCGATGTGCAACATTTATTTACAATTTGGGTAATTTGGAAATATATCAAATTTACAGAGTGTGGAAAATGAGACAGACCATTTAATTTGAGATTTTTGAGTGGAAAAAAAGCAGTACTCCTTACATACAAAGTTACAATTACTGAGAACATAATTCAGGTTGTGACAAATGTGTAAGTCACAAACACTAATTTTAGAAGGCCAAGATTTACAAGCTTAAATGTGAAAAGAGACAACATCCCCTATAATTACTGTTTACAGTTATAACCACCAAAAATAAAATCAATTCTTCTTTACGTATTCATATATATCAAATCTTTAGTACCATAAATTGCCGTACCAGGTTATATTTCAATTTTCAGATGAACAATAAATCTAGATTATTCTCTGCAATATTTTAAAAGGTTAAGCTAAAATTAAATTTCAAAAGGGAAACATAAAACATAGACCATAACATACCTTTGAGAGTTTGAAACATCTTCCCTTATGATTGAAAGAATAAATAAAGGCATCTTTAAGTACAATATTTCATTGTATTCTTTCCAAACCATCACACCAGATAACAATCTATTTGTTTCCTGTAATATAATGATGTACCTTTGCACAAATTTTCATATTATACGTGATCTGGGTAATTGGGTTTCATGCATTGCAGTTTTAGCATGAGAGCCAAAAACAACTTCTTGGGGTAAAAATATTGTATGTGTTTTAGTTTAGTGACGAGATTTATTTTGGAAGCAACATGTATCTAATGCACATCATAAATGTTAATTCTCTTACGAAAGACAATACCATCTTCAGGATAAATTATCTAAATTTTTACACATATAGAATATTGTTTAGCTGTTATTAGCCGTCAGGTTAATGTAGTCTGCTGAAGATACATCAACAGCAGGTGCAATATATGCAAGCGCACTCCAATCTCATTAGCAAAATATCCCACACACCTTATTAACCGGTTGTAAATTTCTTTTACAATTGGGAAAATAATAAACAGTACTAAATCACATTATATTTCATCTATAAAATCGTTGCTTAATGTTTAACCTCATTTATACATTTGTTTTGCCCCAAAGACATGACTGCACAAGAGTACTACAGCACCGCTTGTTACAATACTTCTATACGCTTCAGTGCAATTTGGGGAAAAATAAATTTGCATTCCTGCAGTTTACAAAATACTTCAAAATGTCTGATTATATTTTAGAACCATTCATCTTCTTCATGTGCAAGGCTCAAAAGGACAAAAATTTAGGGTGAGAAGTTTCAGGGGTTGCCATTCCTATCCTCCCATATCATCCCCACTTGCCCACCAAATGGCCTTACCTGTTTATATTTGGATGGGCTGCACAAGAGGAAATTATGTAGTGATTTCTTTAAACTAAAATTGTAATTGCTGTTTTCATAATAGTGAATCATTTCTGCTCTTCAATGGGATTGCAACAGCTGTTCTTTCATTTCTAGCATGCTTATTGATTCACAACAATTATCAGTAAATATGATTCACCAATTTATTAGCAACATTTCCAATCATTTCAATCCCAGTATACTTCTCTTTGTACAATTTGATTCCCTATTCCACAAATTATATTGCGAATCCAAGTTGAAATAACATTATGGCTTTGGAAGATCTACATGTGCACACATGAATAAAATAAAATCTCACTTTGGCAATAAAACACATACAGATACACAGTTTTTTGTTCATGTTTGGATTCGAAAATTTTCACGTAAACAATGATGCAAGCAACTCTGTTTTTTTATACTTTTAAAACAGTATACATGGGGGGACATTCAAATCATGCATCAAAGTAGATTACTGCAAAAGAGCAATTGTTAAAAATAAAGAATCACTCTCACAGAGAGGGATGTCATTGTCAGAAAAATAAAGCAAACAAATGAACAAAGATGGTTCACTGCTGACATTTGTACTCTAAACTTTAAGACTTGCAAAATGCTGTTCATACTGAAATGCAGACAAATGAACTGAATACATCTTTTATCAATGATAGTAGGTATTACATGAAATGGTGTTATGTCAGCAAAAAATATTTAGATTCATCCTGAGACAGTCATATTTCAGGTAATGAATGCAAGGTAGATTAAAAGTCTACATTTCAAAGACCATCACAAAAACTCAGGTGAGAAAATGTATTGACTATTGCAGCAAAACAATAAAAAAGGTATTGTGTGTGTGAATTTCAACATTAAGGTGTGTAACACCACTAAATTGTTTAGTCTAAAGGCTGCTTAACAGCTGTACATATTTCAATCACGTTCACCAATTTATAGGTTCATTGATAGCATCTAACATAGCACCCAGTACAATATTCTGATTACTGGGAATATATTTACAGAGGTCTGCTTTTTTGTCCCCAAATTAAAAATGATATCCTTCCCCGTTCCCAACATTTTCATTAAAACTTCTCGTCCTGTAACTATTACATAAAATGATCACTAGGTGTGCACTAATGTGACGTGGTATTTTGGGGGGAAACAAATAAGGGTGGAAAAAAAAGTTAATGTTTATATCTTTCTAGTGAATTGCGACTTTTATTCAGACCTACATATATAGATTTATGTTCATTAAGCATTTAAAACACAAGTACCTAGTTTCAAGTCATAAGCTCTGGCAGAGCAAATTCTTTAAGCTCTTCTCTTCCTTGCTCAGTTTTTCTCCATTTCTCTCTTGTAGACGCCATTCTCTGTAGTTCCACGCACAGCAGCTGCTCTCTGGTATTTCACCCAAGCCATATTCCATCCACGAGTCTTTGTAGTGACTGACTGCAAGCTATTTCATCTAAGTGGGCCTCATAACCGCACCCATTCTTGGTCCTTGCCCCTTGTTTATAAACACATGCTTCAAGCAACAGTCAATGAATAGGATCAGGCCACAAACCCTTGGCCAGTTTATTCACTCTTAATTCAGGGATGGCCATGTAGCACACGTACCCAAATGCGATCTTCTAACCCAGCACAAACCAAAGTTCAAATCTATCCCCTTCGAGTCTGTATGGTGTATTACACACTTGATGAATTCAATAGGCCATTTAGAGCTCTGTGGGGAGGTCAGCAGGAAAATCACCTAAATGTTACTACTGGGAATTCAACTGTTGCAGTCAAATCCATTATACCAGATTAGAAATGCTGTCAAGTTCAAGCATTGTATTATTTATATATGAAGGTCAGGGACATTTTTTCCAAAACCTCTTGTCGGTTATTGCACATTAACATTATACTGTAATTAAGAGATTCTGGGACTGATATCAGTGTGAGTTAAACAAAGTAAAAGCAGACAAAATCAGGGTAGAAGTTTTAGAAGTAGTAGAAATGTTAAAGTCATTTGATCGACATTCAACAAAACTTTTGAGAATTAAAATCCTCAGTAAATATCAGGGCAATCTTCATAATTTCTTTCCCAATACTTCCCTGTATAAATCCAGTCTGGCGTTCGTGTGTGCTGATTGATATCCTGTCGAAACCATCTGTAGAACAATAAGTTACAATCAAGTCACTTAAATAACATTTCAGAAATAATCAAATCAAGACTTTGCCTCGTTTCATTCCATTTAAGCCCTTCAAGTAGCGGAATGTTACTTTACTGAGCCCAATATCAGATAACCAGTATTCTAATGCTATCAGAAGCTTTCCTCTTGCAAGCATAACATGTGCCAGTATAACATTAAGCAAATCAATGTACAATTAAAAGCATTTTGTTCCCTATTAAATAACAGACTTAAATAAAGAACAAACACAATGTGATTATTCGATCAAAAGAATTAAGATTATAAATAGGTCTTATCTGGCCATTCAAACCCAAAATCCATCACTAATATTAAAGCTTGGCACAAAATCAGCAGTCTTTTCTAATGGTTACTTCTTGGGTTTTAACTCCACATTGCTTCTGGAAATCTGAACAACTAACCTGGTTCTCCATTCCTCTTCACTTTTGGCTCTCTCTTTACGAGCAGCTCGTTGTTTTTCTTCTAATCTTTCTTTCTCTGCACCAGCAAAATCTGTCAATTGCAAAACCAGACACATGTTCAACACGTTATGACTAAAGCTATACTCCAGTAAAATGCTTCTGTTCATTAAATGGATCTTGACATTATGTTAGCATTATTTACAGTTCTCCCGAGGACCTCATCAAAGAAGCCAGTCCTCAACTGATTTAATTCACTTCATATGATATCATGCAAATGTTTGACGAGTTACCTAATCTACACTTGGTCTCGCCAATGTAAACAAGGCCACTTTGGAAGCACCAAATGTAGTATACGAGGTAGAGAAGATATATGTGAACGTCTGTCTCACTTGGTAGGACTTCTATGCTCCCTGCAGGATATGAGGGAGGAGGTGCAGGGACAGGTGTTACATGTCCTCCAGTTGTAGGGGAAAGTACCCAGGAAGGGGGTGGTTTGAATGTACCAAGGACTTGCAGTGGGAGGGGTCACTGCTGAAAGCAGAAAAGGACAAGGATGGGAAGATGTGACTGCTGGTGGGAACGCTTTGAAGGTGGCAGAAGTGTCAAAGAATGAAGTGTTGGATGCGGAGGTTGGTCGGCTAAAAGACAAGGACCAATAGAATTCTATCCTTGCTCCTTTTGGGGGAAGGGAAGCAAGAGCAGAACTACGGGACAAAGAGGAGGTACAGGTGAGGGATTCATCAACAACAACTGGGGGATTCTACCTTTACTAAAGAAAGTGGACATTTTGGATGCCCTCATGTGGAAAGCCTCATCCTGATGCAGAGCAGATGGAGAAATTGCCAGATGAGGAGCGAGTCTTTGCAAGAGGCACGGTGGGAGGTGATCCAGATACCTAGGGGAGTCAGGGGATTTACAGTAGATGTTAGTCGATAGTCCATCCCGTGATGGAGACAGGAACATCGCGAAAGGGAAGAAATGTGTAATCCAAGTGAATTTTTGGGTATGGTGGAATTTAGCAGAAAGGTTGATGAAATCAAACGTACAGACCAGGTGCACAAGGCAACCCCGATGCTGTCATCGATATAGCAGGGAAAGAGTTGAGGGATGGTGCCAGTGTACATTTGGAACAAGAGCTGTTCAATGTAACCAACAAAAAGGCAGACATAGCAAGGGGCAATGCAGGCGCCCAAACCCCCCCTACTATCTGAAGGGAGAGGAGTGAAAAGAGGAGTTGTTGAAGATGAGAACAAGTTCTACAAGGCAAAGGAGAGTGTTAGTAGAAGGGAATTGATTGGGTCCCTATTCAACAAAGAACCCCGAGAATTTTCTGGTGGGGAATGGAGAAGTTAACCTTCGTTCAGTACGTCTTAACATACCTGATCTCCTGGTTGTTTAGCACTTCAACTCTCCCTCCCATTCCCAAT
>OY740802.1:33859734-33864734 GCA_963514005.1 Raja brachyura | reverse complement strand
ATCCCATCTCTTTTCCCTTTTTGCCTATTCCTTCAAACTTTGAATAATTGGAATCCTGAGTTCCTGCTCCTGGTCACTCTGCAACCACATATCTGCAGTAGCAATTAAATTGATTTTTTTTTCCATTTCTATCTTGTTATAATTACTGCATGCATTCAGATAATGTGCCTCCAAGTTTGCCATTTACAATTTTTTCTTATTCCAAATTCAATTTCAGCATAGTTCACTTCTATTTTCTGCCCCTTCCTGCAGACATGTATTTTCATCCAGCCCTTCACGATAAGATTGTAACACTGCTCCCTCATGTCTTTGGTAATTACTAGACTTCCCGTCACTTGAACCCTGCACACCCCTCATCCCCTAGTTCAAAGACCTTGTCCAGAACCACATTAATGTGATTTGTCTGGACATTGGTCTCACACTGCTCAAATAAAGTTAGACCCAATGGAGCAACTCATTCTTCCCTCAGGATTGATGTTCGTGCCCCATGAGTTGTAATTCATTTCTCCCACACCAATTATGGAGTCACACGTTTACTTCTCCCAAATTATTTATCCTCAGGAAATTTACATGCGACTCAGGCAAAAAATGTGCCCTAAAATACCATCCTTGATATCGAACAGATTTCTCTTTTCTGTCTGCACTTTAAAAGTTGCCGATGCAATCAACAATTTGCATATCCTCCTTGAAGTCCCCCTACCTCATCCAAATCCCCATCCTCATCCACTCAGGGAACATTGCTCATACCTTTTAGAAATGCACAAGGGCTGCAACTTTGCAAAAGCTAACCTCTGGATCCTTCTATCTGCCTCTTCTGCAGTCATATGCCTGAGCATAGATCATATTCAAGGTAATTAAAGCGGTGTGACTGCCTGCTGAAACAGCTCCCTGCAACTCTTCTCCTGGCTTTTCAGTGTCTGGCTCTTAATACTCAACATCTCAAAACATCGATCTCTTGATTACTTCCACACTCCAGCCAGAATAGAACTAGTAAAATCGAGAGATTAATATGTGATAAAAGATGATATAGTAGAGAAAGCTTCAGATTCTCGTTATAGGAACCAGTTCCAAGGTGGAAGAATCCATTAAAGATGGACCGACTATACCATTAGTATTAATGAAATGAATGCACTTGTGGTGGAAGTTGTATAAAGTGCATTCCATTTCTAGTGAACAGTTTTTTAATTTTGGTACATACCCATGTTTCCACTTTCCATTGCTCGGATATCTGGACGAAAACGACAATCAGTCGGTGCCAAAACACCTTTCATTTCGTCATCCAGTTCATTCAACATCATTGCAAAATTAGTGAAATTATACATCTATAAATGGAAACATTTTGTCTGTTTACATGTTATTCACAATTGTGTTAACATAGCAACCATACCGATCAAATCAATAAATGCTCTGCATTTCCGAGAGTATTTATTAAAACAAGAAATGCTAAACATTTTAAGGTTCAAATGTTTCGAAAACATATTCAAGTCAGTAGATTCCCTTTTAGTTTTTAACCACAGTAGTAAAATGTTCAAATGGGTCAAAAAGTCAAACCGTTTACTGATAAAATAACCACATCCATATTCTAAGGTTGCCTTCTGGTTGACTCAGTCTTTAAGGATTTTCTTTCTCCCAATAGTACAACCTCAATTCTTTAAAAAAAAAAATCTAATCTTACCTTCAAAATGAGACTCGGAACTAAATGTAATCGTAAGGTAAATCTGCTATTAAAAGTGGCAGAGACCTAATTCAATTCTGTTTGTTTTGAAATAAACCTCTACATTTATCTGGTCAGCTATCCTTGCTGTTCAGATAACCAAACATCTCAGTCCGAAAGAAAAATAATACAATGGATTCAGTTGGCTTTTAATAGGAAGACACTGCATGATAATCAAGTGATGTGTGGGCCCGAACAAGCGGCTATTACAACATTGGTAGAAAATCTTTGAACAAATAGCTACGTCAAGCTCCCAAATTTGCCATCTGTCAAGGTGTCAATTTTGTTCCATGTCCCTGACAAACCAAAGCATTAAAAATTATGTGAAATTAACACCTTAAGCTGAAAATGAAAAGGTAAAAAATATTACAGCAAATATGACCAATTTAAAAAAGTCATTTACCTTTCTTTAACCTGGTGCAAGATCTACAAGCAGAATGAATTTCAGGTAGTTTCTGCTCCATTGCTGGACATTATGTAGAATGTAACTGCAGATCTCAATGACAGACTCAGCACCAGGAACATGTAAACAAGATTGGGATTTCCAAGCTTGTATGCACATGTGCTGAAATCTTCAAATTACTGACATGTAAATAGTATCAGTTTGCTATGGAACTGCCATCGAAAAATTAGGCTGATAAAATTTCATATCCCTATATTTATAAATAGAAATTTGCAAAAGATGATTGCACACTCATATGAGTGCCAAGAGTACTGTTTTAGCAAATTTACTGATATGTGTACAATACATTTTGCATAGAACATTTTTGCTATAAATGTGGAAATATAAATCATATGGGCAAAATTGACAGTAAGTAAATGCAGGAGGGGACCAGAAAAAACAAGAGAGAAAGAAAGTGGTATAAAGAAAGTATTGGAAAGTCATTGACATGTATAATTATCTCACGCAAGCAATTAAAATTCTTGAAGTCCTTGACAGATGCTGAGGGAACATTTTCTTTTGCAAAATGTTTCATTTGACAGAAGAACTTAGAAGCCTAAGTTGCACTCTAAATATAAATCTTCTTGTGTTTTAGGAACTTTTCCACTCAAAGTGGCTGTGAATCTTTTCAGGTCTGTATCACCAGAGGGGTTTACTGGTTGGTCAGTGTATTTTCCAAAAATAATCTGAAAATCTGTTGATCTGTAAGGAAATCTCAGGACACTATCATCCAAGGGGTACTTTGCATTTTAAAAAATGGTGGAGCAGATTAATTGGTTATTCCTATAATTGTCCTGCTTTATTTGATTACCACAGCTCATCATCATGTTTTTTGTTAATTTAGTGCCAAACTTATCAGATATTGGCCCTCTTTACCTACCTATTTCTCTAAACATCCATGTTTTAAGGATAAGCTATACATTTTATTCATCTCTTCCACAGCCCATTTTCTGAGCAAATAAGAATCAATAGTAGCAAACAGCTGAAAAACATTAACTGGGAGTTTAAATATCAGATCACTAAAGTATACAACTGCAAGTTCCCTGACATAACAACTCCATCAATTAGTTATTTTTCAGGACATTCCGTGATTCAGACTTGGGGCAGTGAATTCTCAGCAAGTTTTGTATTTTGTTATCAGGGATGCTGATCTATTGATCTCCAAACAGTTGCCAGATTGCATACCCATACACACCATACCAAGCTGTGTCAGCCTTTCCAGTTTTACCTGAGAAGAGTGGGAAGGTCTTGCTGCTATCCTCCAGAGTAGTTTACTTCCAGGAATAACTTGTACAGTTTCCTGGATTTCAGGCATGTCGTCGGCTTCATCATTTTCAGCTCGTACAACATCCTCCGTCTGAAAAAACAAAAAATCAGTAAAATTCTTATGACTCATTCATCACATCGATCCTGGTTGGGGTAGTGGCAAGGTACATATTAAACCAACACCATGTTAGCAAGGCTAAGGATTTTGTACTTCACAAGAGAGCAGTGCAAGTTGCTCTGTAGGATGAAAGAACAATATTCTGGCGTCATAAACCTCACAAATTGCATTGTCTCCCCAGGACACTATGCATTGTATGAATTTAGTGAAGTTATGAACTGAGAATAATGAGGAAAAGGATGTCATCAAAAAATGTTTTTTTCTATAGGCATTTCTAGCTCATTGCAGCTAGATCTGTCATAACACAACAGTGTGTTCCTAAGAAACCTTGTATTATGTAAAATTGCATTACAAAACAGGGCTAGAGTGTTTCAGAATCACAAAAACAAAGCTATATTTTCCCGCATGGTTTTCATAAGTAAAAAAAAATTTTAAATAGGTACGTTTACTCTCGTTATTGCAAACAAAAAATATTAAAGGCTTACGTTACATTTTTTAATGAAATATTAGTGTACAAGTGCCAATAAAAATGACTGCTTGCCAATTTCTATGGCCACCTGCAGCTGAAGTAGCAGCCATGTTCTTAAGAGACAATGGCATCTGGTAATGGCTTAAATGCAAGCCACCATTTTTTTTTTCACGCTTGTCAATTTCCAAAGTATCTTTTAAGGGGTTCATTCATTCACGATCACAATAGTGTAATTGCCAGTTTGGCCAGCGTAATACAGGGTTCCCTAATTCATCATTTACATGATACCCAATTTACAATAGAAATATACATTATAGCAGAACCACCTGAATGTCAAAACTGTCAAAACAGAAACCCCACAGTTACGGCGGCAAAGCAGGATGAGAAACAACAGCTTTTAATACAATTTATGCAACTCCTTGTTTTAAGATATAGAGCTGTATAGGCACCCGAAGAATCAGTAATACTTCAATAGTATGCAAAGATAATAAAGGATTACCTCTTTAGCTTTCTTTTGGTCTCCACCCTTCTTATCATTTTTCTTGTAAGTCTCATATGTGTTAGTGTCCACACACCACAGGCACTCAGTCCATTTGCCATATATTACACAAACCTTCCTTTTACTGCCAAATAATAATACACACCACATAGTTTTAGTTTAATGAAATAAAAATCCCAAAGCAAGTCCTTACACCAGGGAATTCGACCCCCAAAATGTCAGACAAAATTAACAACTTTTTAGTAAAATACTCAATAATACTTCACAGAAATGATAAACACACAAATTTTAACATCAAGGAACATGAGGAGCTGATGGGGCAGATGACAAAAAGCTGATTCAAAGGCGGTTCTAAGGATCTTTGGAGTAAAGAGTGATGGAGATACTCAAGCATCAACATTTCAGAGCCTGAGAAGCTAAATGCAAGGCCACTGACATAGCCCCTTTTACATTAGGAGACAATTTTTATTTTGGAGTATAGCCAATGCCAAG